>JAQFVV010012454.1:2645670-3185670 GCA_028023455.1 Epiperipatus broadwayi
TAGTAAGTTTTCAATTATACGGATGATTTGAAATGGAATGTTAAGACTGTTCAGAATTGATAGGAGTGTGTTGATGTTGATTGCATCAAATGCTTCTGATATGTCCAGTTGAATTGCAATTGGTTTAGACAATTGGTTTGATCTGATGTGGTCTATCATAGTTTTCACCTCCCCGATTGCTGTAAGCACTGAAGAGCCTTTTCTAGCGAATTGATACTGAGATACATTGTCTAGCACTTTTTGTTGTATTTTTTCCTTAATGACCCCTTCTATAACTTTGATTAGGATAGGGGTCATGGAGATGGGTCTAAGGTTGTTAATGTTGTTGGGATCTCTGTTTTTCTTTAGAAAGGGCACTAGCGCTACAGGGTAAAGGTTTTTTTTTATTTCTCTTCTGCTTACAGATAAATGGTTAATCATGTTCATTAAAATTGGTGTTGTGAATGAGTTAAGGTGTATGATTAAGAATTTTGAGATGGCATGCATCCCAGGATGTACACTGTCAGATAAGGCATTAAGACGGTTTCTCAGGTCTGTTGGTGTTATTCCATGATTTTCTAGGCTGGATGGTATGAGCCAGTCATCATTAGTTGTTTGGGTATTATTTTGTAGGCAATTCTTGAAATGTAATCCTATGTGATTAATCATTTGATGTCCTGTTATGTGATTACCATCAATGTTAAGAGAATTTTGAGTGTTATTTTTTTTTTGAGCTCCCAAGGCCCATCTTAAGTAGCCCCTGGTCTAGCAATGCTGAGCAGTAAGAAAGTTTTGAGCTCTTTTAGTGGAGATGTATTCCGCAGTGGCTAATTGTTTCTCTTTATATCTTAGTTTGAGTGATAGTAGTTGATTTATGTGTTGAGAATCAGTCGAGCAAGCCTTAATTTTTTTATTTATCTGGTCAAGCTCACTGATTAGCATGGAAGGGCCTTTGTTGCTCTTGGTGTAATGTGCTATCAGAGATTGCAATATGACAACAAAGGTGAACCAGGCTTCCTCTGGATGAAAGTTTAGGATGTCTATTTTAAAAAAGAGAATGTAAGCCTCAGATATAATGGCTTCAGTGGAGGTAGCTTTTGTTAGCATTCTTATTGATTAGTTTAGAGTATAAGGAATACATTTGTTAAGTTCTATTGAAGCTATTATTGCATGATGGACTGAGAATGCTACTGGTTGTAGATTAGCTTCAAGATCATGATGTTGCTCAGTGGTGTAAAATATCAGATCTATTAGAGTTTTATACCTTTTGTTGTAAAAGGAGTATGCATCTTGTGGGAAGAAGCCTCTCCCATTAATAAAACCCCTGATGAGAAGATGTAGATATTTCTTTGTGAAAATGTCATATGAGATATTAAAATCTAGAATGATAGCTGGAGCATTGTTGTTTGTTGTCAGCATATTAATTATGTTTATTATGTGCAGATATGTAGTTTGGCAATTTGGAGAGTAAATATAGAAGGCATTTATATTGCTAGTGCCGTAGGTAAGGTTTAGCAATATTAGATTTTTATCCTGGTATGTTATCTTAAATTTATTAGGGGGAAATCTGTTGTTTATTAAGACTCCTACACCCTCAGATGCAGTATAATTGGCTGTTAGTTGTGTGTAGCCAAGTTTATTTAGCTCTGCAAGAATATAGTTGTTGGAATTGTGGTGAAATTTAGTTTCTCCCATGAACATAATGTGTGGAGATATGGAAGAAAACCAATGTTTAATGGCAGCAATCCGCATAGGTGAATTGATGCCCTTTATATTAATTGCTGCAATTTTACATGAAATTCTAAACATGGGTTGTTTTTTGGCTAGACTCTACCCCTTGCTTATTGATTGGTTGTTGTTGTATAAGATTATTTGAACTAATAGTGATTTTTTGCAGAGTATTGTTAGAGATTGGGGTTAAAAGTGCTATCTCTTTATCGGGTGATTTAATATTGGTTTGAGGTAGATTAGGTGGAATGGAATTATAGATTTTGGGTTTCTTGTTTGAAGTTTGAGTGTCAGATGGACTTTTGAGTTTGGAATTTGTTATATATGAACTGACTTGGTTAGGTAGAGTTTCGTCATCTGAGTTGGATTTATTAGAACACACTGGTTTTCTTTTATTGTTAGATGGAGTTGAATTAGTGTATTCCGTTTCTGATTCAGATTGAAATGTTTTAGTGGTTTGTGAAATTGTTGTAATGGTTGGAAATTGTGTATTTGTACTAGTGTGCTCAGCTTGAATAGATTGAGATGAATTAGTGTAATTGGGATTTTCTTTGGAGCTTTTCGATGGTTTGGATGATCTGTAAGTTTGAGAAGAGAGAGTGTGTTTGGAGCTTTTCGATGGTTTGGATGATCTGTAAGTTTGAGAAGAGAGAGTGTGTTCATTTTGGAATATTGGGATTTATTTCAGATATAATGTTGTCTTGAGTTGTTTCTGTGAGTGAGGTATGGATTTTGGATTCTTCTTTATGATTGGATTCTGTTGTGATAGATGTGTTTAGTTTGGGATTATTAGAGATGAGTTATTAGCAGTTTTAGCTGAGGTTTTACGTGAGTTGGATGGAAGATTTTGTGTAGATTTGATGTGGTTTCTATCCTATGTGTTTCCCGATTAGTAATTTTGAATTGATCAGGCTCAAGGGTATGTGTAGATGTTTGTGATTGATAAGAATGTTGCCTTTGATTTTGATCAATTAAACTCGATTGTAAATCAGAGTTTTCTCTGCATTGGTGTGTTCTGTTTTTCATAATGCCACACAAATTGCAAATATGAGTCATGCAGTCTTTTATTAGATGAGATCTCTGTCCACAGTGGAAGCATTGAGGTCTCACCCCCAAAAAGGATAGAATCATAACAAAGTTTTTTTGTTTAATAGTAATTGGTATATCTGTAGGATTTATATCTTTTTTTAATTGTAACTGGAAGGTAGCATTGTTGGAAAGGATGTCTTCTGGTATGTATTTAAATTTAAGTATTTTCCCCAATGGCTGGAGAATAATTTGGAGCTGGTTTTCATCAAAGCCCATTACACAATTTTTGATTTTACCAAGAAGTGTAGAAGCTCTGTTGACATCTATATAGCAGATGAATTTGTCATCTATTGTTTCGATGGTACTTTTAAAGTTGTTATGATTTGCCCAATTATTAATTTCAAGTGCTATATATCGGTCATTCGGATGGGTTGAGATGCGTGAATGCTATCTCGTATGTTGTTTTGCCTGATTATGTTATATAGAGATTTGATTGGGAACTTAAATAACGAGCATTTAGAGTCAGTAATGGCTAAACTTAAGCTTTTGTCGCTGTTATAATCAGCGAGTGATTTAAGTAATTTCATCGGGATCGTTTGATTAAATTGGATTGTCAGATTTGAGTATTGCATTTCATTGAAATTAGAGGTTGTAAAAATTTCTGATTCAATGCTTATTTGTGTATTGTATTGATTGAATTCATTGGGTTGATCCATTAGATCTAGACACATAGATTCTGGTGAATCAGCTATGACGTGGCACTCATTGTGCATTTGTTCATCATATGTGTGTGGTAAGTTATATGCTGGAATTTTGGTTGAAGTAAATTGTTGCAATATGCCAATTTTTGTAATGTTAGCATATGATTGTTTCATGTGGTGATTTATAGTTTGATCGGCATTTGTATGAGGATTTTTGTGATTGATTTGTGACATAATTGATTGAGAATTGGAAGTAGGAGAAGCATTTATATATTTTTTCTTTCTTTGTAGTGTATGTTGTGATGTGATGTATTAGGGGAATTTGTGCAGTGTGCCTCTATTGGGAGGTTGTGGAATGGTTCCTCAGATTGTTCACTACTTTTTGATTGTATTTAAGGGTTTTGATGATTAGATTTGGGTTTAGAATCATTTGGGAAAATTATGTCAAGTTCTAGAGATTTTTTTTTCTCTCTCTTAATATAGCATGGTCATCTTGTTGTTCTAGTAATGACTGTTTGAGTGTTTGTTTGATTGAATCATTTTGTTTATTATTGTTGTTGTTTTGTTTGCTTTGCTTTTTGAGTTTTTTGAATTGTTTAATTTTATTTTTGACTGTGTTTAGCTGTTTTCCAGTGATGTCTTCACAGCTGCTGACAGAGGATGTTCGGTTAGTAATTTGATTATTAATTAATTATTCAGTTAAATTCTGAAAAATATTGCTTGAATCATCTTGATTTGAATTTTCCGTGATATTTTTAGGTATGGGAACTTTAGGATAATATGTTTGTATGTTATCACTGAGGCTTTGCAATTTATCAAGCTTCAATTCCTTCTGAGATATAGATTTTTTAAAGTGCTTTGGTGGTGAATTTGGGTTAGTTGTAAGAATCTTAGCAGGTTTATCAATATTATTTGATTCATTATTATTTTCCATCTGCTGTATAGTTAGTTTGTAATGGTATGATTCCTCCTCTGGCTCACTGCAAGAGTCAGTCGAGGTTGATTGCGAATTGGAACTATTTTCGAACTTATCTAATTTAGATTGATCATTATTAGATATTTTCCTGATATATGGTGGTTTAGAGAGAAGTTTATCACTCCGAGAATTTTTTGTTAGGCTGACCTCCGAATTTGAAACCGTAATTTTTATAGCGTCATTACTTAGGCTTTGCATTTTTGAACATTGAGGTTGATTAACTAAAGTATTATCTGATAAATTTGAAATATTATTAACATCAGATAAAATATTAGAATTGTTAGGCTGATTTATATAGTAATAGTTTGGATCATCTTCAAGTGGTCATATGTTGTAAGCGTCGTTGTTAACGTTATTACTGTTTGGTGATAAGCCCTGGGCTGCGTTGTCAAATATTTTTCTTCATCGGGCATTATAGATCGATTACTATCACTTTTTTTTTTTGATGAATTTTGTATATTCCTTTTAGGTTTAGGCAATTTATGATGCGATAAACTTTTTAGTTGTTCAGATATCTCATTTTTAGGTGATTTAAAAATATTTTTACCATCGCTAGTGTCTAAATTAGCCGTGTTGTAAATTGGCTCATTTTTTAAAATTTATCTTTGGAATTAAGGACTTATTCCTTAATTCCATTCAATAAGTAAACAGAATTTAAATCTTTGATTTGGAGAAATAAAACAATTTTGAGATTTTATTTTGTTAATCTTTTTTCATTCATTTTAACTAGAATACAAAAAAAAAATATTTTTAAATTATAACCTTTTTTTGTTGTGATTGGACAAATTGGATTTAGAAATTACATTTAAAAAACATTTAATTGCGCATCCAGTAATCTTTTTTTTATTTTATTCCCGATATTTTTTAGCTTAGTGATAAGTCAAAAGTGTTTATCATGTAAAGTATAGTTGCAAATCACAAAAGAAGCAGATTTATGTCAAGTGTTGTTAGCCGAGAGGTCATCGCAGCCGCCTTGCAAACAAGTAGTTGGTTGCAGACAGTTGTGGGTTAGCCTCCTGGCAGATGCTATAACATATGGAAAAAAAAAGAAGAAACAGATTTATATTTTTTAACAAAAATATTCATGAAAAGAGATTTTTGACATTTTGAAGAAGCTTAAAGATAAGATTGTTTCTAACAAAATGTGTTAAAAATTAACACGTTTAATATTTTAGAATTTATCTATTTGCTATTACAATTTTCACACGACGCACCACTTTCCACTCTATCTAATAACACTGATACACTCAAGCACATATATGCTGAAAAGATAAATAATCACCAATATATGTCATGCTAAACCAGCAATCATCAGTTGGTCCAGATTATCATCTCCCACACATATATACTATAAGTGCTCAGATATATATTAAGATAGACAATCTTCATACTTTAATGAACAGCCTGTCCATTAGAGTATGAAGATATAGCCTGTCCATTAAAGTATGAAGATTGTCTATCTTAATATATATGTGAGCACTTATAATATATATGTGTGGGAGATGATAATCTGGACCAACTGATGATTGCTGGTTTAGCATGAAATACGTATATTGGTGATTATTTATCTTTTCAGCATATATGTGCTTGAGTGTTTCAGTGTTATTAGATAGAGTGGAGAGTGGTTGGTCGTGTGAAAGTCTGTGCTTATATATCCTATATATTACATATATAGACACAGGTATATAATAAACCTGTGTTTCAGTTATTATTACAATTTTATGAATATTTTTTAATAATAAAACATTAAAGAGGGGGAAATCACTGCAACTGTTTTTTTTTCTTTTTTAGAACATATTTTTTATAAAAGAAACTGAATTATTTTTTTCAAGAATTAAAAGACATGTATTTTGTTTTTGAGTTTATAAATAGCATCACAAACCTTCTGTTTACTAATAAAACGTACATACTATCTTATGATATGGCAGAATTAGATATATTTTATTGGTAGAATGTTTTCATTTATTATTATATTATCTCAGCACAACATTAACTAGCATAAGGAACAATTCATAATGGATATGTTGGATGTATAATGATATAGTTTACCTGTTTTGTAGGTTATTATTAAATATATATTAATCTGCTTTATTGATCATCACCTAGTGCAGTGCTTTATAATCTGGGGATAGTGTGACATGATAAAAATTAATCATTCCACATGAGTTTTGTATTTTAATGAAGATATGTTGTTATTTATTTGTGGATTATCTGAGGTGATTAAAGGAATGTTTGAGGGGAAATAACAATTGTAGCCTTAAATGAAAAATAGAATTAAAGTATAATAATAAAAAATTAATATTTTTACATATAATATATATTTAAACAGAGCTTTATATATTTCCAAATTTTATGCTCTGAGGTCATATAAACTTAGGAATTTCAAGTTTTTTATTTTTATTTAAAATTAACATAGATTATATATATATAATAAAAATAATAAATGTAACAGTGTAATTAACTATTACGTACAGCCTTTCAATCTGCAGAAGTACTTTCGGTTAATTCCTTAACTCCTCTCAACTGCTGTAAATTCAAAAAAATAATGGAAGCAAACATCCCAATAATGTCGAATTTTAATGTTAGCATCTTGTCTATTAATTATATTCATTTTATTTCTATTTATTAAAATTGCCTTCTTAATTTTTCTTGGATTATGGTTTCTCTCTTCATGAAGGATCTTAACACTATCAAGATCAAACTTAAATTTATATTAACATGTCCTTTTATGATCCAAGAAAACTGAAGCAGTCATTAAATTTTTTTTTCCCACATGCTTGTATAATAATTCATGCTCCTGTAATCTTTTCTCAATATTGCACCACAATTCACCTATATATGATAACATACATCCACAAAAAATTTGATGCACAACATAGCTTTTTTGCTTGACAGATATGCCACTTTTAGAATTATTCACTAACTTATTAACATTATTTGTAACACAAAATGACACATTACGCACATCCTTATATATATATCCTTAAAAAAAATTCAGTTGAGCATTTGAAATATATGGAATAAATATCCATTTTTTATTATTAATCTTCAACTCTTTTAAATTATTATAACACTTTTTAAATGGACATAAAGTATTGTTATTTTAAATTATTATAACTTTTTTTAAATTGATGTAAAGTATTGTTAATCTGTTCAATTTTATAACCAACTTCAAACAATTTCTTACAAATATCTCAATATTTTTTAATTTATCACACTGGTAACAACATAATTGTTCATTATGAAAGCCATCTTATGCATAATTGGTATTTTTGATTTACAATTTATATATCCCCTTTTTTGCAATGGTTTGATTGTTAATTTATAACTTAACATACTATTATCTTTTGTAATAAATAAGTTCAAATACTTAATATTTTTGTCCTGTTCTTTTTTAATATTCCATTTCAAGCCATTCAAATTATTTAACTCCTCTACAAGCAAATTTATAGTATTGGTATTTCTGAAAACAAAAACATCCACATACCTTTTGTTAATTTTAATATCTCTTTAAAAGTACATGTATCTAAAATACTAGATTACTCTCATTTGTAGACAAAACAAAATTGCAAATCTGTGCAATAACAGGCAGACCCATAAGCCAACCTTTAGACATTTTATAATATCCACCTTCAAAAGAAGCACCAATGTTATCATCAAAAAATTTTAAAAAATCAATAACAAATTTTATAACGTATTTACAAACATCTTTATTTTTTAATGCATGTTCAATTATTTTCATGAAAACCATTCTATCAACAGAATCACACATTTTTGTCACATCTAATGAAACAATACCATCACTCTCATCAATCACTGTATATTTAATTCTACCTACAAAATCAAAAGATGAAGCAATAACATTTTTCCCAAATTCTAAAATCTCTTGTAACAGCTTACCAATATATTTAAAACTCTGATAGTTTGCAATTTTGTTTTGTCTACATATGAGAGTAGTATGCTGCTTTTAAGGATATTAAAATTTACAAAAGGCATGTGAATGTTTTTGTTTGTGGAAATATCAATACTATAAATTTGCTTGTAGAGGAGTTAAATAATTTGAACAGCTTGAAATGGAAAGAACAGGACAAAAAAAAAGTCTTACGTGTTTGGATTTATTTATTACAAGAGATAATAGTTTAAGTTATAAATTCATAATCAAACCATTGCAAAAACGGAGATATATAAATTGTAAATCAAAAGTACTATTTATGCATAAGATGGCAAGTTTTAGATTTTTTTTGTTCCGTAATGAAGAATTATGTTTTTACCAGTGAGAGAATTTTAAAAATATTGAGATATTTGCCTTGGAATTGTTTGAAGTTGGTTATAAGATTTAACAAATTAACAATACTTTATGTGAAATTAAAAAGTGTTATAATAATCTAAAGGAATTGGTGATTGATAATAAAAAATGAATATCTGTTTCATATTTGAATGCTCAAGTGAAATTTTTTAAGGATATATATATATATATAAGGATGTGCTTAATGTATCATTTTGTGTTACAAATAACATTAGCGAATAATTCTAAAAGGGTCATACCTGTCAAGGAAAAAAAAAAAATGTTGTGTATCAAATTTTTTGTGGATCCTATGTTATCATATATAGGTGAATCAAGGTGCAGTAGTGAGAGAAGATTAAAAAAGGGGCATGAATTGTTATACAAGCATGTGAAAAGTAAAAATAATAATGATTTAATGACTCCAATTTTCTTGGATCATGAAAGGATATGTAAATATAAATTTAAGTTTGATCTTGAAAGTGTTAAGATTCTTCATGAAGAGAGAAACCATAATAAAAGAACAATTAAAGAGGCAATTTTAATAAATAGAAATAAAATAAATATAATTAATAGATAAGCTGCTAATGTTAAAGTTCAGCATTCATAGGATTTGAGTGGATGATATTTACTTCCACTGTGTTTTTTGAATTTAAAGGCAGTTGAGGGGGGTTAGAGGAATTAACTGAAAGTACTTCTGTGGATTGAAAGGCTGTATACAATAGTTAATTAACATTATATTTATTTTTTTATTGTTATTACAATATTTTTTAATTAACAGTTATTTTATTTGTATTGCATATATACATATGTAATAATACTCCATGCTAAATGGGTTTGTAAGTAATCATTAAAATCCAGTCAACACTTAGATAATATCAATAACAATAAAGATGGAATCTCTTTTATCTTTATTGATGGACTAATATATTTATATAGATAATAAAGATTGCAATTTGACCACAGAGATTGAAATTATTGATACAAAGAAAAAACACATTTAGTTTTGAGCATTATTATACTTATTATTTAAGTAATACTTTCAGTGCAATTTGAGAATTATAATTGCAGTCTTACCTGTTTAAAGAAGCTTCTTGGTATCAATAATTTTCATCTCCTGTCATGTTTCAACTTTTTAATGTCTATATAAATAATTAAACCATTAATAAAGGTGGGAGGGATTTTACCTTTATTGTTAAAAGATTCCATCGACAACAGTTTGAAATTGTTGATTGTTATCGATATATTGGGATTGTTCAAATGTTGACTGGATTTTAATGATATATATATTAATGAATTTGTAATTGTGATTATAATAAGATAATGTTTAATAAATGTGTTATTGATATTAATCAGCATGCAATCTCCTGTTATTAAGTCGAATAAGTCATTAGTCTCTATGCCTTATGATCTTAAAATTTCTATGTTTTAATGATTTTAATGTAATATTTAGAACTACAGTTAATTTTAATAAACTTATCAATAACTCTAAAGATATTAATAATTAGAATGATTCTTTTTAAATTTATGCTGTAGAGTGCAATACTTAAAATATAGTGTACTACAGTGAGATAAGAACATATGTTTAAACAAAATGATTGAACTTATTTGTGTTTAAAAAGATGTGAAGAAATCTCTGGTCATGCACTCTTATTAGATAATGTATGAGGAATGCAAAATAAAGAAGGTTTAGCATTGCACAATCACTTATATAATTAGTCCAACAGCATTTTAGAACTGACCAGTTATCATCATTATTAGTCATTTCCCAAAGTAAAAGACCTTTAGAGTTGTTCACAAATCACTATGATTGTAATTAGATTTAATATGTATTTATGTATAAACATTGATCCACAGGCTTTGCAAACATTATTGGTAATATTAATATGCAGCCTTTCTTATTTAACTATCAAGACAATATAAAATGATTCTTTATATATGCTAGCTCTGAATTTTTGTAGAGATGACAAATCTGATAAATTGTTAGGCTGAACTCCAAATCAGGCACAGATTCAAGTAAAGCATTTTTCAGTGCTTTCAAGCATTTAACTTCAAATGGCAGAGTTAATTTCTATTAATTTTAAAGCCATTATGAAATAAACTGTTCAAATATAAAATAATTGGTACAGCATTAACACCTTTCAAAATAGTTTTAATAATCTTTTTTACCAGTTGTTAAAGCAATATAAAAGGATTATTTGCATATAATAGTTCACAGAGAGATGATTTGTTATCTAGTTATTAAATAAGACTCTTTATAACAATAGATAAAGTAATAATATATAATCATGTGTTCATCAGCCAATGTATTGTTCCTATAATAACAATATTTATACATCATCATATTTGCCCTTCTATTTAAATACTTGGTATTCTTTTGATTTCGAAGATCAGAGATGTTCATTTGTATATTTTATATACTGCAAGTACATTTAATACAGATATTTTCTTCTTTAAAACATATCTCCATCGTCTTCAACATCCTATCTTCTCAATTAGTGAAAACATTTATTTTAATACTATATTTTATTTTATTCTATATATTCATATTCGTTGGAAAACAGACATTTTTTGTTAACAAAAACTGTGGCATGCTATTTATCAAATTTACTTTTCTTTTAATCATTTCAATCACATACTGTCTCATTAAAATATTATATTTTAAATATTTCTAAAAATATTTAAACTGACATGAATATTTTTCTCAACTCACTTTAATTCCATTTTGCATTATGTTAATAAATTGCTTAATAATATGAATGAAATAGATTAAAATCTGAAACTAATATCTTATTACTTGTAATTATTTACAAATGCTTTCACATGCACATATAATTCAAACGAGTAAGCAAAATTTTGTGTATCAATATTATACCCCCTTCATGTAAGCTCTTACTTTCTACAGTTTTATTATAAATATAGTAATATATAAGCAAATTTATATCAGCATAAAATTATATTTTATGTTTAATAATTGTGAAACTAACAAGTTAAATTAATTCTCACTGTTGTTATTGACAGTTACCATATTAAAATACATTTATTGCTAAATATAGGCCTTAAATATATTTTATATATTTTGTGTGAAACACATATTACATTAAAATTATTACGTAGTTGAGATGAACTAGTGTTTTGATTTTTTATTATTAAATTTAGATAGTATAAAATTAAATGAATGACTAAATTTTTTGTTTCTGGTCCACTACTAATATAACAAATAATAATAATAATCTGGAGAGTACATTAATGATTGGTATCTTTATTTGCTGCATTATTAATAAAAGATCAAGTTATCTTTGTAGATATTCTGACATTTAAAATATCATAAGCCATTAAGGAGGAAGGAATATGTTCTTCTAATATATTCAAAGAAATATTAATATCATATTTAGAGGGAGTAAGCATATAAACATAAAAAGTAATACTTCTCATCCAGATTCAAAATGATCCCAGTTTTATTTTATCAAATAGTATTGACTTTCACATGCACTAAATTATCAATGATTAATATATAACACTCACTATTATATAAAATAATGTACATTGAATAAATGTGCTTTACGGTTTATCTCAAATATATGCATGCATGAAATTGCTTCTAATTACATTTGAATTATTAACTTCACTTTAAATAAGTTATTGATATTTTGAACTTAATTTATTGAGAAAATATAAATGAAATATATACTCTACTTCATTTTTAAGATAGATTAATTCTATTATAAAACCTATGTATGATCATTTAGCTTCTCCTGATGATTTATGTTTTATGCATTTAAACTATATATGAATAAACAAGTAAATTTTAATAGTATATCTCATCTAATAAATATGATTTAGTTTTACTTATAATTGTTATAAAATAAAATATTGTGCTTAAAAATTATTTATTTGCAATAATTAATCATTCGATAAATAAAAGCAAATGCTAGGTATGCAAAAATGAAATAATATATATATATAAATTATCTTTAGTTTAAATTTTAAATTAAATTAATGTTCATTTATAATTTTTAATGATCGCTTTTTGATATTTTATGTGATCTACCCACTAGATAAGAGCCCCATAGCACACACCAGTGACTAAAGAAAAGAACTTGTTAATAAGAAATAAAGTATACATATTTATTCTTGAATTTATGGCAAGCAATGTAGAATAAATAGGACATATTTTATATTGAAACTAATTTATGATGAAAATTTAAATGAATGCATGAAAATAAATAACATTTTAACAAGCACATCTCTGCAAAAAGCAACCCACAAGAAAATAATTGATGGCAGCAAACGTATTAAATGAATGCGGTATTTAATAAATGAAATGCAAATTCGTAAGAAATGAAATTTTCAGCAATATTCCTTTGACATTAAGAATTGTGTTAAATAAAAGCATGAAAATTTCTGTTTTAGCAAACAAAAATTAATTTATAGCTATTAATAAAAGTAATGCATAGATAATAAAATGCAGATATTTATTTTTATAAATTTAATAATAAATGCTTACATTTTATTTATTTATTCATTAATTTACTAAATATTTTATTTTTATTGCTTATCAATTACTTCTTTTTCTTTTTTGTCATTGGTATGATAATCACATGCTGTAAGTACACCTGATTTTCTTACTTCTTTTCAATTATGTCTTGATATTTTTTTTTTTTTTTCTGTTTACAAAGTCATAGACATTTTAAGATATGCACATATTCATTTATCTACTTTTTTCTAATTTATTTAATGATCTTTTGATTTTTAATTGTTATTTCAACATAAAAAATTATTTTGGATTCCCGAATTTCTAGGACATCTGCTTTTATGACAGCAATTTACTAGTTTATGAAAGACTTTTTGTACAAGAATGAATTGGAATAGTTTTATTCATGTTTAGATTTTAGTTCCTCTTTGAATAAATTGTTCTATAATTTTAAATGATTTTTTCTTACCTTGATTTTGAACAAATCTATTAATTTTATTGCATCATTGATTGGGACAGACCTATACTTGTATTTTTTTTTTTCTGAATGTTTTATATTTAATTAAATGTCTTGCTGCCAATTCAAATAAGTTTTTATTCTTTGAAACTGAGATTTTTTATAAAGATGATTAGATATATAGCACTTTTTTTAAATAAAAAATACTTGAAATCGATATAATTTAATACTATTTTAGCAATATAATTATTAAATCTTTTCAGGCTGCTTGTAATATAGGTTTATCAAATTTTCGAGATTTGAAAGATCAAATGGACGAATAATTCTTAGAGAGATATGTGTCATTTTCTTTTTATTAATACTAACTAATGTGTTTTCATCTAATAAAAGAATGTTAATTAATTTAATATATAAAGCATTTTATCTAAGTATTAAACAAAGTGCAATTGAAGTTAGAATCCTATAATGTGTTGAACATCTTAAACAGCCTGATTTTTTTATTCATTGTTCATTCATACTTTCTCTGTGCTTACCATCATCACTACACTCTGTTAGTAAAAGGCAGACTTTTACTAAAATTCTTACTTGTGGCTCTCCAATTTTTATTTTTCCACTTCTCAATTTAGGTAAGAGTATTATATAATTGTTGTCATTTATATAGTTTGTGAAGCTGTGTGCTCTTTACATTAATACCAATTTTAGGAGATATTCTTTGAACTAATTATAATAAGTTGATTTTTGGAAAATAGCCTAGGAATGTCTGTATTAAATGCGAAGATAAATATAATATTATATACTAAATCTCATTGAGAACTGAATCCAGGATTATATGAGTAAATGTGTATTTTGTATTTGCTCTGAATGGCAATACTCATATAAAAATCAGTGGGATCAAATTGTTCAGAAATTAAATTTTGATATTATCTTAAATTTTTATAAATCAGACATTAATGGACATAATAGTGGAGGGCTAAATTGTAATTATTTTTGCTGTCAGAGAATTCTATGACTTCATTGTCTTGTCTTAGTGTCTCAAATGAAATTCATTTATCAAAAACTTTCTATTGTGACAAAGGAAAAACAGTTGTTAAAAAAAAAAATTTGTTAATGATTTTATTCTCCAAAAATGTTATCCCTGAATTTACAGGATAAAGAAGCTATGTTTGTCTTAATGAAGGTATTTGCTCTAATAATGACAGAAAAAAACGGGAAAATGATGTAAAACTAAAGATAATTTGGTATATGAAATTGAAAAAACTTTTTTGTCAAAAAATATTAATATTGTCTCTGTCTCTGATATTATCCATGTTTTTATAAGCAATACTGATAAAAATAAAAATTTCCTTGATAATATCAATACCAATGTTAAAATGTGGATTAATATCATGAGTGTCATCAAATGGTACACTTTGTAAATCTGATTATTAAGTAATATTGTCTATGCTTTTATTAAAGGTAGTAAGGTAAATCATAGACTTAAATCTTCTAGCTCATGACCCAAGTTCAAAGACTTTTTTTGTTACAAAACTAAATCATTCTTTCTATATGTGATATTAAACTATATTTGGGAAAGTGAATTAAAATTTTTTATTATTATAAAATTTGGAATAACAGAGGTTTTATTAATGAAAATGATAAATTCAATATCATTGGTGGATCTGAAACTAAGCTTAATAATATAATTGTTTATATTTTATGTGTAGATGGTTATAATATGATAAAGTGTGACAGATCACTTATTGGGGGCTAGCTTTTTATATTAAAAAAATATTTTTTTCATATTATTTTTGAATGAATCATCATCTTTAGTTTGCAACTGCCATAGAAATAATTTATCATCCTATTTCAGGAATTCATTGAATAGTTGCCCTGTATATTTTGGCACTTAGAAGAGCATCCGACTTCGGATCAGGAGATTCATTTCTTATGAATTCTCAAGCAATAAAGTCTTATGCCAGGCTTTTTTTCGTGAATAGTTTAATTGATATTTTCTTTTTTCTATCTAAATTTGATAGTCACTATTTTAGATGATCTCAATGTTAACCTATTTAAACAATTTAGACATTATTTGTTTTAACAATTTATTTAATGTTTATGATGTTAAATAATAATCAACTTTTCTACTAGAGTAATCAGCTATAGTGAAACTCTTATTGATGTTATTGCTTTTAATTTTGATTATTGTAGCTTTACTACTAGTTTTGATGATATGCATGAGATCTCTGACCACTATTTTCTTTGGATTTTTTTGTTGTTTTTTCTGTTACTCCAGTTATAGTTAAATTTGTAACTTTTAGGAAATCTAATATTTTAATAAAAATTAGTTTTTTATATGATTCTGGTAGTATTAATTGGTATTTAGTATGATGTTAGTGTGATTATAATTTTGCACCTACAGTCTATATGTTAGGTTTTGTTGATAAACACCTTTTGTCACAAATAAGACCAAAAATGTAATTAGGTTGAAAAATAGAACTTTTGAGAGATTATTATGGTAAAATCTCTGATAGACCGTAGGATAGTTGGTTTTTCTTTGCAAGTTTGCATAATTTGACTAATCACAGCTGCCTTGCAGGCAAGTAGTTGGTTGCAGATGATTGTGGGTTCGCCTCCCGCCGATGCTATGACATATGAAAATATATATATTAGATTGAAGAAAAGTGCTTATTTATTTTTTTATCTCTAAATCTAGAATTATTTTTTTTTGGAAATCTTTTTCCAAGATAGGTATTTCTTTTTACAGCGAACCTGTTAATGAACTTCTCATTTGCAAAAGGTTAATCAGATTAATATTTTTTTTTCCTTAAATGCAGTAAAGCATTTTTTCCTGATGCAGTTGCATTTTTTATAATAAAATATTGTATCAATCTCCTCTTGCCCTTAAATATATTTAACTACTATATTAAATGTTATACTTATTCTTTTGTTAAAATACTTTTAACAATTGCTTTTCACACTCTTACTTTCTATTATGTTGGAAACTTGTATTGTTATGGCCTATTTTTAAAGTAAATTGTTTTTTAATCATTTCAGACAACAGATCAATTAGTGTTTTACCTGTTTTATGTAAATTATTTGAAAAAAAAAAATAACTATTTTAAAATCTAAATATTTTACTTTTAAAATTCAGGGTTTAAGAAAGAATTATATATATATATATATTGCTTAGACTAATCTAAATAATGATATTGCAAAAGCCTTTACTGTGACTCTTGCCTGCCTGGGGTTTGTTAAAACATTTGATATTAAGGGAAATTCAAGCTATGATAGCTTAAATTTTATGAAGTTATTTTATGAATAGGATTCTATTGGTGTGTTATTTTATTTTCTTCCAATACAGCTCGATTATTGCTCCTTTTATATATATATTACATATATATATATATCAGATTTTAAATCTTTTTTTAATTTTTTTTTTTATTTTGCTGATGATACTCAGTTTTATTTGGATTTCCTGGTGAGTTATTGCCAGAAGGTTTGAAAAAGCTTGAGTATCGTTTAACACCTATGATGAACATATTAATATGAATTTTTGTAAAATTAGTGCTATTCTGTTAATGTAATTGACATTGGTAGAAGTGAGGACATGACTTAAAGATGTAAAGTTGAAAGGTTATATTGCATCTATTGTTTCTAGCTGTAAACTGAATTCTCAGCTGAATTTTAAAAATAATATTAGCAGGTTAATTCAGTTTATTCCAGATTACAAAAATTATATAAATTTAAATTTATTGCTAGTCATGTTAAACTTTTACTATCTGATGTTCAGCTTTGTCTTTCTTTAGTTATTGTGAAATAATCTGACTTTAAAGTGTGGAAGTGGCTTAAGATGAAACAGAAGTGAAAAATCCTTTTGTTTTATAATTAATAGAATTTGTTAAGAAAACAAATGTTCCGCTGTATCTCAACTTTACATTAACAAAGAGAAATAACTCTTCAAAATATAATTTGGCTGTGCCAGACTTTGAAAGTTGCATCTTTATTAAAATATTTGTTTTTAATGGAGCAAGACTTTATAATAAATTTCTTATTCATATTAAATCAAAGAAAAATGAAAGCTTTTTTTTAAAAAAATTAAACAGTTCTTCTTGAAAGATTTATTATTGAAGAAAATTATTAATATATTGTATTTTTTTCATATTTTGTAATTAATTTATGTATATTACTTATGTAATATTTACCAAGGCTGTAACCTCAAAAATATGGGCATAAAGTGTGATAGTAGGGACCTCTACAGGTCTTTTAACCACAAGCTTACACTATGGAAGAAAAGAGGGGAACCCTTCTTTACTTCAACCTACTTTCTATTTAAATAGGTGAAGCTGAAGCAATTAGATCTGAGAGCGTGAAGCAATTCAATACTACACTGATTAAGTCCACATTTCTTATTACACATTAATTACTCGCGAAATCTTTCGATTTACAATGAGTCAATGGAAAGATTTTATAGTTAGAAATCTATTACAGTAATTTAAAGTTGTAATTATAAATTTATTAAATGCACATTGATTACGTAAGTAATATTTACTGAGGCTGTAACCTCGAAAATATGCGCATAATATGCAATAGTAGGGACCTCTACAGGTCTTTTAACCACAAGTTTACGCTATGGAAGAAAAGAGGGGAACCTTCTTTACTTCAACCTACTTTCTATTTAAATATGAGTTTTCCAGTAAACCAAGATATCATCCTGTATTTTTTACTAATGTTCGTTTTCCGCGGGGGGGAGATGAGGGCAAAAAAAATGTTTACAAAAAAATGCCCGCTAGGAATTGTCGTATTTAATATTTATATTTTATTATTGTTATTTTAAAAAAATAAATCATTGTAGAAAAATTAATTACAATTTAACTTATTAACCTGAAAAAATAGAAAAAAAAAAATGTAAATACATTTACACTTTTTACAAAAAAATACTCACTAGGAAATGTCATATTTAATCTTTATATTTTATTATTGTTATTTTAAAAAAAGAAATATTGGGGAAAAATTAATTACAATTTAACTTACTTTAAATAATAATTTTATTTAGGCTAAACAAGGTTACATTATCTCAAAACATAAATAGATCACCATGCATTACAATTGCGTATTAGATGAATCTGGTATTAGTCCATATGGTTTGAAGCTGATTGATATTGAGATAGTCCTTGTGCTATAAAATTCATAGGTGTGTGGAATAGCTTCCATGTCTCCTCATCTCTTTGTTTTATCTTTTGCATTGATTGTATAAAGCACAATGTTTCATCAGAGGGAGGCTGCGAATACATTTTCTTACACCTCACATACCAGATTGAATATATGATGAAAATTGCCATTCTAATGAGTGGAAATTGTTTTTTTAATGCAGTCTTGTAATGATATAATAAGGTAGTAGTCTACCTTTATGTTCCGATAAATAATAGATCTTATTGTTCCAAGTCCATTGCATGAATTGATGATATGATAGTATGTCTCATCTTCTCTTCTGCAGTTTGAGCATACTGGGTCGACTTTGATGATATGCCTTTTAGAGTACAGGAAACTACAATTTAACTTATTAACCCAAAAAATAGGGAAAAAATGTAAATACAATGTTTACACTTTATTCATGTCGGTGGCATGCAGTCTTATAGTGACCATTAACATACACTTTTCGGGAGAGCAGGATCCCATACCTTTGGAAATAGTCCACTGCATCATGTTCTGTGTCAGGAAGATTTAAAATTTTTATCATTATGACAATTTAAGAAAAAAAAACTGGTGACAAAAGTCAACACATGGAATTGAACCAAAATATGACAATGTTAAGAGATCTCTCACTGTCCACGTTATAATATAAGTTTGTTTGTTTTTTTTTTTAAAAAAAAAAAATTGAAATAAAGCTTCTTAGTAAAATTTATTGGAATTTATGCCTTTTTTAAAATTTAACAATCGATATTTTAATTTTGTTTTAATTTAACAATTGTATCTTTGGTAGGTTGTAGGCCCTTGAAACTATATACTTATCAAAAATACGAGCTGTCATGCATTTTGTGTACTTTTATATTATTTGTTTTAATTTTATTTTTGTATATATTTGGTTTGCTGGAAAATTAGCTATTTGTTGAACCGTGCCATCTGCTGAATCATGTATATTTTTTTATTTACAAGGCAATAAAATTGATTATCTATCTGTCTTAATATTCTTCTTCTTCATATCGTTCTTTTATTTTCTTATCTTTCTACTTTTCCTTTTTTGTTTCCTCTATCTTCTGTATTTTCTTTTTATATATGTATTTTTGTTTTCTTTTATCATTTTTTAAAATTATTATTGCATTTTTGATATATATTATTGTCTATATGTGAGCCTTTTTTGTTGGCATTATCATAAGTAATTATCGTTATGTTGAAGGCATTTGTTAAAAGAATTTCCTTTTAACAAAAATTTTTAAAACAAAATGTTATTTGAAGTTAACAGGGGTATGGTTGTTGTAATCAAAAAAATTTTTACATTAAAGAGTGATAAAGTAAATTGGGAAATAAATACGAGATGAACAATTCAAATGCTCTGTGTTAATATTTAAAGGAAGATTCTTAAAGTTTGTCATTTCTGTTATTATTGACACCTTCCTGCTTTGAAATTCTGTATGGTATTAATTATATATATATATAGCTTGTTTTTAAAAAGCGGAAATTGAATTCGAAAATAATAAATTTTTAAGAAGTTATCCAAAGCTAATGTTTGAATTTTAAGTGTAGTTAGCCTTTTAAAAATAAATGTAATCTTTTTTCAATCTTTTTTTTCTTTTGAAATTATTACTGGAAATTGGTAAAATTCACAATGCTAGTAACCCACATGCTTGCAACATCTTATCCCAGTTCTGGTAATGTGATGGAAATCACAACAAAATGTAAAGAAATCATTTAAAATAATATTCAAAAAATATATTATATCATAATGTTTGAAGATGAAAATAGCATGCTAGAAGAAAGAAGTTAAGAAGGTAGAATAAGTATTGCTTAGAAATGGAAGATTGATAACTTTTTGGGGAGAGAGGGTGAAATGGTAGTAATAAATTTACATAAAATGTAAGAATTATAAGAGTTTTAGATGATTAAAACAACATTTGTTTCAAAATAAGTTTAAAAATCATTATAAAAGTGCATACTTATACAGTAAAGCCAATATAAACTTGATTTACAGAACTGTAGTATTATTATTAAGATGAATGCTTAAAGATGACTTCTGTTTGAATTTATTAATCAATTAGCTTTGAATTTTTATATTATCTTTGTTTAACAGCCAAATTTGAATTTCTTTTTCCTGCGTTCTCTCTTCATATTATTAAAAGTCCCCCTCTCCAAGTTCATTCTTATATTTTAAATGTATTGTGAGCATCCCTCCTCTAGTAATATTTTTAGAAGGAAAAAAAAATTTTATATACATGGTTAATATATGCGGGATTAGAATTCAGACTTTCACATGACCCACTACTCTCAGTGCCATCTCATATTGCTGACCCACCTGATCACACACATGTTGAAAAGATAAATAATCACCTTGGTACTAATAAGGGCTTTGAACGTTCCATCATCAGATTTTCAATGAAATAGAAGGCTGAAGAGTTGAGAGTTGGAATAGTTTGAAGCCTGTCCATTAAAGTATGAAGATTGGCTATCTTAATATAAAGCTGAGCACTGATTATATATATATATGTGTGTGTGTGTGAGGATAGTAGTCTAGACCAACTGATGATTGCTGGTTTAGCATGAAATACATATATTGGTGATTATTTATCTTTTCAACATGTGTGTGATCAGGTGGGTCAGCAATATGAGATGGCACTGTGAGTAGTGGGTCATGTGAAAGTCTGAGTTCGAATCCTGCATATATTACATATATAAATGCAGGTTTAAGCCTGTACAATGTATTTGTGGACAAACTTTTCCCAAATTTTGTAGGTTTTCTTAATCGAATAATAAAAGTCAATCACTACAATTTATCATATATAATATAATGACATCACAGCAATAAACACAAATGTCAGATTTTAAAACAATAAATATATGAGAAAGAATGCTTTGCAGGGAAACAAAAGAGCAGACATTTTTATTACATAGTCTGTACAACATCACAAACCAAGTTACAATATATATGCATACATGATTCTCTTAACTGCGGTCTTTTTATTCCAAATGTATATATAATATATTGACTGAATTTTTTTCTTGCTTTGTATAATTTAGAATACTACGTGTAAAATGCCCGTTAATGAAAAAACTATTGTAATAACTATAAAAATAATAAATATAAATATAATAAACTATTATATACAGTCTTTCAATCTGCAGAAGGGGTTCCTGACAGAGATATTTTAAGTGCTGGCTCTGGCTAAGCATTTATCATAAAGCTTGTAGATGAATTGGCAATCCTCACTGTTTATAACTTACAAGCTTAAGAGATAGGGTCATGTGATCTATGAATTGATCTATGACTTTTATTTTGACTATTTATAGTCTCTGCCAAAAAGTCTTATGCAATTTTATATTGCTATGACTACTACTATATGGCATGGCTGAAGATCTATCAGCCCCATATAGCTATTTGAGTTGGATAGCTGGGTTTGAAGACATGTACATGTCTGAAAATTTCAGATTTTCCACTCAATAGATAACTTTTAGCTAAGTGCTTAGCTTTGGGTTGGTATTTTTAGATCTAGTGTCTGAACCTACCCTGACACCTCTCTGAGGAGTGTCAAAGCACGAAACCATGGTCAGGGGTTTGGGGAGGGGTTCCTGACAGAGATATTTTAAGTGCTGGCTCTGGCTAAGCATTTATCATAAAGCTTGTAGAGGAATTGGCAATCCTCACTGTTTATAACTTACAAGCTTAAGAGATAGGGTCATGTGATCTGAATTGATCTATGACTTTTATTTTGACTATTTATAATTCCTTAACCTGCCTCAACTACCGTAACTTAAAAAAAACAGAAGCAAACATCATCAACTCAAGTCCCATGAATCCTGAATTTTAATGTTAACAGTTTGTCTATTATTTAAATTCATTTTATTCCTATTTATTAAAATTGCCTCTTAATTTTTTTAATATTATGGTTTCTCTCTTCATGAAGAATCTTAACACTTTTAATATCAAACTTAAATTTATATTGCATGTTCTTTCATGATCCCAGAAAACTGAAGCAGTCATTAAATCACTATTATTTTTATTTTTCACATGCTTATATAATAATTCATGCTCCTTTAATTTTTTTTAATACTGCATCATGATTCAGCTACATATGATAACTTACATACCCAAAAAATTTGATACACATTACTTTTCTGCTCAACAGATATGGCATTTTTAGAATTATTTACTAATTTATTAACATTATTTGTAACACAAAATGAAACATTAAACACATTCTTATATATATATGTTAAAATGAAGATTTGCACGGGTTAAATATATAAAATACATATTTTGCAGGTTCATCCGTGTTAAAAAACTTTTAATATTAATATACTGACGTTTCGACTTGGTCACACAAGCCATCCACAGAGTTATAAAATATGTATTTTATATATATATCTTAATAGACAAACTGCTAACATTAATTCATGGGATTTTAGTTGATAATGTTTGCTTCTGTTTTGCTTTTTGAATTTAATAGCAGTTGGGGCAGGTTAAGGAATTAACCAAAAGTACTTCTGCAGATTGAAAGACTATATAATAGTTTATTACCATTAGATTTATTATTTTTATTGTTATTAATTTAGAGTATTTAAACTTTGGTTTAACATTTACAAATGAACTAACTTTAACTTTTACTTAATCTCTATAGGTCTCTGGGCTGAAACATTTAATAGCCATGCCTTAATCTGGCATTGTTGTTATCAAGATCAGTAATTGACTTATATAGTTAAACAATCATCATAGTTTTTTAGAAATACTACCAACTTAATTTTTTCAGGGTTATTAATGATAAAACTATTTCCATGGGCATAATAAATCTCCAATGAAATTTAGTTGTTGTTTTTTTTTTTTTTTTTTGGGGGGGGGGGATATAAAAATGAGTCATTTATATTAAATAATTATAATATGAGTAAAAATTCAATTGATACCTGAACTACAAAGTAATAACAGACCTAGAGTTGTAATAAGTTTTCCAAAAATTAATAACAAAATGATAAAATTTGTTTTACATAAGCTTAATATAAATCACAATCTAACAACAATACGACTATTGTATAAAACAGAAAACATTAAAATAATATAAAACACTATTGCCAAGCACTTTCAACTCATTAAGTTCTTATCAAAGCTGTATAAAAATCATTATATTCTACTAAATCTTGATAATGTCTCAAACTAGTTGAAAGCACTTGGCAATGCAATAGTGTTTTATATTTTATTTTTTTCTGTTTTATACAAGTCTTATTGTTAGATTGATTTATATTTTATAATAGCATAACTATTGGATTTATTATAAGCTTAATATATTTTTTACATAATAAGCTTAGTATGGTCTTTGCTTATTAATGATAAATCATGTGGTTTTTTTAAAACACAGTTGATTTTTGAAAATCTGTTTTTATTGATTCTATTCAACTATTTCAATATCTATTTAAAAAGTGAATATAACATGATATGCTATAAATTTTGTATTTTATTTATATAGTATAGTGCTTGAATATTTTAAGTTATTTTGCTTATTATTTTTGTCAATTTTCTCTTTATAGATTATTATTCAGCAAACACAACAGGGTCAACAAGTTGTCCAGACTACAGATGGACAAACATTAGTTTATCAGCCAGCTGAAGGAACATTTATTCAACAAGGACAAACTGGTAAAAGATAATAGTTTTAGTTTATATTTTATTAAAATTAGACTATCTTAAATGATTCATCCACTGATAAATATTATACATATATATAATATTTTTTTCACTTCTTTTAAAAACTTTGGTAAACATCTGAAATCTGGGCATGGCCACCTGATGGCGTTGTTTATGAGTTAAAACACATAAAAATGCTGTTTCTGCAGCCGGCTTTATGGGCTCATACATTTATATTGTATTAACCGACTGCAGGCTACTTTACATGACAGTGCACAAAAATATTATAGCCCGTTTTGTGCTTTGAAACTATTTACGCATATTCATTCTATTCATAGCTGATTACTGTATCACTTGAGAGTGTTTTAATCGCAAGTCAGTACAACTTTTCAAACCTACATAATAGAGTAATGTCATTTATATTTGAATAATGTTGTTAATTACTAATAATTGTCATATGGTCCTCACCCTTCCCTAAAAAATTGTTAATATGTAAAAAATTGGCAAAGGGTATGTTCGAACACGCTTCGACAAAGCTCATGCACTAAGTCACGTTTCAGCATGAAAAATATACGAGACCAATAAAAGGTCTGAGAAGAACGTGTATATTTTCAGCATTTCAGAATTGCCGAGTACAGAAATTGAGGGAGACTGTGTACTTTTTTCAGGCACATAATGTCCTCCCAAATACCAGACTTTTTATTACAGCAATAAAATAATAAAAAAGTTCAAAGTTTGTGTACATTTTTTTTTTCATTTCATTAGAAATTGACAAGTATTTGGATTATTTTTTTTTTGCAGTGGGATTAAAATAAATGACTATTTTTGTTGACTTTTTGTTAATAATAACAAAGTATGAAAGCCCCCCCAAAAAAGCAGTTTATTGTAGAAGGCAAAAAAAAAAAAAAAGATAATTCAAACGAAATATAAATAAAAGTAAAAAATGAGAAAAAGTTGTTGAAAAAAAAAAGAAATTATTGACTTTTTGTTACAATTATTTTTTCGAATGTGGGGATGGGGATTTGAAAACAATTTTTTACCCTCAAAAAAACCCCACAAAAGTTACTTTTGATTTAATAAGAAGAAAAACAATTTGGTCAGCCCAAAAAAAAAAAAAAAAAGATAGAAAAAATTAGAAACAATTTCCATATAATTGCATTATATTTTTTCAGCGGGATTAAAACAAGTGGGGTTAACATAAATGACTAATTTTGTTTATTTTTTGTTAATAATAACAGTACGAAAGCCTCCCAAAAAGCTGTTTATTGTAGAAGTCAGAAAAAAAAAAGGCTAATTCAAAGGAAATACAAATAAAAATAAAAAGTGAAAAAAAGTTGTTTAAAAAAAAAGAAAAAATATTGACTTTTTGTTACAATTATTGATTCGAGGGTGGGGGTTTCAAAACAATTGTTGAACCCCCAACAACACAAAAGTTACTTTTGATTTAATAAGAAGAAGAAAAACAATTTAATCAACCAAAAAAAAAAAAAAGTAGAACAAAGTCGAAACAAGTCCCAAATAATTGTACCATTATATTTTTTCGACGGGGTTAAAACAAGTTTTTTCGTCGTGAAATAGTCCAAAGTTTTAAAATTCAGAAAAATAAAAGACAAAATTAAATTACCAAAATTTGTTGGATAAAGAAAAATGTCAGATTAAAAAAAAACAATGAAAATGAATATAAAAATTTGTTTAATAAAAAAGAAATCATGTTATAAATGAAATAAAAATGTGTTTAATCAAAAAAAACAAAAAACATGTACTATAAAAAAAAAGTTGTGGCGGCCCAGTAACGTTACATTTGATTGATTTTTGTATAGCATCAACTCTCTAAGTGGCCGTGCCCGGATTTCAGATGATTACCAAAACTTTATATAAATCCTGTAATTTTTACAAATTTTACCATATATTTTGACCATATTTTAGGGTCATTATCAAGAGTTATATATTCTTAATTATCTAAAAAAAAAATTATAAATATAGACAAAACTTTCAAAATACTGTATTAAATATAGAATTAATAAGTGTATATTAGCATCATAAAAATAATGTGCACATTAACCTTTACTTAGGCATTATTTATAATACATATTAATACATATAAATATAAAAATTACAATTTTAAAAATATAAAAAATAATATATATATATATATAATATTTTTAAAAAAGTGCTTTTATTTAATTTGATGATTAATCAACTAAGAAATAAAATATATATTTGGACCACTATTTTGGGAGTTATATATAACATTAAGTAAAAATGTGTGTTATCCATAAATTAATTAATTCAAACAGTCATGGAGTATTTAGTTTGTTACAAATTGTATTTTTTGAATTAAATAATTTATAGATGCCTGATATTTTTATTAAAAGTTGCACTCAACAATCAAAATCATAAAAATAATTATTTTTTGTTTTGTAGTTCTTTTGTTCTCAAATTTAACAAAAACATTTAAAAAAAAAAAAAAAAAATTATACATATATTTGTGTCTGGATATATGTAGTAAAATCAGTTACTTAAAATGCCTTTTCATAATCTACAAATCCAAAGCATAATTGCAACTCATTCATTGATTCTTTCTATAACTTTTCTCAATACTTAAATATGATCCACTTTAATCAATCCATTTTTAAATTCAGCTTGTTCTTTTGGTTGGTTAAAATCCAAAGGTAACTGTAGACAAGTTATAATTATATTGGTAAAAAAATTCTATAGAATTGATAAAAGAAATATATATATATATATATCAGTTTTAAAAAAAAAACAATAATTAATTGTAAGAAGGGATTTGAACTCAGACTTTCAAGCTCGCTATAGCTATTCACTTCTTATATGACCACATACATGTGAAAAAGATAAATGCTCCCCATTATATGTATTTCATGCTGAATCGACACTCATAATTTGGTCCAGATCCTCATCCCCCACATGTATGTGGTCATGTGTATTGGTTGCGTAAGATGGAGTGGATAGCTAATGGACTCTTAAGAAAATTAAAAACATCCTATTTTTCACATTAATGAAAACAACTTTTGATAAATGAAAACAGGGGTTTGAAGGACAGGAAAACAGATTTTATCGGCATTAGGAAGGTTCTATATAAAAAATTGAGAGTCATATATTGATTCATTAATATTTATTCAACTCCATTCAATATTCATGTATTTATTGCCTAAGTGAATAAACACAGTCAGAATTAGATAAGAGGAATGCTTATAAGTATGATAAATCATTGTATCTAGATAATAATTATTCATGTAAAAAAAGTCGTATAACAAGAAAATACTTTTTAGTACTAATTTTATTTTAATCATGATAGAAAACTTTATGGATATGACTTTCTGCAATATATGCTGAGTACACAAGAAGACTATTATCCATGTGTGTGTGTATATATATATATTCTGGCCTCCTCCTCCTCCGTCCACGTCCTCTCCATAAAAATTATATAGTGTTTAAATACTCCGGGTTCTAGCTCAGTTTAAACATATAAAAAATCCAGCATTAATTAAAAATGATTACTAGCTCTAATTTTTAAAATACACATACGGTTATATTTTTAAAATGAATTAATAAATATTTATTATTTTCATGAGACATGGAGTGACGACACGGAGAACGAGATAGACTACATTGAGATATTATCCACCTGATACTATCTCAATGGCATAAGAACACTATTCCCCCTTTTACTATACTAAATAACTAACTTATAGTATTCTTACGACTTTCTAAGCTCTTTTCATTACGATTAAAATAATAATCATGTCTTAATATTCTTTGTAATAATAATCTAGCTCAATTAAATAAGATTAAGTAAATAAATAGAATAAATAAAATAAAATCAAATCTCAGGTTCATAAATTGTATTCTAACTGATTTAAAATTACGGTAGTAAACTATGAAAAGGGAATTTTATGTCATAAATTCACTACGCAGCAACTAACAATAAATAATAATAATAATAATAATAATAATAATAGTATAATATAATCTTATTACTTCCTAAATGAAATAAATAATTACGTACGTGGTAGTATTTTAATAATCCGACAACAAAATGCGTGTGGTAACATTAGCATATAATTTATTTTAATATTGTGGCAACCAACTTATGACCAATAAATGATATAAT
Source organism: Epiperipatus broadwayi (assembly GCA_028023455.1). NCBI lineage: Eukaryota > Metazoa > Onychophora > Udeonychophora > Euonychophora > Peripatidae > Epiperipatus > Epiperipatus broadwayi. Next base: position 2,674,236 of record JAQFVV010012454.1, read on the forward strand.
TATGATCTTTTAATTTTATCATCCAAATAAATTTTCAAAATTATTATAACACTTTTATGTTTACCTATTTTGTGCAAAACTATATGTCTGTTTCAATTATCAATGTGTATTGTGATATCATGCATCCATGTGGAGAAATAATAACGAAGACACAAAGCTTTATAATAAATTTACAACAAAGTTTATTAATAACATAAACAAATAACACTATTTTACATTATGTACATTGGATATCCTTACTCTCCTATCACAAAATTATTTACTAGTTTATACAATAAAACCAAACTTCTACTTATTTTACTAATTAATTCTTATCTTTTAAATACTTAAGAAAGTACAGTATTATTATTATTGGATTTCTTATTTTAGTTTAGCTTGTTACAAAATGTATTTATTTATAATTATCACTACTACTTTGTATCCCTACTATTTTTTAAAATTATATTTTTATAAAATTACATTCGTAGTAAACATTCTACAAAATCATAAAACTCTAATTTTATATTAGTTATATGGAATCCTACAGATTCAAAAACATTCTTCTACATTTGATATTACGTTTTCTTGTTCACTATACAATACTTATTAATCTAATATACTCATTCAAGCCTTGCTTCGGATGGTAATTACAATTATTAACACACCATGCACAAATATATGTGTCTATTACACATTATTGAATTATTTCTTAACAAACATGCAATATTTATTTTTTAAATATTATTATAAAAATATTCAAATTTTATTATCACTTAAAAAAAACTTTGTTTAGATTTATCTTTTAAAATTCTTATATTCGTTTCCAAATTGGTTTTAAACTGTATTATATGATTCTTTCTCTCTTTATGATTTTTTTTACTTTCACTTTTAAAATTACACAATTCTAACACATTCCAGTAAATAAACTATTCTTACTTAAATGATAACATATCCTCAGTTCTATTTTATTCATTATTTCTGTAAAAAAATATCTTTCTGACGATGCAGATTCACGAAACAAGGATAGCGAAAATAGATGCACAGGATCAAAATAACTAGAATATTATCCGTCATAAACCTTGACAATAATGGCACAGTGAATTCAAAGACACTATAGAGGAGCGACCTTTGTCTGTCTACCCACCTCTATTATAGGAGTGATGCTAAAGCTATTTCTTCAGCTTTATATAACATCAAAGAGTTTAAAAGATACGTAAAGACACTGTCCAAAATATATGTGTTCAGTGATAGGGCTTAGTTAGCTATACTGAAATCACACAAACTAACTATGATCCAAATACTTTATTTTTCTTATTTCTTAGCAAAACATCATCTTGGTTTCCTCTACACTAGTACTACCAAGTCACTATCCGATCTTATTTCTCTAGATTTTTCTATACATTACATCGACAAATTCTTATCTACATTTCTAACAATAATAAAATTCATTTTATTTCAAAACTATACAGCTGTTCTCTAAGAAAATCTTTTACTACTTTTCTCGTATATTTATCATATACAAACTATTTTAAAATATCTAATACTTTGTTACATGAAAGTTCAAAAGAATCACACAATTGTTTTGACAACTTATACTATTAATTATACTTGAAATAACTTATTGCATGCATATTTAAAATTATTCTTATCTTAGAATATGTTTTAATGTTGTATAAAATGTGTACTTATAATTTTAAAACTTTCACACATCATTCTCAATCAATAGATGATCTAAAAAAAATACATTATGCATTATGAATAAATACCAAAATTACCAAAACGATCTTGATCTTCTCGATTGTGTTCTGTAGGCTTCACCATTCCATTAATTCTTGTAGATATAAAAACTTCCATACATACTTTTTATTTTTAAAACAATATTTCTATCATTCTATTAAGCTATTATATTTAAATCTCATTATTATTAAATTTATGTTTATATGTTTTCCCTAATCTAATATAGCATTTTATATTTAAAAATAAATTAATAAAATATTTAAATTATATTTACGATACTTCTTCACCAGACTTTCTTGAACTGTTCATATTTAAGCTAAAAAAAATATATATTTTATTTCTTCTTCAGTCACTTAATGTTCTAATTTAAAGTAAAACAATTACTACTCTGTTTAATAAGTCTTCATAGACAACAATCCTTGGTTTTCACAATATTGTATACAATTATTAATTCATGGCATTCTCTTCTACTATTGTCTGCTAAAATTTTTCCCACGCGACTTTTACGATGCATCTTGTACGTACTTTATTTAAATCTTCATTAAAATTTTCTGTTTCCATGGATCCATTTTCATTTAGTAATTTAATTTTATATTTTTTAAAAAATCAAGCATTTCTTCCATTGAATACTTTGTAATATTTTTTCTGATAAGATAAAGTTTTTTGGCTCCTTTCCATAAAATACATAATAGCACTTTCATATTCTTCTTTACTTTTCTTTATTTCAAAATTCTTGTACTATATTTTTAATAATGTTTTTTCCTTAAAAGATAAACATTCTTTCTTTATCATTATTTTTCTTTATAATAAAACGCAGATTAAATTTTTCCATAGAGAAGAATAACATAACTTTAAAGTAGCCTTATAAATTTTGCGTCATAAATTTTTTCCTGACGGCATGTAACTTCTCTTTTAAATTTTCATATAACATCCCAATTATATTTCTCTGAATTACAACAATCAGTTTCTGGTTGAGCATAAATAAAGTTGCATTAAGACAATTTCCAAATATTTTTCCTTCGATAATAAATTTAGTTAATTTTCCTTGTACTTCCATCTCTACTGTAGGTTTTTTTTGGTTAAATTCGAATAAATTTCCCTGGTAAGATAACTTTTAAAATTAGCAATCCATATCGATACAGTCAAAATATATTATATGTTACAGAAGAACTTTTTTTAAAATAAATACCAAATTTTAAATTTATATCACTTTTCCAGCTACGGTGTTATCAGCTACAAAAATGTGTTACTTTCTCTTTCACTTACACATTCCTTCTCCCCGCTCTGTATAATTCCTATATTTTTGTCTGCTAATTTACCTCCGTTGATTGGTTAATAACTTTATTTTAGCGCGAACAAATTTATCCCTTTTAGTTTTATAACAGAATAGACGTTTAAAAATGAAGAATTGATGACGTCATGTCTGAAAATATTATTTAGACTAGTACTTTTTTTAAATTCAATTTTAGTTTCATCAAAATTATTTAAACTTTTAAAACAATTATTAAAACAATATTTAATATTTTAGCTTTTACTTTAATGATCGATGGCAATTATATTTAGTTTCATATTCACAAACTTTATTATTATTTTAACAAGCGTGTGTGTGAAGGTATATAATATACAGTCACGTGTTTACTAATTTTATCAAATGATTTTTTATTTACGTCTCGGTCTGAATTACCAAAACTGATATATTTTATAAAAATTTGGAAAATAATTTAAAAATGTAGAACTAAATATAACTCTCACCATCCTATAGTTTATTTTAAAATATACTCTATTAAATTTGTCTATTAAATATAATTATACACTACATATAGTATTTATTTAATTTATTAGTTTTAAAATATTATATTCAAATTATTAATATACTTTTAACTATTGATAGCTGTATTATTTTATATGGCCAGCTTTTACAACCATAAGCAAGAATATATTTAAGCTTTATTTAACTGTTTTCTTTTAAAATAATCTATTACATTTTTATATACCAGGTATTTTCAGCTTAGAATTGTACTATAAAATTTAATTATCCTACTATTATTTATTTATCCTACAAACATATCTTAAAATTTAAAATTTTTTAGTAATTGACCTTTCTACCTTATTATGACCTACAGACAAGGGCACAATATATATATATATATATTATAACCTACTCACACATCACCACTCATGTACATTATATGAGCAAATGCCCAGGGCGCCAGTTCTATTAATGAATAGAATGATTTATCATTTTATCTAATTCATAATTATTGCTGAGACTCTTTTACTTATGTTGATCCTATAGCTTCACTCAGTGGGAGGTTACAGAAAGTTCATAACATATAGAGAATATAAATAAATGAACGAAGAAATACTATAAGCTATCAAATAAAATATAAACCTTATTTATTAATTAACCAAATGATACAGGCTAGCAGAGTTTTATTTATTCCATCTAACAAAATATAATTTTAATTTGATCTCCTCCATCATCCAGTTACACTCTATAATAGTTCAATATAACTCTGACAGAATAGAAAAGCACAACACTAAATAACTCTATTGTTCAGCACATCTTAATCTAAATAGCTGAATCAATGTTGATCTAGGAACACAAAATCAGATCTCAGGGAATCTATAACACAGTTAGACTAAGAACTATATTAGCCAGTAATTTATAACTCTAAATTATAATAAGATATAATGAAATAAATTGAATAATGTTTACTGGGCTAGCGATTAGATAGTGAAGGAGATAGGGTATCTTTTAATCTCACATCATCATCCAAATAATACTTTAACTAGGCAACACTTTTATAAGTTTATCACGTGGTAAAATACCTTCATGTAATGTTTGGATCTAGGAAACAATATTATCAGATCTTAGCATATTTAATATCAAAGCCATAAAATAATATATTTAATTTTGTAATAGATATATGAAATATGGAGATGTGGAAACCAGAATTCAAATGCATATAAGAACAACCTGAGACACAGTTTTAAATAATAAACAAAGCTTTTATTTACTCCTAAGGTTAAGTTAAAAGTGATTAATATCAGAATAAGACTTTTGCCTTAATCTTAAAATTTACAAGCAAATTTATTAATTGAAATTTAGGATTATCCCCTATACATATTACACAATTTATTATTGACATATTTATAAACGTAAATTATCTAACAAATTATACCTTAATATTCTGACTTTGAATATCCAGGCTATCTAAATAATTGTTATCAAAATACAACACTGAATAAATCATACATTATATTATTGGGCACAATATACACTTTTGGAGAGGATATACTATCAATCGGAATAAAGCAAATTAATACATTCGCCTATCAAGAGAGCAACTTTAAATAATCTTAATTAAATAATCACTTTAAATACCTACAATTTCAGGCATACAAAATAAAATAGAAACAAATACTAATCATACAGATGATTTTATGATTTCTAACTTATGGTAAATTCAACATGATATACTGTATAGTGTTTATTTTCAGATATATAAACTTAGCAATATTATACCTTTATATCCGCGACATTATTTACATTATGCGTGTGTGTTACATCCTATGCAATAATAACAGAAAACAATATTTCTACACATTATCAATTTATTCAGGAATTATTAAATAATTATTTAATTTCGGACAATGTCATACACCTACCAGCAAATAGAACACTATATCTATTCTAATATTCAATAAAGAATTTAAATTAACTATTTATCCGACCACTGACTTCATAAATATCATTTCATAATATGTACGTATGCACTCTAAAATAGGCTCTACTCATGGCAAAATACTTAAAAATATACTAAGGGGAAAAATATTTCATCCCTACAAACATAGAACGTATCAAGAATAATTTCCTTTTCCACAGCTCTTCTACATATCTAGCATTATACGCTGGCAGATAAATACACACAGATAAATCAATCATCCCTTCAACTCTTTCAGATATGACAACATCTGAAATTTATATTGAGAAATAGCTATAAAACTAAATGTTTATTAAGTAAATATAATAATTGCACAAAATAAACACACACATGCATAAATAAGAGTATGAAAAACAATTCTAAGTTATATAATATGCGAAAGTTACGACAGATAAATAGCCTATTAAAATATAAATTTTTATCTTAAATGAGACATTCAGTTGTTTTAAATTAAATAATATTAATTATTATGAACGGGTTTTTATACTTAAAACAGCAGCAATCTAATAAATTAAGTTTTATTACCTCTAACACAATATTCTTTCTTTCTTTTTTTTTTTTCTAGCTACTCTTGAAATTAATTCTCACTTCGAGATAAAAGAGAGATATATAAAATTAAATCATTTTTAATAATATACCCAAACTATATATGTTTCACTTTCAAATAAAAGAAAAAAAACAAATCATATTTAAGCAATAAGATTTTACCAGCAGATTCCTCATTTCGTGGATATGCTATCCTGAGAAGTTCTCGAAGCTTGCAAATTAAATAAACATATAACATTAAATACATACAACACTAAATCTGTCTAACTATCTATGATATATACACTATTAACAATAAATGAAAAAAAAATAGAGTCATTCTTCTTTTAAACTTGAGAAAAAAACATATATTCACTTGCAAAGTTTTTTTTCAAGCTTAATAAATAATCTGGAGATGAATCCCAAAATGAGTGCGTGTTTAAATATGAATATGAAACATAAAATAAGTTCTTGTAGGACAAAACAGTTATAATTCACAATTAATTTAGTAAACATCCAATGTCCTTTAGCCATAAGCTAATAGAGTTTACTTATATATCACATATAACGATAAATATTTATAATAGTAAATACGTGGAAAGACAGTTTCAGCTATTAATTGGTATATTCTGTTATTTATTTTTAAGCACATCTAAGGTATTTAATTCAATGATAACTTAACATATTTTTCTGCAGAAAATATTCACTTTCATAATTTATAGATTGGTATTTGCATTATTAACTTTAATAATTTGCTGATAATTGTCCACAGGTAATTTGTATTTCCTTAAACATTAACACATATATCCGTATATCGAAGAGAACAAAAATATGTAATATTAAAGTCTTTCTATTCGATTTAGACATCTATATTTGGTAAATAGTAGTAATTAATTATTCTGGGTAAGTCATATCTATATTTCTTTAATAAAACACATATTATTTTATAAGCATAAAATAAGATATAAAGTTAGCATTCCGCAATAATTATTAAATATCAAACACATAATCAAGTACACATATCCCTTTAAATTTTAACTTCACTTTTGTATACATAAAATATAAGTTAAACAGAGAGCTTATCAAGGTAAATTTTGTTAAAAAAGTCTGCATACACTTCCATGATGACCAAACATAAACATCACACATGGGACTTAAAAAATTATAAAGTTCTTGCATTTTGATATTCTTTTTAATGGAGATAAATAAAAGTAAATGAAATAACGTAAGTTTAATATCAGAAAAGCACATCTTTAAACAAAAATGAAAGTGTTAATTTAAATGTTTTAATTAGACAAAGGAGGAGAGATTGATACCTTTATATTTATTCAGCCATTCCTCCCATAAAGCTTAAACGTGTGGAGTTTCAATAATGAGCTTCATGAAAAGGCTGCTTTAAAGTTTCACTTTAAACTGTTTTGGAAGAGAGATAGAATTGATAGCAGCAGAAAATAATAGTACACTTGTTGAAATTACAAAAGATAATTTTTATTATTATTATTATTATTATTATTATTATTATTATTATTATTATTATTATTATTATTATTAACTATCAGTTTTAAAAAAAAAATCTCCCCCACCAATCAGAAAAAAAAGTCACCTGATTATCCAAAGCTTAACTCCCTCATTCATTTTTACATTTAATCAATTAATTAATATTCAAAAAATCTTTTCTAAAAAAAAAAAAAATCATCTTGACCTTCACAATTAAGTCAAATCAAATGAAACAAAAAAAAAATAGCTGTTTACAAACTTAAAACAAATGAATATCAATTAGCTATTAAATAAATGGTTTATAATATTTAAATTGGTCAAATAATTTACTAATTCAAATATCCATTAATCATTAAAGAAGATATATTTTTGCAAAATTATTAAAGATAATTACTGTAATTTAAATGTTTTATTGTAAGTTTGATATTGTTTGTTGTAATTAGGATATGAAATGGAAATGAGATAATGATACATTCATACGTATACGCTGCTATGTGAATATTAAATTATTCTAACTAAAACATACCTAATATGTCTTTGGGTTACAACTGACTATAATATTAGTAAATAAATGGGTGTCAATGAATAATAAATCAGAAAACCATTCAACAAACACCAACATTATCTTATAAATAAATAAAACAAACTTTGCATCAATCCAACTACTATCATAACACTTTCTGTAATAATCCACCCCCTTCCTTGTATTAAACACTATCAAAATATAATAATAACAATAAATGCTTGAAAAATTGCTAACCAGAATGCACAGTTGGCCCACATATGAGTTTTTGAACCATTAATAGAAAAATTTTAAGGCAATTTCATTTTTTTTTAGTACAATGCAGTTATTCATTACTGATGTAACACAGCTTAATTACTTGTGCCCATTCAGAAGGTCACAATATATATATATATATGTTTAGCAGAGAAATGTTTGCATGCCATGCCTCATTGTTAGTGGTCCAGCATGTTTTTTTTGGTCTATTCTGATAGAAATTTGTTCCTGTTCAAAAGTTACTCTAGCTTGCTTAAGTAAAACAGTATACAATTTGGGAAGATTATTTCCAAGTGTGAATAATAAAACTATCAAAGGAGGATGTGAAGAAATATTTAAAGATTATTATGCCAGTGATGAATCTATAATGATAGAAAAATAACTAGATAGTAAGCTTATTAATAATTAAATCCATGATAAGATTTTTTATGTATATAAAATATTAGTATACTGAAGACAAGAGTTTTAGATAATAAAGGAGATAAAAATTGACTAAGAATTTGGACTGTGGATATGGTTTATGTGGAGGTAGAAAGAAGAATATTGAGCATTTATTTTCAGATTTAGGATGTTGAAAAAAGATCAAGATAAATTGTAATAAAAGTAGGAAAAATTTATAGGCAAACACAAGACAAGAAATTGAGATTTAATGTTTTTATAAACATGGAGATCTTCATGATAAGAATGAAAAATGTAGGGACAAAGGATAGTACATTAATGAAACAGTTTTTATTAAAACAGGAGATAAAAACATTAAAATATTATTCAATACTAATAGAATCATTTACTAATAAAAAGAAGTAAATAAGCTTACTATAATATATAATAGTTTCATATAGAGGGGCTGTTTATCTTGGCATCAGAATCTCTGGCATATTAGCCTATTTAAAGAAATTTGTCACTGAACAAGATAGTCATAACATATCCAAAATAAAGATTTTCATCATTAACAGCTATAAGAATAAAAATTACAGGTTTCATTCCATACAATACATAAAATATATAATAACAAAGTACATTTATAAGCAATGTTAAAATGTGTACATTAGCCAAAATCTACTAACTTAATCACTTTTGGATTAAAATTATTATGAATAGTCTTGCATTGGTGGTCGAGAGGTCAGCGCGACTGCCTTGCACTTGCAGGCAGTTGCCCAGGTTGTGGGTTCGCGTCCCGGCCGATGCTATGACTCTTTAAAAAAATAAACAAATTATTATGAATACTAATTCTGTCCATAGCAAACAATGCACTCGTCATAATCTAAATTATTTGAATTTTTAAAAAAGAGATAGAGAAAAGTGTTTTGGGGCATTATGCAATTAATAATCAACTTTTATATGAAGAAAGGTTATTAAACATATGTTTAAAATATCACAATTTGTTTAATTTAAAATCAATAATCTAGTATTTTGATAGATTCAAGGTATAGTAATGGCAATTTTTATCATACACATAAAAACATATCCATATTAAAAAAAGATTTAATCATTTACATTATTAAAACTACAGCAATCAACTGTACATTACATTTTTTTAACTAATTTTTATTTGATTTCTATTGCATTTATGTAAAATAAATAATTTTTTCAACTGAAAAATTAAGTTTTATTGATTAAATATTGCAAAATTAAAAAAAACTTTGATAATAGAACATGAATTGCGATTAAGGGAACGTTATTCTGAAGCAAAATGATAGACCATCAGATCATTTCCCTAATGGACATAATCACTCCCAGTGATGAAGATTATATCCTATTATATTTGTACTTTTGTTTATATAATCAGTGTTTGGCCATTCATCTGAAGCTTCTGAGACTAGAATGTTAGTTGTTAATGATTTAATGGATTATTTATAAAGTTCACCCTATAAAAATTTTTATCATTAGATTAATAGCCAATATTTCTGAATTATAATAGTAATAATAATGCAATATTTATCATTCAGTTAAACATGTTTACTTTGTATTAAACCACCAAACATCACATGATCACCATTCTTTCACAGAGGCAAAAATCTCCATATAGTAGCACTACTCAGTGCAAGCCAGAGTAATCAATGTATGCAAGAAGGTTTATGCATAAAAATCCAAGGCTCCTCACCAATGAAAGCCACAAGCTAGACTCTAGTCTGGGGATATTGGTTGAGTAGAAACTAGATAGGGATTTTATGCACAAACCTTTCTGCGTCCATTGATTATTCTGGCTTGCGCTGAGTGGTGCTACTATTTGGAGAGTTTTGTGTGGACAGTTAATTCAGCAGATTAATAAATGAATTTATTTGAACCTCACTTTGGCCGTACTTATTGCTTATTTCTCTATTTTGTACGGCTTTAAACTTTTCTTTTATATGTACAATGTTTATAAATAATAAGTAATTCAGATAATATGTAACTGAACAGGAAGTAACTTATGTTTCATATGTGTTATCTCATTGGATGCTTCTGTTACTTTCTTTTCAGTTACATATATAATAAATATAGACAGATAAATGGATGACTAGATAGATAGATGGGAAGATAGTTGAATGAAAATATAGGTAGAAGATAGGTAGTCGAATAAATACATGGATAGATAAAGAGGATGGATTGATGGCTAGATTAGAAGCAAGCGGATGAGTTGGTAGGTGTAAGCAATAGGCAGGCAATGAAGATAGGTTAGTAAATAGGAAAACATCTTTATTGCGTTATAAAATTTACTACAAAAGATTTTCAGTTGCAGATTATTTTATACAAAACCTGTATACGTGTGTATATATATCACTAAAAACCAGTCAACATTTAGACAATCCCAGTAACAATCAAGAATTTTCAAACTGTTGTCAGGGCAATCTCCTTTGAACAATAAAGATGGAATCCCTTTATACATCAATAATTTTTTAATAATTTTTATTAGTCATTCAGTAGACTACAGATTATACAATAATGAATAATATAGGGTATATGAGCACAGACTTTCTTTTGACCCACAACTCTCCACTCTATCTCATACTACTGATACACTTGAACACATAAATGTGGGTCAATTGAAAGTCTGCGCTCATATACCCTATATATTACTTATGTTGATACAGATATATAATAAGCCTGTAGTTCAGTCATTAATAATGAATAATATTTCTGTAATGTAATTTTCATTACAAGGTGTTAAAAGTGGACCGAAACTAGTCCCTATCTTGCGTGAGAGTGGTATAGTGAAAATTACGCTACAGAAATATTAATTTCTTTGTCAAAAAAAAAAAAAAATTTTTTTTCTCTCACTCTTTTTTTTAAAAACATTATATTGGTAGAATTTCCCCGCACTTTTTTTGTTCATTCGCCATTTATTGTAATAAAACAAAACGTTGATAGCTTAATAGTGGTGATGATGGCGTGGAATTATTTTTTCTCGACTATAACCCTGAAAAGAAGAAGCTTTGACAATCAATGACTTGAAGCCTTTCTAGCTGCAGCTTCTTTTAATCTAATCCAATCAAAAGCAGACTGGAATTTTCACACTTTATGGAAAAAGAAATAGAGAAATCTAAAGAAGCTTTAAAAAAAAAACATTTTTTTTTTTTTAAGACAAGAGACGATCCTTCGAACAACAAAAATGGGAGTGATTTTTCAGTAAATACAAATCCCAACTATTTACAAAGTATTATAATAATAATAGTAATGAAAAACAAGTTACGGTTTCCAAAATATCAGTGGTTTTTAATTAAAGGTTTTTAATTTTCTAAACATAAAATTTCCTTCAAGGATAAAATAATGGGAATGCTTACATCGCAGTAATCAGCAACAAAACTAATATGGCCAAAACAAATAATAATAATATATTAGATGTAAGTTTTGCAATGACTATATAAAGCATTCTGTGAAAGAAATATATCTCCATTAGAACACATTGGTCCATTTTTTTCTTTGTTTTATTACCTTTTTTTTTCATATTTTCTAGTGTCATAATTTCTTCAGCATAAAACTTTTCTTTCTTAAATATTTCAGTTTATTGTCTTGCCATATCTTCCAACTTAAAACAATTAGCATTGCATTTCTTTGAATGACCTTGAGATAATCTTTATTACTTAATGGGAAACCATGCTAATTCATCATAAAACACCTAAAAAGGAGAGCTTGTAAGTTATATTGTTCATTTGTTTTAAATATTCAATTCAAGGAAGGTGTGATCACACCCAGCAAGTTAAATGACAATGATTAGTCTTATATTTTTAAAATTTTACAGAGAATAGTGTAAATCAAATTTTTCTAATGTCTTTATGTTACGCTGATTAGACGGTCAAGTTTTATCACGTTTTATTTTTATACAGTAAATTAGGCAAAAAATATCTCTGCATATAGCTAATTTAATTGCAGTAATTATTTGATTGCATTGAAATATCTTTTAATTTGGTAAAAGCCACAGGACATTAGAATCTGTGTTTTACCTATAGCATAAAATCCATTCTTCTACTTTAAAAACTCATTCGCAAGTTAATTACTATCCAAGCTGATTATTACTGACGATTTTTCTTTTATGACTAACTGATAAAGAACTTGCATTTTTTGTGTTGTATTCATGACATTAAGTACATTCTGTAAAACTGGAAAAAATAGTATGTGATCTTGAAAAAATAGCATAATCATCAATTAATATAAATCCAGAATTCAAGAAGATGAAGGTTTTGTTTTTATTTTTAATTGATTCAAATTTTAAAAAAAAAAAAAAATCAAACGTTTATCACATATTGATCCCTGATTCACTAAAACACTTAAACAATTTCAAAAACCACAATTCTAAAAACCATCTTCAATATTAGAAAAAGTACACATCATTATATAACACCAGTTCAAATACTTCAGACTTTTCATCCTTTGTATTATTCCTTTCATTCCGTCATGTGGAAATTGCCTAATATGAATAAACTTTATCAAATGATTTATCAAATCAATAAAAGCAATATATTAATCACTTTTTTTTTTTGTTCCCCAGCACTTTTTTTTTGTTTGTTTGTTTTTGCTTGGCACCAAAAATTATATCTGTAGTGCTTCTTGAAATTACATTGCATTTCTGGTAACCATTTATCTACAACTGGAAGAAACTTATTCAATAAAATCTTTAAAAGTTCATTTGCTGTAGTGGATAACAATGATATTCCATGATGCATTTTTGTCTATTACCTTTATTTTTAAAAATTGATACAATAGAAGCATACTTAAGATCAGGCGACACAATTTCATGAGTTCATATATTCCTTTATTTTTATGGTTAATGTCTTATCACAATATTTTAAAGTTTCTTCATATATCTCACCAAGATCTACTGCCATTTCACTTTTAATATTACCAAAGAACTTATAATTTTACTTGTCTTTTTTTAAAGCTAAATAAGTAATGAAGTGAATATATTATTAAAAATTTTGTCATCTTAATTCATATATCATTGTTCAAAAAGATGATCAAAATACTCTTGTTCAATTTGAAATATCATTCTCATCATATAAAAGTATGCCATTGATGCATTTATTATGGCATACTGTTTGCTTTGAATTATCAAAAAATGGCCTAAAGGGAATATAAGCAGTAAGTGGCTGCATCTATTTGCAGTTTTAATCTAATTATTTTTAAGCCTTCTTATCAGTCATTGAATTTCTGCCTTTAAGTTTAAATTTATAAAGAAACTCTACATTAAAATTATCATTCGATGAAACAGAAATTATAAAAAAATTTTTTATCATGGTACTAATAATATCATTATTAGAAAACCTTGTCTCCTCCAATGTAAGAATAGATTTACTTTTATCCTTAACACACTTCTGAAGAAAATTCTTCAACTTAATGACGTGATCCTGAAATTCAAATTAGTAATTGAGTGTTTAATAGACTTTAAAAATTTAGCATGAAAAATAGATATTTCTAAAGAACAAACATCAATTTTCTTGTGAACATGATTCAAGTAAGGTCTCTTTTTCAGTACCACTTATTAGTCATTTATTAAACAAGAGATTATCTACTTAATGGAAAATATTTCTGTACTATAACTTTTTACTGCAACTCTTTTGTTCAAGGTAGGAACTAATTTCTGTCTTCTTTTAACACCTTGGGGAGAGGGTAATGATAAGCATATGATCAAAGATATAAAAAGGATTATGATGCCCAAGATGCATATTTCATGCTGATTCAGTATTCATCAGTTGGCCCTGATCACAATCTCTTACACGTATCTTTACTATTGTTTAGTATGTATAGATAGCCAATTACTATAGTTTAATTGATGTATAAACTTATCACCCTCATAGCATATTAATGTATGATCCATACAACAACTTGCAATTATAAGTGTTTACTTAATATGAACTGTAGTATTCTGACTTCTAAATATAATGTAATCTTGTATATGTATTGTTTTGAAAAGGGATATATCTTGTATTATGCAATAATTCAATAATAGCTGATTTGAGTTTACAGCATGAATATGTTATTTCCAACAATGTTTGACCAAAGTCAACTAACTATTTGTACTAACATGCATTAAAAATCTTCTGAAAGGAAACTTTATTTTTAATGGTATTACTGTAATTACACTAATTCAACAAGGTTCTTTGAATTTTCTGAATTAAATGTTGAAGAATATAAATTAATAAAATGAACTTTGGTACTATTATGTAAGCTAAGTTTTTCATTGGTAAATTTCAAGAATTGTTATATCAAATTATAATGAATCCAACAGCATATATTATCTTTTCATTGGTTTATTGTCTTTCTAAAAAACTTGTAACTATCTATCTGCTTGAGAAGTTATTGTAAGAGCAGTTTACATTTTAATGTGATGCAATGCACTATGGTTTCTCCTTTCTAGGAGTCAGGAATCTCTCAGCCATTATGCCCAGAGAAACCTGTTAGCCACCTTACCTTCCCTTTCCATTTTCCACCCTAATTTTTTCCTGTATTCTTTTTTATCCTGCTCTATCCCATTTCCATAACATTATCTTTGTCCACTCTATGACCTTTAGAATCTAAATCCCTCTCATAACTTCATTATTTGTACCCTTTCTGCATGTAAGCATGTACAATTTACAGATGCCTAATATTTTCCATGCCTTCCTTACATTTCTTGCAGATTAAATCACCCACATTTCTCCTTTTATGTTTATATTCCTTGTTACTCACCTTAAACAATAAACTATTTTCCCTGCTATTATCATAAATTAACTCACAGCCAATATTTTATATGTATATATTTAATAACTGAAACACAGGCTTATTATATACCTGTGTCTATATATGTAATATAGGGTATATGAGCACAGACTTTCAGATGACCCATCACTCTCCACTCTATCTAAAAACACTGATATACTCAAGCACATATATGCTGAAAAGATAAATAATCACCAATATACGTATTTCATGCTAAACCAGCAATCATCAGTTGGTCCAGATTATCATCTCCCACACATATATACTATAAGTGCTCAGATATATATTAAGATAGACAATCTTTATACTTTTTAATGGACAGGCTCCAATCTACTACTCACTCCAACTCTTCAACCATCCATCCAATTGAAAATCTGATGATGGAATGCTCGAAGGCTACCTTGAGGCCGAGATTCTTGTCACATCCATGTTGACCTAAGGTCAATCTGAACCCCACATATACAGGACATAATCCATTTAATACATATGCAAGGATGGGCAGACATCTCTACAATGTAATAACTGAAACACAAGCTTATTATATACCTGTGTCTATATATGTAATATAGGGTATATGAGCACAGACTTTCAGATGACCCATCACTCTCCACTCTATCTAATAACACTGATACACTCAAGCACATATATGCTGAAAAGATAAATAATTGTAGAGATGTCTGCCCATCCTTGCATATGTATTAAATGGATTATGTCCTGTACGTGTGGGGTTCAGATTGACCTTAGGTCAATATGGGTGTGACAAGAATCTCAGCCTCAGGGTGGCCTTCGGGCATTTCATCATCAGATTTTCAATTGGATGGACGGTTGAAGAGTTGGAGTGAGTAGTAGATTGGAGCCTGTCCATTAAAAAGTATGAAGATTGTCTATCTTAATATATATCTGAGCACTTATAGTATATATGTGTGGGAGATGATAATCTGGACCAACTGATGATTGCTGGTTTAGTATGAAATACGTATATTGGTGATTATTTATCTTTTCAGCATATATGGCTTGAGAGTATCAGTGTTATTAGATAGAGTGGAGAGTGATGGGTCATCTGGAAGTCTGTGCTCATATACCCTATTTATATATTTAAAAAACTTTTTTTACTCTCCATACTAGTTCTCCATCTCTCCAACTTCCTATTTTTTATTAATGCATCTATTCTTCTATTCCATTCTTTGCCACTACAACACTCAACAATTCTCCTAACACAATCATTCTACTTTTTGTATAAATTTACTGATATAAAATCTTTATCCAAATCTTCTGCACACCATATTACTTTTCTCACCTATCCTGTTGCCTGTCATTTACACATAACTCAATTAAATATTATTTTGGCTATTCTCTTATTTTCTATAAATTGTAATCTACCAAACATTTTATTTTACTCTTTGCATCTCTTGTATAAAAACTTTACACATAACTCAATTAAATATTATTTTGGCTATTCTCTTCTTTTCTATAAATTGTAATCTACCAAATATTTTTATTTTACTCTTTGCATCTCTTGTATAAAAACTTGACCATCTCATTTCACCTTGAATTGCCTCCCTTGCTGTCCACATATCTGCATCTAATGCATGTCTTCTTAATTCTCTTTGTACTTTTTCTAAGTAATCTAATACCTCTTCACTAACAGATAATGCATTGTTACTATAAGTTAAACATGGTACTGCCACTTCCTTCCATACAATTCTAGCTACATCATATTAATTATATGAAAACGCTGTTAATTTCTTTATCAGTTCCTTTATTTTCTTTGCTTCATTTATCATTTTTTTCTACCATTCTTCCAAGCAATTTCCTGATTATGATGATTCCCATATAGTTATACCTATTCACCACATTTAACTTTATATCCCCCAATAAAGTCTTTCTCTTGACT
The DNA here is from genome assembly GCA_028023455.1 of Epiperipatus broadwayi. Taxonomy (NCBI): domain Eukaryota; kingdom Metazoa; phylum Onychophora; class Udeonychophora; order Euonychophora; family Peripatidae; genus Epiperipatus; species Epiperipatus broadwayi. Next base: position 2,691,547 of record JAQFVV010012454.1, read on the forward strand.
TTCCCCAACATTTATCACTATTACTTTTGATGTATTTCACTAAATTTAATCATCATCTCCTTATCCACTTTTGTGCACATCTTCAGCATAACTTCCATATCTTCCTACTTTCTGTGCACAAGAACATATCCATATACATGCCCTTTTTATCTATTAATGATATCCCTACCCCTCTTCTTAGTCTTTCTATTGCACTCTCCATTTCTCTCAAATATAACAAAAACAAATTAGATAACATAGGGTATCTTTGCCTTAGTCACACCCTACTTTTAACTCTAACTGATTTTATATTTTCTAATTGATACATATAGTAATTATTTTTATACAATCTTTTAATAAGATCCACTAAAGCTCCAGTCACTCCCAAATTTACTAAACTTACCCATAATCTATTTCTATTTATTTTATCATGTCTTATCTATATCTATAAAGACAATATATAACTGTCTACCTGTATTCCTACTCATATCTATAAGTTGTGTGATTACAAATAAGCTGTATACCTATCCACTTGAAAACCTCTTTGCATTTCTCCCACTATATTACTTTCTTCCATTCATTTTGCCATCCTTCCATTCATCAAATATGAAAAAACTTTATATAACACTGACATTATCACTATTAGTCTAAAATTGTTTAACTTATAGTATATGATTCTTGTCCTTTTCTTTAAATAATAATCTTGTATTATTCCACTATCTGGAAATTCTGTCTTCTGTGCCATCTTATTAAAACATGCTAATAGATTTAATTTTGTCCTATTTCTTAAATTGCTCATCATATCTGCTGCCCATCTATCTAAACCTCATGCCTTTCCTCTTTTCAATATATTCCCTGTCTCATTCAATTCATTTTCTGTAAATCTAATATTTCTATTACTATATGCTTTTATGTTTGTTATCACACTGTCCTTCACATCTAACATCTTTTTTATATTCATTACATACTTTTTTGAGATTGTCTCTAATTCTTCTCTATTTAAGATTGCTTTTAATTCTTTTCTAGAGCTACATTCTTTTTCCTCATCATCTAATAATATTATTTCTCCCTTCCCTACATTCCTTCTTTAATATATTTCCAAAATTTTTTACTCCCATCTCTTCCACTTTTATTAATTTCATTCTCTCCCTATGATTATCTGTTTTAGCCAACTTTTTTTTTAGATAGTTTTCCCATTGAATGTTAATAACTTTTTCACTCTCTTTATTTTTAATAGCACATTTATATTCTCTGCATGCTTTTCCCCTCTCTTTTATACTTTTACTAATTCTCACTTTTCTATTACTTTTATTCTTCTGAATATTCTCACCTAAAACCTTTTTTGTCACTTTTTCTATAACTCTCCCATGATTTTTTCTACTCTTATTTTATATTCTTTTAAGTTATTTTTATTATTCATTCTCCATCCACATCTTTTGCTATCCTTTCTATTTTATTACTATTTTTATCACATTAATAACCATTTTACTATTTTTATCACATTAATAATCATTTCTATTATAAAGAAATTATGATCACTATTACATACTCTCTTTATTATCAAACACTTTATTTTTTGTACTTTATTCATTCCCTTTTTCTCTACTAATATATAATCTATTGTGTGAATATATACTATTTTTAGACCATCTGCATTGCCGCTTATAAATATTTGATAAATTTTCAATGCTCAAATTCACTCTCTAACCAAAAATTTTTAAAAGCTGTCCATTCTTGTATCCATGTCATCAATTTCTTCAATATGCCCATTCATATCCCCTATAACCTTTTTTTTTATCCTGTTTTTCAAACTCTATATATCCTTAACTAGGCATTCATAAATACTATGTTCCACTCCATTATAGTTTGACTGTCTCCAGTGGTCATATATCCTATAGCCATTATCTATTCTTGTCTTCCTATCTCAAACCACAAATGTATTTGACACTCCTTAGTTACCAGTGCTGTCCTCTAATTAGATATTCATGAAATAAGTAAAATTTGCACATTATTATAATATCTTTAATACTATTTTTGTTTACTGCTTTATCATTACTTCCGATAAATATGATTTCTCTTACTTTATTGAATAATCCATTAGATGTAACAATTATAATTGCACTGTGCTTTCCACATTTGTAGAAGTCACAAGAACCCCAAAATAGGGCTACTTAAATATATAATATTTTTTCAGCTGAAACTCTTGCTTCAAATCTTGCTTCAACCCAGTTCACTAGTGGTTGTACTGCCTTTAGCATATGTCACAGCATATTTATTAAATCTGTTCCAGTCATTGCTTTCTTTAATCCTTGAAAGCTTGAGGTAAAAAATGACAAAAAGAATTGTTGTACTTGTAGTTAAAGAGTGAAAATGTTGTTGCACAAATACAATTCCATTGTCACAGTTAGTATAGGGAGATGATTGATGATGAGAGGTTTATGATAACTAAGCTCTACACTAGCTTATACCTTGGAAGAGATTAGGGAAAAAGAGGGAGGTATGGAAGACTGAATTGTAAACAATACGTATATATTCTATCCTGTAAAGCACTAGGAAGTAGTTTTAGTGAAAACCTCCTTTTTTGTTATTCATAGTTAACCTTCATATCAGAAGATCTTCCCACTGTCTGTCATCTGTTTAGCCTATCAGTAATTTTAGCAGAGTATTCGTTTATTAGCACTATATTTGGATATAATAACTTTTGTTTCCTTTTACAAGTACAATTTTAGGAGATGTTGAGGCATTTTATACTGAAATAAGTATTAATTTTATGAGTTTATGAGAAAATATATCAGGTTTGTAAGTTCAAAAGTGGTTTAAATAATTGGTATCCAATTATCTGAGTCATTGATGTTTAAATTTTAAGGTTTCATAATACACTTTCAAGAATTAGAATTACATAAGTTAAATGTGGGATAATGAAACATGCTGAATTCAACTATTAAGAAAATTAATGCTTACTAAAAGGGATTGACACTTTTTGCAAAGATCTGGTCTATAAATATAAAACTAAAATAATATCTAAATGTGAATTGACTTCCATAATGATTATAATATAAATTTCTTCAGAAATCAATGCACATCTCTTTGGCTCATTTCATAGCCATTGTTTTTTTAATTAAGAACTTTGCAATTCTTATGTCTGAATGAATGGAATATGATCATATTCGTTTGTTAGTAGCAATTTCTTCAGCCTAGAAGGTTCTCTTTCTAGGACCATCAATCATCTATGCTTGATTGGTTTAAAGAACGGAGATTCTGATATATGTCTTTCGTGACTTTATTGGTGATTTAATTTAAACCATGATCTCTCAGAAATCTTGATCATTTTTTACACAAGAAAATGCTTATTTTCTGAGACCTTTTTTAAAAGATATATAGTCCTTAATGTAAGTAGTATTCTTGCAATATAGTAATAAAGTTATTTTTATTTTGTTCAGTTTCTGTATTTTATTAAAATTTGTTTTTATAAATATGTTTGATTTTTTTTAAAAAATTATAAATTTATATATAAAAAAGAATAGAGATTTTTAATGGCACGTGAACATTCTTGAATATTGAATTTTTAAGGTAATGCTCCAACCAACTGAGCCATCCTGCTAAGAGAATAGTACACTATAAAAATGTAATTAATATGTTTACATTTATCATTTATTTTATTATTTATTCCAATAGAAATATTCCCAACATGAATCAGTCTAATTATTATCAACTACCATTATTTGTTTATATATTTGTTGAAAATATGTATAGTGTCATTATTACCTGTGAATTTAGCTTATTCATAGAGTGGAATAGGATAGATCCAAAATGCCATAGATACAACAGTCCTATTATAAAATACATTCAGTAGTTGATATCTAGATGGAAAGATAGAGAAATCTTCTTTAGTCCATGACAAAGATATGTGAAGAGGTAACCGCATTGCTTCCCTTTATATATACATGAGAAAAAGAATTTATTTTATACTAAATATTATTTACATTCTGAATTATATATTAAATTAGAGATAAGTTCTTTGACTTTTTCCAAGGTTAAAGGAATGGTTTAAAAAATGCATTAGTTTAATGAAAAAGAATGAAGTTTTTAAAAATCTTTGAAATCAATCGGCCTATTTTACATCAACATTTGGGAGAAAAAATTTTAATAAAAGAATTTTACTTTGATATTTTTTTAGACTTTCATCTCTCCGAATTAGAAAAAAAAAGTGTGTGAATTACTCTATATACTCTTACCAAAAGATTTGTTTGAAGTAATATATAAAAAATTATTATAGGAAGGGGAGGAGAAGAGAGAAAGGGGCATTCTATTAATTGACCTTCCCTAATTTTTTTAACATCATAATAAAGTTGTACTAATTTGAAAGACCTTTTAACTGCATTTTCAATCATTTTTGGGAAGGAGATTAGTATATTTATATATGTATGTTGCTTTAATTAAAGTTTCATTTTATTTTAAAAAGAAAAAGAGCAACTAATTTTTTAAAATATATTTTAAAAATAACATTTTATTCTGTCAACCTAGAAATTCTTAACCCCTTTTTTATGTGTATGTTGTTGTTGTTGTTTTTTGCATCGAGTGAACCAATGGATAACTCTATAGAAATTTCAAAATAATGGCAGCTATAAATATCTAGAAAAATTATCAAATGGACTGTGGAAAATATCTGTGTTTGCTTTTGAAACCCATGGTAACTTCTAAATATATTGTATTTCTTTGATTGAAGTAGCTAATTAAAAACAATGCTAAATTTTTATTAAAAGCTCTAAAAAAAGAGAATGTATTTTTCTTTTCACGCAAGTTTACAGAATTTCTGAAAGACCTTTATTTTATTCACTAACTATGCATTGGTGGTCGAGAGGTCAGCGCGACTGCCTTGCACTAGCAGGCAATTGCCCGGGTTGCGGGTTCGCGTCCCGGCCGATGCTATGACACTTAAAATAAAAAAAACAACTATAAGTTTTAAACTTTAAAATAATGATTTTAAACTGGTAGTTTTTTTAAAATGTCAAAATCTCCATTCTATATTATGCACATACATATATAATATAAATAAAATGTCTGTTAATTAGAAAAAGAATTATAATCATAATAAAAATAATAAATATGTACATATGTAAATCATTTAATTCGGCTTAAATATATACGTGTGTGTACTCTACAATTTAGCTTATGTGAGAAATGGTAGATCAGTAGATAATTTCTCTATTAAAATAATGTAAGATTTAATAATAATTATATTAGACAGTATAAAAATGCAATAATTTTCAAATAAATTTATTCTTAGTGTTAAAAATTCAAAAACTTTTTTTTTTTTTTTTGTAAAATCTCCAAACATCATACATATGGTAAATTTTTATTTACTTATTTATTTTTTTAAGTAAATCTACATTGTCCAGATATTATCTGGTATTAGCTATCAACACCGTTTGAACAGTCATATATCAATATGCTATTTTACGTAAGCATATTAAAATTTTAAAAATAGATGCAAAAATTTAATAAGGAAACGTATTCGATTATTTTTATGATGGTGGGAAAAATCTTTCATCATCATTATCGTTGGCTTTATGTTTTACAGGGTCATTGTAGGATAAAGTGGGATCTTATACATAGGGATATTTATATTTTGAGATTCCAGCTCAGAGCAAGCATCAAAGTTCCTAAGGATTAATAATGTATCAGAAGTGAGAATTATATTGAAAATAACAAAACATTAACAAAGGTGTACAATTGAAAACAACAATATGTATAAAATTATATGTTTTTTTAAAAAGTCAGATATAATAAACACTTAAAATACATGTGAAATTAAAGCACCCTTGAACTATTATGGGAGTATGATAGATACTACAGCAAACCAAAGTTTAGCTATTACAATAAAATAAAATAAAATAAATGCACATTTTAATCTTGAAATCAATTTTATTTACTAGCATGACTATTTTCTTAATAATGAATTCAAAATATTAGATTAATCTTTTCAATGGTATTAACTTAACTTTTTCTAAATTTATTACTTTTTATTATTGTATTTGGAATAGCCATCTGGGCATGTGTTTAATAAATCTGTACATGTATGCATATATCAAATAAAATGAATTCAGTTTTGTATCTCCATGAATGATTTATATTATACTATTTCAACAATACAATTAATTACAAATATAATAATTTAACTATTTAGGTAAATAATTAAAATCATTTAAATACTCCATGCTAATTTAAGCATAAATAAAATTAGCAATAATTATATTCATTCCATTAAGCTTTTATTTCAATGTCTCATTATTATTGTAAAATTGCATTTTTCTTTTATATAAATGAGTGCCCCCTATAGTATATGATCTACTTACTAGATGGAACCATGATAATAGGTACAATAGAAAGATTAGGAAGAGGGATAGAGATACCGTTAATAGGTGGCAAAGGATTATATGCTTTGTCAAGACTTTTTTTTTTGAAGATGATGACTGTTTGTGTGTAGAAAGAAGAGAAGATGTGGAAATTATGCTGAGGACATGTGCAAGGGTGGATAAAGAGATGGGATTAAATTTAGTGAAGAAAAATCGAATATAATGATGGTTAATTCTGGGGAAAGAGAAGATGACGAATTTTTATTGGGGGATACAATGTTAAGTGTAGTGGATAGATATAGTTATTTGGGAATCATCTTAAATAAACAGAATAATTGCTTGGATGAATGGGAGAAAAAATGATAAATGATGCAGAGAAATGAAAGGGATTGATAAAGAAATTAACAGTATTTTCATATAATAAAGATGGTGTAGCTAGAATTGTATGGAAGAGAGTTGCAGTAGCAGTGTTAACATATGGCAATGATGTGTTATGTGTTAATAAAGGGGTATTAGATTACTTAGAAAAAGTACAAAGGGAAGTAGGAAGACATGCATTAGATGCAGATGTGTGGACAGCCAAGGAGGCAATTCAGAGAGAAATGGGATGGTCAAGTTTTTATATGAAAGATGCAAAAAGCAAAATGAAAATGTTTGGTAGATTGTAGTTTAGGGATAATAAAAGAATAGCCAAAGTAGTATTCAATTGGGTTACGAGTAGCAACAAGATGGATGAGAATGGTAATGTGGTATGCAGAAGATTTTGATAAAGAATTTATATCAGTATATTTGTATAAAAGGTGGGATGATTGTGTTAGGAGGATTGCTGACTGTTATAGTGGTAAGGAATGAGATAGAAGAATAGATGCATTAATAAAGAATAGGGATTTGGAGAGATGGAGAACTAGTATGGAAAAAAAAGAGTTTAAATATATATAGAAGTAAATGGAACATTGTGTGTGAGTTAATTTATGATAACAGTAAGGAAAGTAGTTTATTGTTTAAGGCTCAAACGGGATCTTTAGCCATAAGGGAATATACACATAAATGGAAAAATATGGGTGATTTAGTCTGCAAGTTGTGTAAGGAAGTCATAGAAAATATTAGACATCTGTTAATTGAATGTAAATGCTTGGAAGCAGAAAGGGTACAAATAATGAAGTTATGGATGAATAAATAAGAACAAAGTGATTATATAGAAAGTGGGTTATTGTTTTTTATGTTCGGTTAGGAAAAGATAAGGGGGGTTTAGATATGAAGGTCATGGAGTTGACAAAGATTATGTTGTGGAAATGGGATGTAGCAGATTATGGGAAAACTTAGGGCGGGAAATGGAAAGGGAAGGTAAAAGTGGCTAACAGGTTTCTCTGGGCATAGTTGCTGAGAGATTCCTAACTCCATATAAGGAGAAATCACAGTGCATCACATCACATATATATATACTAAGATCCTTCATTTACTTAGATCAACACCTTTAATGTTGAAACATACTATACTCATAAAATGTTAACTAAATATATAGTGAATAATCCCCCCCCCCCAGATATTCTAGAAATGGATATGCAAATTAATAAGATTTTATGCAAAACACTGTATTCTATTAAAGCTAATAAATATTTTGTTTTTGTTTTTTATAAATCTTTAATTAAATTACTACGATCTTATAAGTTGTAAAGATAAATCAGAAAAAAGCTTTCTTTATAAAGTTTGCATTGTTGAATAATTTTTACATTGTTAGTAGTAAGATCTTTTACATTAACCAGATTTTCAGACTAGTTTCTAATTATTTTTTATCCACTAACTGCATCTTATTTTTATTATACTAAGATTATGTACCTAAGCTCATCTCTTTAACTATATAGATCTAATGCTAGATTATCAATTATAATTTTAGTGACTCCAATTAAAATTTAGCTGCAGTTATCTTTATTCATCCAAAAAGGTAATGGCATAGATAACAGAGTCTCAGTTTATATATAAAATCTGCATTCTCAGCAGGAATCTATTTCACATAAGTTCACTCTCAAGCTCAATGGATTACAAATATCACATGATCATCATGTTCCATGCTTACACAAGTTGTTAAAGTTGTAGCAAATTCTCCATACAACAGTGCAAGTCTTAGTAATCAGTGGATGCAAGAAGTTTTGTGCATAAAATCCCTAATTAGTACCTACTCATTCAATATCCCCAAACTAATTTCTAGCTTATGGCTTTCATTAGTGAGGGGCCTTGGATCTGAGAGGGCTACACCTAGATCTTAGGATTTAATGCAAGGTTCCAGAAACCCATCTTTTATTTATTTAATTAACTATAAAGTTATGAGCCAAGGCGAGAACACAATAATGTTTTCACTCCAAGCTCTTTCATCTGTATAGTCATATAGATCTAAACCTATTTCATTATCAGTATATTTTAGTATATTTGTTTCATTTTAAAAACCATAGTCACCATTATCCTATGGGCAGGATTAATATAATCCACTAAACATCACATCAGCTGTTAAAATAGTATCAAACTATCTTTGAAATAGTGCCACTTAATGCAACCTTTATAGTTAAATAAATAGATAAAAGATGTTTGCTGGAGGGTTGTATTAGGATCTATGATCTAGGTGAAGTACTTTCAGATCCAAAGCTCCTCACTGATAAAAACCAAAAGCTAGAAACTAATCTGTGTATATTGGATGAGAAAGCACTAGATAGAGATTTTATGCACAAACCTTTTTGCATCCATGGATTACTAAGGCTCCATATGGAGAGTTTATTGTTTTAACAGGTTGTGTAATTATGGTGATCATGGATATGTAATAGTTTTATATCAATCCTGCCCAAAGGATGATTATGACTGTCATTTTAAAAAAAACAAGACATCAAAATGTCTAGATATTTGAACTGAGTTCAGATTTATATTACTATACAGGTGAACTGAGCTTGGATTGAAAACATTATTGTGTTTTTATCATGGACTCATAGCTTTATGGTTAATTGAATGAGTATAAAAAAGTGGCAGCTGGAGGGTTGTGTTGCATCCTAAGATCTAGGTGCAGTGCTCTCAGATCCATCCTCACTGATGAAAGGCCAAACTAGAAACTCTTTTGCGAATTTTGGTTGAGTAGGCACTAGATAAGGATTTTATGCACAAACCTTTTTGTATCCATTGATTATTAAGTCTTGAAATGTGTGACACTTCTGAATGGAATTAGTATCAACCAAATGTTCAGATTAGTTTTTGTTTATTGATTTTTTCAATATCCCTCATGAAAGCATATGTAAAAGATAGTGACTGTCTAGGCCTATACCAGACTAGACTCAGTAATATCATCATACAAATTTATCATTTAAAAAATGTCTAATTTAATGCACTGTAACTCAAAATATACACATTTTGGAATAACCTTAATATAATTAACAAAAACTGTAATTGTGACTGATAAATAAAATAATATAATAAATTTGTTTATTTTTTAATATACTGTTAAGGCTGGAATGTATATTTCTAAATAATTATAAAAAGTTATGTCCTATGTTTAACACAATGGTATAATGATAAAGTCAAGAAGAATTAAAAGTTAATTCTCAGCTAATTAAAGTAAAAAAAGTCTCAATTCACACGATTGATAGGAATTGTTATACTCAATCTGCCATTTGAGATCTTGAAAGTTGTATGAACTTGCAAATTGCCATGTGATTATTTTAAATATTAATCTCTATTTGGAAAAAATACCCATGTATATTGAAGTGGATATTTCGTTGGTAATAATAATCAATTGCCAAAATCAGACAGATGAAAGAGAAGGAAGGAATATAAAGTTAATCAGAAAGAGAAAAAGAGATCCATGGCGTACTATTTTAATTAAACTAATGATAATAAGTTAAAGTTCAATTGGTGACATATGTATGCATCTACATACAGACACATTAAATTACTTGTGAGTATATCATGAATGTGCGTGAAAGCTAAATTTCTAACATTGATTTAAATAACAAAAAGTTCAAGTTCATTTCTAAACTTTAAACATTCTAGTTTATATATATATAATTTTTTTGATAAGCAGTTTTAATTAAAATTCATTATCAAGGATTCAAGATCAGAGATATAATTAAATCTATTTCTTAATAAATGTGTTTTTGTAAAGCAATACATTTAGTTAATTATGTTTAACACTAGTTAATACATGGATTGGGTAAATAATCCAGACATATTAATTCAGATGAAAAAATAGAATAAGTATCATAAAGTCATAAAATGTCTGATAAAATAGAAAAAAAGTCATGAATGAATGAATGAATAAATAAATAAATAAACCTATGATCTTTTTTTTAAAAACAGACAAAACTCTCTATACATATTGCCACTCAGTGCAAGCCAGAGTACTCAATGGATGCCAGAAGGCTTGTGCATAAAATCCCCATCTAGCGCCTACTCATCCAATATCCCCAGACTAGTTTCTTGCTTGTGGCCTTCATCAGTGAGGTGCCTTGGATCTGAGAGCACTGCACCTAGATCTTAGGAGCTAATGCTTGCACTGAGTGGCAATACATATAGAGAGTTTTGTCTGTTCTAATAATAGTTATAAGTAAGCATAAGAAATGATGATCATGTGATGTTTATTATCTTTCTCTTTTTTTGCCAGTTGTCTGTCTCAGCTAAAATAGTGTCCTGATTGTTGTCTTCTATGCTTACTTACTGTTAATTGTCTCCAAACTAATTACAAGAATTAGTTAAATTAAGGAAATTTTACAACACTGACTGTTATTGACTATGGCAGGGGTCCCCAACCCTATGCCCATGGGCACCATGGCGCCCGCAGACCATTTTACATGTGCCCTCCACTATCCGAACACGATAAAAAATTATTTATCTGATACAAATAAATTTAATTTTTAAATTTTGTTATAAATTATTGTATTATATTGTAATCAAATTGTAGGGCATACTATACTTTTACAGCATAAAAATATAAACATTAATTATGTTAAAATTTTATTTTCGAAATAAATATTTTTTTGTACATTATGTGTATTATTAACAATATCCAATTATAAATTTACATTGAAAAAATAAATGGTGCCTACCATCTGGTTGAAAAAAATAAATGGTGCCCGCCACCTGGCCGGTATTATAGAATGTGCTCTTAAGTGCAAAAAGGTTGGGGACTTCTGGACTACGGTATGTTGTGCAAGAAATATCACACTGTCAGCAATGTTTAAGATTTATGTGAGCACTCAAAAGATTACCTGGAAATCTAATCTAAGTAATTCAATTGTAAGCTATTTATAAATAAATATTTTTTACACAAGCTTTTTGTGAGACTTAAGAAAAGGGTCAGTCATTTAAAGATTTAGCAATAGATAGAAAAAGTATTTTTAATTTTCCTTGCTCTTAGATAACTATTAAAAAACAAATGTAGTAAATAAACAAACAAAATTCATTAAAATTTACAAATTTTATGATATTCAAGCAGCCACTTTTTTCTCTCTCTCACTGTCATATGCTATCATGATTGGAAAAAAAAATAGCAAAATTTGTAAATAAATTTACATTATATCAATAGTCATTTTTTCATCTCAGTTTATGTTAACACACATACACTTTCATTTTTTATTATCCTTTCCAAATTTGATATGCTGTATTTTGTGTAATAAAATAGTTTCTGAGTATAATGTTATGTTTTACAAAATTTTAGAACATACTTAAAGTTGATAGTGACTTAAAATCACCAATTAGTGAGATCCTAATTTTTTAATAATAAGACCACTATTATGTATATTTCTATAAGAGGAAAAAAATATTAGATAAAAAAAAAGAATATTGCCTAGAGCATATGTAATAGCATATAAGTCAGACTTTTTGCTATTTACTTTATTTTAAAAATAAAATACAAAAGTATTTGCGTTGTTCCCGGCCAAAAATAAAATACAAAAGTATTCGCCTCCCGGCCAACACTTTGACACATAAAAAAAATACAAAAGTTTTTTTATATATATTATTGTTTCAGTGAATACATAAATGAACACACAATAAAATATAAATTAATGTATCCATTCAATTTATTTTTAATAACTATATTTACAATTTTAATATTAAATATGTACATTATACATATAAAAAATGTGTTATATATAGATGAGAATTGAAAAGTACAGTAATTTTGCAGTTTAATAAACAATATGTATTCTATTCTAGTCAATGTTTATCAATAAAACATGAGCGATATACATTTATAAATGTGTATGCCATATACATTTTATTTGTAAATGTATATGCTGTGTACATTTATAAATGAGTGGGCTTTGGAATAATATATAATATAGTACATGCCTCCATAGTATATAATCTTTTATTTTTTATTTGGAACAATTTGGCCTTTTTAAATATTTATAAGCTGATTTGTAAATAAGAATGAAATAAGTAAAAGTTATCAACTATGTTACTGTCATTTTATTGCAAACAAAAATAAATGGGTATTTTTGATAAATCTCTCAAATTCTGCTTTATAATCTGATACTTGCATTATATTTTTTACAATATTTGAAAAGATTTTACCACTGTGCCAAGTCTGATAAATAATGACATTATACATGCCATGATTTTTGAAATTTATATTACAGTCAAGTTTATTAACTTCTGTTTTTAAAAATAAAAAATAACTGAATAAATTGTAAGGGTACATATATATATATTTTTAAATATTTATGAACCAATTAGTGTGGAAAAATAATTAAAAATATTTTAGAAAGCAAAAAATATTTTATTCTCAAAACTTTGTATGAAAACGAGACCAGAAGGAAATTAACATCCTCTAGGAATTTTTTCTGTCATAAATAATAAAAACTTTAGATTTTAGTTGACTAACTTTATAATTTAGCTGACTGACTGTAAGATACTGAACCTTTTCAATTTTTTTTCCAATTAAAAATCAATAAAGGCAATATGAAAATTTCTACATTGTGGAAAAAAGTCTATACTAATACCATTTATGATAACATTAAAACAGTATTATAAAGCAGTGGGAATTATCAAGCTTTTTTTGGAAATAAATAAATCGTTTTTTAATGAATCTGAAAGTTATTAAATTAAAGAACACTTACTAGGAAAAGGAAATTATCAAGCTTTTAGGGGAATTGGAAAAAACTTATACTGCTAATAATATTAGGTAATATTTTAATCATGATTGGGGGGCAGGGTAAATAAAGGAAAGATTTGGGCATGTATATATTTCACTAGAATGGACACATTATTTTAAACATTGTTTTATATGTTTCTTTATGAAACTTCAAGTAGAAGTTGTTTTATTAACAGGTATGAAGATGAATTTACATGTAAAAGAAATTGAAAGGATTTCAGTAAAAATAAGCTTGTTGAATGAATTACAAATAAAAGATTTATGTTTGTTTGCATGTTTGACATGCATTAATGCATGAAAAATATGTATATGAATGTACATTTATAAAATATAGAATTCAATTTATTAAGTATTTGTTTTTGAAAATGAATTGTTATTGATTTTGAAAATTTATATCGATATTGGAAATATGTAAAATTATTTATGATCTCATTTTACTTAAATGAAATAGAATTATAAGAGAGAGAAATTGTTGAATAATCAGAATTTATTTTTATAATAATAATTTAAATTTTTTCATCAGTACTCTATAAGTTTTGGAGTGCTCATTTTTTGATTCTTAGCAGATTAATTTAAAGGATTAAATATAGTTATTTCTGTGTCTATACTGTGAAATAATACTGATTATAATGTAGCTATATTATTTGTTTGTCAGTGAATATACTTGTCCATTCCTATGAATTGAAAGTAGAGTGGACTGAAGTTTTATTTTTGTTTGTTAATTTGTTTATTTTTGTGGACTGTTTGTATAGTTCTCTACCATGAGCTCTATTTAAATGTTGGAGTTAATGAAGTTATATAGTGATAGAATATTTTATATTTTTTTTCATAAGCAGGTAATGTAGCCTTGTTATATGTATCCCATAAAGAAGTTTGAGTTGTTATTTTATATAGCTTGCAATTTTGATTTAAAGATCTGTAATTTTCTTATATATTTTTGATTATATTTAATGAATGTTGATTGCTGATATGAACACATATAATTCTTAGTGGTTTTATTGTTTAATTCTATCTATACAGATATAATTCTTAGTGATTTTATTGTTTAATTCTATCTATAAGATATTTTCCTGAAGGTTAATGGTGAATGGTATACTAGATATGATAATATGTTGGACTATTTCAAAATCATTTACCATTAAGTGTTCAATATCTAGAAATTAAAAACTTTTCAAATACTCATAGCAGTTAGTAGTAACACACAAATAGACAACACAAGATTAATAGATTACATAATGTTTCAAGTGTTATTACACTATACTCTTTTTCAGGTATTGCTGGTCTAAGCACTGATAATATTAGCATGGAAGTCAAACTCATGCCTTTAGATTCTTGAATATTGAATATTGTCAAAGATACTGAAAAAGAGTGTAGAATAATACCACTTGATACATTATGTAATCTAATAATCTGTGTTGTCTAATAGTGTTTTATTACTAACAGTTGTTAGTATTTTAAAAATTTTAAATAAAATTTAAAATTTTATAGATTCTCAACATTTAATGGTAAGTGATGGAAATAGTCCAACATGCCACATCCATAAGGTATTGCAACTCTGATATCCTTTAATTGTATTATGCATTTTCAGAAATCTCAGTAAGATGATGATTTGAAATGATTCAGAAAAATTAACTTATGAACAAGAAAATATGCTAACAAAAAAGAGAATATTTGAAGATAAAATTCATTTCCAAATAGAGAATTTCAAAATCATGATATTACACATACACAAAAGCTAAAAATACAATAATATCTGTATTATTCTCACAACATTGCTAGAATTACATTAGAAGCAGCCATATAATGAATGTTAGAATCTTAAATCTAATATTAAATTTAATGAATATTAAAATCTGGTAATAAATTATTTAAAGAAAGAGATTATTTGGAGAATGAAAAATGAAAGTTAAGTTCATTCAAAATACTTGTTAGCACTAGATAATATCTTTGTAAAACTAAAATAAAAAAAATCTTATGGAAAGTTGATATATTTGTTGTATAAAATTGAAGTAGAGATATTGGCTTGTTGGGCACCAAAAATTTATGAATAGAGACTTACTATCTAACATCGGACTTAGCATGTTTTAATGATTTACATTTTTTTATTTATATAATTTGTACAGGTGCCAACTGACTTTAAACATCAGAAAAATATATTGGCACAAATGTTTTTAACAATATTATATTTAATCGAATAATGATGACCACTACACCTAGCCCCTATTTGTAATGCTTGGCTAGATGAATGAATCTAGATCTTACACTATTACATTTAAAGTGGTTACTACATCATAACAAAAATTGTTTGATTACAGAATGTAATTGTCTATCAACATATAACTTACTTTTCTTTTAGCATGTCCTTTTCTCCAATCTCTCATATCATTATTTTATTTCTTATGCATGCATGAAAACAATAACTACTTATAAAATGTCCAAAGCTTCTTTTCTAAATTTAATATTAATCTTCAATTATGCTATAATATTAATACAGTTATCTAATTGTTTTTATTTGTTTGTAGTCAATTCTCAATTTGATTGCAGAGGAATTCGATTTTGTGTAGGTGAGCTTATAGTATACATATGCAGTTGTTTGTTCATTTTCAAATAGTTCAAATATATCTATGTTCATATGTGAAGATTCATTCTTGTTGTGTTTTAAAAAATTAGAGATTGGATTCAAAAAGAATCATCCCTGTAGAAGTCGTAATTTTATTAAATCAGGATTCAGAGCTGAAACTGGCAATTCTGCATAGTTACTGTTGTAGAAAGGTGCAGTCATTACATTTATCCCATATTAATTATACACATAGATGTATACTATGAAACTTATGAGTCAAATAAATGTCTTCTATTTATAGATTTATCCATACCTAGAATTATATTTTAAGTTTATTAAAGTCTGGGTTTGCTGTACAGCAAATGTACTCAATATATTTGTTATATTGAATTGAAGTAGGAGATATTGCTCATAAACCAATTGTGACATTATAAATAGTTTTGCCCATAAATAAATTTATTGTAATTTTGTTAGAATAATGTTTTCTTACGAGTATTTTCTTTTGTAGTGATTTTATTCATTACATAGATCAAAGAGAATCATGGTCCTCCCGGTCTATACCAAAAATAATTATGTTATGTGTTGCTTATGGAATGAAATGGAGAAAAGATGAGAAGTGACGTTCAGTGTAATCATTAAATTTGATTTTTATTACAAGTTTATTTTATGGTGCTAAAGGAGAATATATTGGATAATGTCACTTGTATATCAAGGACTTCAGACCACTCAAAGAGGTATGAAGAGATGCATGTTGGGAGTAACAAGAGATCAAAAACGCAATATATGGGTAAGAGAACAAACAGGTGTTACTGACCTCATTGAAAAAATTAAAAGACTGAAGTGGAGTTGGGCTGGACATATTGCTAGAAGAGATGGTAATAGATGGACAACTGAAATCTTAAACTGGATTCCAAGAGATTGTAAAAGACCCAGAAAGAGACCACTTGTGAGATGGATGGATGAAATAAGAAAGTATGCAGGGGTGATGTGGAGAAGAGAAGCTAAAGATTGGAGATGGATTGAACTTGGAGAGACCTTCATCCTGCAGTGAATTGATAATGGTTGGTGATGATGATGATATCAAGAAAATCCAAAACAAAAGGGGACGTGTTCAAGAATATTGGAGGTTTAAACCCATTTTGGTAGTTTTCAACAGAGCTATCAAGAATTATTGATAACAGTCATTAAGCATTATTCTTGGACATCTTTCCAGCATTGAAATGTTTACTGATCTGACTGTTAAAATATATAAGTATTTGTTTGTTACTATTAATAAACAAAAACGTATCTTCCTATTGAAAAAAGTAAAAAGCAAAGCATTATAGTTTCAAATATATATATAATTGTTTATTGTAGAATATTTTTTATACCAATAGTTTCTATATATAGTTTTCTAACATAAGATGTTTTGGTTATTATAGTCCCTCCCTTATTATTGCATTTGTAGAAGTTTTACATTAGTTTTAAATGAATTTTGTTCCATGAATTAATGCTAAATGATTTTCAAATGAATTATATGACTGTTTTGCTATCTAAAAAGACATTTATGTTTTAGACAGCTTCTAAGGAATTGTGCGTTTTATTTTTTTTTCCTGTATTATTAGTTGATGGAACAATATTGGTCTTAACGTTTTTTACATTTTTTTTTTTAATGGACTTCTATTTGTCTGTGATTTTTGAGTCTGTAAAACCAAGTAATTGTTCTTCAGGTGTCAGTTCTAATTCAGTCCTAGTAATTTTGAAAATGTTGCTTTCAATAAAAGCAGGCTACAATCAGTGCATCTTTTTGAATCCCCTTCTGCCACAAATATTCCAAGAATTTCAAGGCAGTCTAAATCAATAGCTTTGTGGTGAGACTTGATGCAAAAATTCACTTTTTTAAAATATATATATGGATAATCTACTATTCAGAAAAAAAAGTCGAATCTTAATAGAGGAATGAATCCTCTCTGCTTTCCACAACATACTTAACTTGCCCAGTAATAAAATGTATTTTCCACTTTAGAAGGCTGTCAATTTGCCTGTTAAATCAAAAAACACTTTGGATTGCGATTGTCACAAAAGATAGAATTGGATCGTTTTTTTTTTTTTTTGAGGGCGTGACTATCCAACCATAAAATCGTTTTAAATTTTAAGATAAAAGCTATAGAAAAGGTCCACAAATGGACTTTAAAATGGTTAAGTTTGATTTTGTTTCATTCATTATTTGTTCTTTTTTTTTTTTTCAAAAAAATAGTTCATTGTCTGCAAAGGATTATATTGATTTCCCCCTTTCCCCCATTATTGACCAGAAGAAAAGACTGAGAAAGAAAAAGAGTAAAGATTTT
This sequence comes from Epiperipatus broadwayi, assembly GCA_028023455.1. Taxonomy (NCBI): domain Eukaryota; kingdom Metazoa; phylum Onychophora; class Udeonychophora; order Euonychophora; family Peripatidae; genus Epiperipatus; species Epiperipatus broadwayi. The sequence goes on from JAQFVV010012454.1 coordinate 2,709,898, forward strand.
TGTTCCCTTTTCCTGAATAGCTATCGCAAGTTTTTATTACATTCTTCATTGTTAAAAAAAAAAAAAAGTAATGAAAATACAGCTTCATTAAATACTAATTACATTTTACAGATTTGAAACCTAATTTTATTTTCCTAGATCACATTAAATTTGTTTATAGGTTTATAAAATGGTTTGTATCACGCAAAAATTAGAAGCAAAAATAAATTTTAACGCAATTATTTAGTAAATTACATTGCCAGTTATTGAAAATATACAGCAAATATAAGGTTTATGTTTGTATTCGTGTGATTAAGCATAGTATGAATATATATAATTATATGAGGATGTATGTACCTTTTAGATTAAATATTAAGATACATAAATTCGATTATAAACTAAATAAATGGCAAAAAATGTAATATCTATAGGAGATGTAAAATTTGTGGATACCAATTTGTGTTTCAATATGGTATACAAAGAGTTAATTTATCAGTTATAAAATAAATAAATTTTAATAATAATGTCACACTTTTAAAAAGTTTTTTATTTTTTTCAACCATAAATAATAATAATTGATTGGCTGAGAACTGATATGTTAATCTTCATGGCATAATGGGAATGTATCTATTAGGATCTAGCTTAAAAATCAAGAAGAAGTAAAATTTGATTTTTTAAAATTTTTGACAGTCAGGATTTTTTCTTCAGGTAGCAGTCTATTGCCAAGCCAGTTATATCAAAACTGTTAGGAAACTTATCTTTTCTTAGTTTGAAGGTAAAACAAAAGTGGAAATATTAAAATCACCACTCATTATTTGACAATCCTCATGGCTAGTGTCTTTTTTTTTACTCCTTTTCTATATTATCTGTTGGAGAAGTTCTTGATTTGCAGTGTGCTATTTAAGATTATTTTATCATTTTAACTTTGTTAACATCTTGTGTAGCAATCTAAGTCTTCTAACTTTTTTTTATTGTTTTTAGTTAAATATATTGTATATACATACCCCCATATATTGTTTATATTTTTAAAATATTATTATTGAAATGAGTTGAAATTCATTTATAGATTTGATTTTAAAATCAGTTGTTATATTTAAGTGAAATTATTTTCTACTTTCGTATTGACAAATAAAAGCCTATAATCTGTAGAAACTCAGGTATTTACGGTTAATCTCATAACAAGCTTGCCAGGATTTTTTTTTTTAATTATCACTTTTCAGAGGCCTCCAATATGGTTAACTAGAAGCTGTCATATTTAATATTTAATTTTATTATTATTTTTTTAATATTCTAAAAATACAATAAATTGCACTAGGGTACGAGAATTGGTTGTAATTAAAATAAATTTATTATAATTTAAAGTGCAGTAAATAAAATAAAAATGTAGGGAAACAAAGTAACCAGCATGTGTTATTCATGTTAGGCGATAGAAATGTTTGATGGCCTGCTACATTGCCACAAATGTATCGTCCTCTTCATGCAATTGCTGACATATAAATTCCGCTAAATAGGAATCCAGATACCGTCATGAAGTTTCCTGGTATATGTTCTGCTGTCAATTGAAGATCCCAAATTTTACTCATTTTGGAAAAATGTTGCAAAAAAAATAATCATGCTCATTGACATCTTACTCTAAATGTTGGCAATGTGTTACCAATTTTATGTTATAGTCTATATAAAAAAATAATTAATTAGAGCTTGTGGATGGAATTTTTAAGAGTTATTAATATTTTTTTAATATAACAAGAATTTATAATAGCTTTCTTAATATTTTTTTAAATTTAATAAGTAACATATTTTTGGTAAAAGAATTTTGAAAAAAAAAAAAAAAACAAGCAAATACTTCAACACCCCTGAAAATTGATAATTAGAAGAAAAAAAACCTAGTGAGCTTTCGGTTACATGATTATATGTAAGAAACAAAACTTACATGTATGCATTTATAAAACTTTATACTTATATATAAATTTTTAAACTACTTTTTTCAAATGTCAATAGATAATAATAATTTCTAACTTTTATTTGATTTTTTTTTTTTTATGCATACACATATCTCAGATAATCTGAAAGAAATAAGTAATTAAAATTCTAATGGCAAGGAATTATCAAAATAATGAAAAGCAAAGATTAATCTAAAGTTAACTGTAAGACCTAGAAAAGTAAAAACACTGAATTTCATGTAATATTATCAATACTAAAATAATATTCTGAAAAGAGATTTGATGAGTTCAAAGAGTATGTTGTTGATAATGTGATTAAGGGAAAAAATGCAATTCAATTAGAAATTACATTCCATATTTTTAAGCAATTATGATTTCACAACTAATACAGTCAATTCCATTAAAGCAGCCTTGAAAAAGCTCTAATATATGAGATATTTTGTTTAAAATTTGAGCTCAAAATATAATTCTATTGTTAAAAAAAAAAAAACGTATAATAATCATAATTTATTAAATTCGTATTGAAGTTTTTTTTATCTAATTTAATTGCAAAAGATGTTTTTTCTGTTTTCGTTTTTTCCCTTGTGAAAAAAGGTGCACTGCTTTTTATTTATAGAGGATTTATTATTAAATTTTAAGGAGAGGGGTTTGAATCAGGATTTTTCAGTCTATTTGTCCTCCACTCCATCTCAAGCAACCTATACACATGACCACATACATGTGAAAAAGATACATGATCCCCAACATATGTATTTCGCACAGAACTAGCACTCATCAGTTGGACCAGATCATAATCTCCCACACAATATACAATCAGTGCTTGATGTATATTAAGATACAAATCAGTCCACTATTGATCATTTTTATCCAAGGCAAAAGAGGAATGATCTTTAAAAAAATAAAAATGCCTTTAGCCATTTTGCACATAGGTGGAGTGGCATATTGTCAAGCTCAAGTCTATAGTTTATGGTCTATCTTCAAACTTTTTATGAACTGTTGAGCAATAAACCATTTGATTATTATTAAATATCAAAATAAAAGAATAAATTCTAGAAATAATAAAACTTTTTTTTTCTTTTTTGCCTAATTCATCTTTACTTAGAATAATACACATAATATGTTTCTCAAAACTACTCGTAAATCAAACTGCTGTATAAAAATAAGGAAATGTAAAATATAACATAAATTTTAAGTAATTTGTTAAAATAAATAAGTTTAAAATTGAGTAGCAGTGATAATTAATAAATACACATTCAACTATGAATATTATAAACTCTGAATATTATAAACCAGTGACATCTTATATAGTGTAGAAATAGCTGTTCTGTGTTTTTTCTATAAATTTGAAACATTAATCAAATAAAATAACATATTGTTTGAAATGACTTTGACTTTCTATTGTAATTACAAATATGTTGAATAAAGCAGGTAAAGAAAAAATATATTTATCTAACATGATGTATATTTTTTAAAATTATTTTTGATGCACTTTATTATGTGACTTTTTTTAGTAATTATAATAAATAAAATAAAAATCCCTCCTTCCTTGTGAATGGGGATTTTATCATATGAAAATATTGTTTGAAATAATGTCAGTACATGCAATTGTAATGTACATTAAATAACAATAAAACATGTAAAATACATACATCAGTTTTTTAAAAAATAACATTTTCATGTTTAGTTTTGATGCATCTCATTATAAAATTAAATTTTTTAAAATTGTGTAATAACTAAAATCTTTTAAATTTTATTTTCTGTATATGAATTTTATATTAGAATGAAAACATATTGCTCTAAATGGTTTTTGCAGTTTTAGTACTATTGCCAAGACTTATGGATAAATAAATCATATTTTCATTTATGTACTGTACTTTTTTTTATTTATTTTTAGTATAATTTATCATGTTTTTAGTTTGAAATTCTGTATAAAATAAATTTTTAAATTTTTTAGAGACCTATTGTAATTTCAAAATATGTATTGTTTTTTGAACTATTGCTAGAGTGAATAGTTATATTTTATTTGAAATAGTGAGCATAAGTTTCTGATGCTCATTATAGATTATCCTTGCATAAAGAGTGTTCTTATAAATAGATAAGAATGTATCAATGAATTTTAACAGAGGGAAATTAATATTACAATCACTAAACTTTTCTTTTAAAATACTATCAACACAGTTTCAATATGATAACATCTGTTAACCTTGATATATTACTTAACAGTTATTATTTTAGTTTTGATATTTTAAATATATTTCTATTTAAGATATTTGCAAAAGTTTGTTTTAAAATATATAATTGAACATTGAAAGAAAATATTTGCTGCAGAACGCATTTCCTAAGTGATTTTATTTAGATTATTTGTTAGCTGTGTCTGAATTAAATTTTTGTTATTTATTTAAAAAATCTATTTTCTTTTTTAATTTGGAAGGATCATTATTGGTGTTAATGTGCACTCATATTGTGATTATTAAGACACACTTTTCAGGAGGGCAGAATCCCTTACCTTTGGAAATAGTTCATTGCATCATCTTCTGTGACAGGAAGATCCCAAATTGTTACCATTATGACAAATTACCAAAAAAAAACTGCTGATAAAAAGAAACACACTAAATTGAACCATTCCTTTTTTCAAATTTAACAATCAATTTATTAATTTTGTTTTAATTTAACAACTAACACATTTTCAATAGATTATAGGCCCTTGAAACTGTACATTTATAAAAAAGATGAGGTACTATCTTGATTTACTTGAAAATTCTCAAACATCAAAATTTTTTTCTTGAGAAAAATGTTAAATGGAAATGGACAGAGAAACATCCAATTGAACATACTGAAAAAATTTATTTATGTTTTGATATTTCAAAAAGTATGCAATTCAGGATAGTAATGTTTTTGATAGATTCATTGCAAAAAGTAATAATCTATTCATATATATGATATATATTAATGCTAATCTAGAGAGGTGGTAATTACTAAAAGAGATAGTATCAATAGTTCATATTTCCTAACTTACAGAACCACCCTGTTACATTAGAATTCACAAATTATTTAATATATTAACACATTTTGAAAATGATTCAGACTTAATTGAAGTCAATAGATAACTGATGCTCTGCTAAGAACAGCAGTATATAAAAAAGCCATAATTCAGTAAATTTTCTACTGAGACAGAATAATATATTAACAATAAAGAAATATGAAAATATTTAAATATAGCCTGTTAAGAAGAATTTAATATCTGTAGTTCTATAAAATATGGAAAAAATTTATGATGTAACAAAATATAACTAAATTAGCAAGGACACTATAGAAGAGAATAAAAATCTTGGTGTTGGAAGAAAAGTTATTTCAACAATAAGAAGAAAAGATAGAATTATTACTAAGAAATGACATCATGAAATGTGAGGGAGAATTGTACAAAGAGTAATATGGTAATAAACAACTACTTCAGTTACTACATCTTCTGAATTACCTTCAGTTATAAACATTTGAATTGCCAAGGACTGCATATTAAATGAAGTGGCGAAACATATAATTAAATCTATAAAGGAGGGGGAAAGACCAGGAAATCATGGAATTATTATTGATATATTAAAAGAAGACAGTAAAGAAATAGAAAAAAAAAAATGTTGGCAAAATTACATATTAAATTTGTAAAGGATAAAGATTTATTAAATAATTGGCAAAATGCATTAATAGTATTGAGATTTAAGGAAGATAATAAAGAAGATATTAAAAATTTTAGACATATCAATCTTCTATCAGTTCCATACAAAACAAAATCTTTACCTGGTCATCATGAATGCCTAATGATACCATCTATGACTGAAGGATGAGTTGTTTCCATCTTGACTTTATTCATTAATGGTTATCATTTTTTGCCTTTCTTTCTTTAGTCACTTAAATCATACAGAGTCTGGTCAATAAAACAAAAATTACAAAAAATAATATGTGGAATTAATTTGTTTTATAAATATTGAAATTAATGGGCCACATTTGGAAAGAAAATGGAGTGGAGTACTTATTAATAATTGAATAATTAATGAAGTATTGATTTTATTAAATAGAATTTTGGATTCTAACCAACCAAAAAAAAAAAAAAAACATGCTAAGTTTAAAAGTGGTCTTAACACAATGGATTACATCTAAGTTTGGAGAGAAGTTATAGAAAAGATCACTGAATATGAGTTTCCATTGTACTTTGCATTGTAGATTATAAAAATGCATTTGATTCTGTACATATTCCCATAATAAGTAATGTTTGGAATCATCAATCTATAAATTCATAATTCTAAAAAATATTTATTAAACTGCAACAGCAGTGACGTGGCAACACTATGAAATCAATGTTGATAAGGATTTGTGGCAGAGTAATCCATATCTAAAATCTTTCATAGTAATTTTACAAGAACTATTTAGTGGATTAAAATAGGAAACTAAGGGATTAAAAGTAAATGGAGATTATTTATATTATCTAGATTTTGCAGATAATGTTGATTTTGCAAATAATACCTCAGAGCTTCAGGACATATGAAAGTAAAATGAATAATTAAATGGCTTTATTGCTCAAGGATCATAAGATGTTTGAACATGTCATATGACAGATCTATATGTGAACAGTGGATCTTAAGCACTTGAGTCTATTACTTTACCACTGCATCAAGCGATACAGGGTATCAGATGAAAGAAAAAAGTTGGAGTAAAAGTAAATGCTACAATGACTAAAGTATTATACTGTGGATTTTTTCAGAAAAGAACAATAAAGATTGTTATCATGAATTAGGTGGAGTTAACAACTATAAATATCTTAGAATTAAATATTGCATACTTACAGTAGAAGTAATATTCTATTTCAATGAAATATACTTATATATTTAAAAAAAATTGTTGTGTTATATTAGTTTTTACTTATGGATCTAAGAATTGGACACTTAATAAAAGAGTTATACAGAGGTTTCAGATCGATCAATAAAGTATGGAGGTTTATATTGGGAGTAACAAGAAGAGATTATTGAAAGTGAAATATTTGGATAAGAGAATAAATAGTTGCCATTGACATATTGAAAGAATTAAGAAATTGAAATGATGCTGGGTTTGACATGCTGTTTAAAAGAGATGATAATAGATTGACAGTTGAAGTCTTAAACTGGATCTCAAGAGATTGTAAAAGAACCATAAAAATACCACATGTGAAATGGATGGATGAAATAATGAGGTTTGTTAGTGTGATTTGGAAAAGAGAGATTGTAGTTTGGGGAAACTGGATTACATTGGGAAAGATCACTATCTTCTCATTGATTGATAATGATTCAAAATGATGATTATGATGACTGTTTGATACCTGAATAAAATTCTTGGTTCAAATATTGAAATTTATTCTAGCTGAATTATACTCAATTCTTTAACTTTTAATTGTCTAATTTTTGTATCACAAATTTACTTTTTTAAATAAAATTATTTTTTTAATATTTAATGAATATTTTTTAATTTATAGGTATTCTAAATAATTTATTAATTTATAAATGAAAATTTTAAAGATTATAATTAAAAAAAAAAAAAATCAGAATCACATCAATAATATAGGAATTCCAATCCGTTAGTCGCATCTGAGTAACGGAAGAAATGGATTGAGTTTAATTAGAAAATTTACTCATAAATACATCTCTCTACTATTGTCCAAATTGCAGTTTATGATAAAATGCTAAAATAAAGTACATTAATCAGTGCAAACTGCTGTCTATGATGATCAAATGGAACATTTGGTCATAATATATTATTTTCTAATTATTTCCACCTTCATTTAGACAGAGAACTTAATATGATTAATGTTCAGTGTAAATTAACTAAAATTTTAGCTTAATTATTACTCCTTCATACATGCATAGTAATGAAAGCCAGTATTTATATTATGTGAAAAATTTTTTTAATGTATCTATTTACCATCAAATTCTTATTTATATATATATAACTTCTTCAAGAATATAATATTGTATTTGTTGTTTTTAAGAAATGATAATGACAACCATGAGCTCACTATTTGGTTATGATCTCTTCTTCCAATAAGTAATAATGCTTCATCATATTACAAGAGGTTTTTTTTTTTTAGTACTTTATAGTTGGTGCTTTGAAACTTATTTAACCAGCAGTAATTAACCCACGATTTTTATTTCTAAAGTAAAAATAGTCAAATATAGCCATTTACTGACCACTATTAGATAGCAATTTGTATTGGTTATGGATAATCGAAGAAATACGATTTTATTAAAACATTTTACATAGATACATTTTTACATGACTTTTAATATATATAATTTAAAGAAACAAAAAGGGGAAAAAATTAAAATTAGGCTCTATAATTTTGTAATGGAAAGTAATTAAAGTCCATTTTTATAGCTAACTGATAACATTTGATCACCATCATGTTCTAAGAATAATAGTCTTGTAACAAATAAATCAAAATTTATTTTATTTTATTTTTTTTACTTAGGGCATTCTTCCATTTCAATGTTTGAAGCAGTTCCAATGTGTTCAAAAACTAAAAAAGATTTAGGTGATTTTGTAAAAGGAATTGTTCATTTTGGTTAACTTTTTCATCAAAATAATTCTTTTTAAAATATTACATTTTATATCAGTAATGAACTAACTATCAATAATGTGATTTTATAATTTGATTGATTTATTAGAATTTTTAGTTCAGTTTGTGTAAAGTATTTGTTTAAAACCATACATCTGCAAAAAATTTGTACCTGCTTGAATTTTTAGTTCATTTTAGCATAACTAATTTGTAAAAAGAGTTGCAATTATAGCTGTTTTAAAGCTTTTTTTTTTTAAATAGAATTTCTTGTTTTAATATTGATTATATATATGTATATATTTTAATTAGGAATGATTCAAATACCAACAACAGCATCTCAAGTAGCACAAACAGCTAGCCTTTCTAACTCCATAACTTTACCCACATCAGTTGCAGTCAGTATGGCTAATGCTGGAGGAATGGTAATGGTAAGTCTATTTTTGAGTTTAAATTCATGTTCCTTGTTATGCTTTATTTCGTTTCACAAAGAAATTATGTAAAATTTAAAACCTTAGGTTGTGTTTTAATATTATTTTTATGCTGGTCTGGTTTAATTTTAGATTTGGGGTAGTTTTGATTTTATATTGACTAGTTTAGCTTTATGCTTGTAATGTTTATATATATATATATATATATATATATATATATATATATATATATATATATATATATATATATATATATATATAAACTGCCATGTTCACAGTCTCAAAGTCCATTGATTCATTACCCATCTGTAAAAGAATAGTGAATATGAAAAAGGCAAAATAAAATTAAAATTTTTTAGTTCACCATGTAAATGACTTATAGACATTGTATGAATTGCATTTTATTTTCAAAAGGACCTTATTAACAGAAGAAAAAAGCTACATCTGATTACACTTTTACATTGGGTATACATAGTTTCATATTTACGTTATAAAGGAAATACAGTTTATGTAATTTAAATCCCATGCATTACAAACATTTAGATTGCAGATCTACATATTAATGGTAATAAAACCATAATCAATGTTCATGTGATGATAATAGAAAAAAAGAAAACATTTAAAATTGCCAATGAGATCCAATCACAGTCTATCTGATGTTCATTGTAGATTTAAGAGGGTCCATGTAGTATTATATATAGAGTCAGAGAAATTTCTTGTCTCTTTTTTAATGCTTTCAAGTTTATTCCAAAAGATATTTGGATGCCTTCTTGGGTTATTATTGTTTAAAAAGGTGCATCTAGTACACCATAATGCAAAAAGAACAAAAGTGCTGGCACAAATATTGGCATATATACCTTGTTTAAATCTTTGAAAAAGTGTGTCAATTTTAACCTTTGAATTTTTAAATAAAAGAGAAATTGATCTACGAGTATTACCAAAGCAGATGTATTCAAAGAAGATGTGATGCTTATTTGCATTTTATCATCAGTTTTCATCAGTCTTATTTACAAAAATTGTGATATATATTTTAAAATCACATCAATTATATAATTAAAGTGCTTTGTGCAGGGTTTTTTTTTCCGTTTAGCTTCTTCACAGATTCTAATTCAACACCAAAAAATGATTCCATACTTAAAAAAAGATTGCATCGAATATCACAGAAGCATAAATGTAAAATTGTCTTTGATAAAGTGGCCAGAGAGGAGTGGAATTTGTGCTAATTTCATTCAGACCAAAATACATACAAAAAAGGGGTTTGCTTCTAGCATGCATGGTTTTAATTCTTTGTAGCCTATTGTTTATGGTATATTTAAAATCTATTAAAAAAAAAAAAAAATGTTATCTCATTTCAGTGATAAAGAAAATATGAATAAATCATGTACACTGTGTATACATATTGAAATAAATAAATATCAATCATTTCATAGACATTTATATCATCTTACTCCTGAGAGAATTTTCTTAGTAGTAGTTGTGGGGCAAAATAATTAAAATGGCTTTGAAATGCATATTAAACGAAAAGTAATATTTTATAATATATATTTTCGATAATAACGTAATAGGTTAGTTTATTTTTTAATATCTGAAGGATTTACAATAATTTTTTTTACAAAAAGGATAATTATGTATTATTCATAAGTGAAAAGTTTACCAGGCATTTTATTTAAATTATCCAATTTAAGAGCATCAAAGTATTTGCTTATGTTTTTTTTACCTCAAAATTATTTTCTCAAAAATGTGCTATTTGGTAACTTTAAAAAATGTTAACAAATCGATTATAAATTCGTCTTAAGTTTTATAAAGTATTAATAAATGTCTTATAAATTCTATTCATAAGATTTAATTCCTTTTTTTTATGTACATTATAAAAGTTACAAACAACATTAACATGTTGAACATTATCATGATATTTTATATTTACTGAAAGTCTTTTTAGTGGGGAAAAACAACAGACCAGTGGGTGCTTTATTATAACTATTGCACATAAAACAGTACTTATTCTTATTGATGTGATCAAAAAAAATGTCGCTGAGGGATCTACCATTTATTTGGATTTTTGAAGGCTATAAAACTGTGGAATATATCATTCTGGATTTGAACATTTTAAAGTAAATCACAGATATAAGTTTGTGGATCTGTATTTATTTTAATTATAATCAATTGTCATATTTTTATGTATTTTTTTTAATCCTATTAAAAATAAATAAAAGAAAATATTAAATACTATAGCTTGTAGTCAGCCATATTGTTTGCAAGATTTATTCAAGGCCCCTGAAAATGGATAATTAAAACAAAACAGTTGGCAAGCTTCCAGCTTATGCATAATTAGTATCAAAAAAAAAATTTATAATATAGAAGAAAAAAAATAGTGTAACAAGTCCATTTTATAATCGTAACTAAAACATTTAGAATTAGAATGGCAAACCTCGAAAGCGCTTGGCCCAGTTAATAGTTTTAAGCGAAATTTGTTTTGTTTATTTGGAAGCTTCTTCGTCAGCGAGTAAATCGTTTTTAGGCTAATAAAGAAATATATAATTGAAAGATTTATGTTAGAATGTCTGATTGAATATTATATTATTTCAAATATAACATAATATAATTAGATTAAGAAAAAAAAACCCATAATTAAATGAAATAGTCTTATTAGAAAAGATAATTAAAGCAATAACATTTTTGTTTTAAAAAAAAAAAATAGAAAAAAAGATTAAGATTGTATGATAGTATATTTTTATATAATTGGGATTTTTCAGCCAAAATCTCTTCTTCTATTTTTTCTTGCATTTGTTGACTAATATGTAAGGAATTTGACAATTCTGCTATCTATTCAATTGTTCTTCTGTTTACACCTATAATTACTTGATCTATCTTAAATGATAGATTATGTCTAATAATTATTATTTGGCTATCTAATAAAATGCAGGCTGTTAAGGCTTTCAACTGAGATACTTTGTGTCAAAAACACTGAGTATAAGTATCTCCTTTACTCACTCTATCTCTTATGTGGTATTTGATATTGAATAGTATCTTGATACTCTTTAGTTCAGTATTAATGCAACACTAGGTACTGGGCAATTTTCTTTTTTAATATTTTTGTTTGCTGTTATGCGATAATTGCTACATAATTGAACTGTCCCAGCAGGTTTTCGAATCACAATGATGGGTATTGCTCAAATTGACTCTTCAATAAGAGAAATTACATTCCTTTTAATCATTTAGTGCTTTTTCCACATTAGATTTTAGGACAAGATATACTTTTCTTGGTCTGCATACTACAAGCTGAGCATTATTAATTAACTCTATTAATTAGTTGCATCTTCAATTCTGGCACATCCAATTTGAACATTTATAGAAACTTTTGCCAGACTTTGAATTACATACTGGATTTCCTTTATAATTTTAACTCTATTCCAAGAGGTTTGAACCCATTATGGTTTAGAATTACCTTAAATCCATCCCTTAACATGATACAAAGAGGTAAATTATTTTCTCTCCTTTTGACTTTTACTGGAATTGTTACAATTTCTTTATTTATTAATGTGTTTTTCATTCATATCTGTTGCTATTGAGTTCATTTTATTCATTGACACATACTTTTTACATTTTTTTTGTGATAGTCATCTGATTACTTGGTGAAATCAGAGACACCCCTGCCCCACTGTTGATTTCTGTTTTGATTTTTTGTTCACAAATATTCAATTTTCATCATTGCTATGTATCATCTTAACATTAGTTTTACTTCTACAATCTCCTTCCCATTATTTACATTCTGAACATAAAGTCTTTTTTTTTCTGACAAATTAGAGATAAATTTCCTTTGAGTCCACAAATATGTCACTTTTTATTTTTATTTTTACACATCTTTTTGATGTATCCCTTAGTACTGTGACAATAACTTGTTTAGTCCTTATCCATATTCCTCCAATTCATAGTTTGTACTTGAACTCTGTTTACTGTTGTATTAAATTACTTAAATTCAGCTGTATTTTGAAGTTTTGTCACATTTTTTATGATGGTCTCATAAAATATTCTTTTTGTGATAGCACTAGTATATGTTAATTTAGACTCACTAAGTAGTATTTATCAGAGCATAGTATCATGCATAAACCCATATTAATTGATAATGGAAGCATATCATTATATTCAGCTTTGAAGTCATATTCCCCATATCATACTCTTATTTGCACATGGTAGTTGAAGTCTATTCTTGAAGTGTATGTTCAATTTGTTTGCCAATTCTTTATATGGGTTATTCTCTCATGCTTTTAATTTGCAAAGACCATTAACTGTTTGCAATACATCTTTGACTGCCATCCATATCAATGTTGTGACTTTTAATTTGTTATCCACAATATTGTTAATCATCATATGCCTCTCATCATTGGCAGCATATATCTGCCATCTCTCTATATTGTTAACATCAAAATATGTTTAAGAGCTATTTTGCAGTGCCATACTGCTTTTTGTCAGTAATTCCACATTAAACTGCTAAAATCCATCAGGTCTCATGAACTGAAGTGCTCCAATCTGTTACTTTTTACAAGTTTCTTTCATTTGTCAATCTGTACCTTCTGCTAAATACAGGTGCAATATTGACATTAACCAGCTGTATGTCCATCAAAAATTTATTATGGAATAAATTACACAAATCAAGTAATAAACTTAACATTTAGAGTTTATTTACTCTATAGATATGTTTAATTGAAATGGAAGTGATTACCTCCCACTTGTCTGTATGTAAATTAAAATGACAGACAAACAACAGAGCTAAAAGATATTTTGGTATCATACTATTTTTTTGTAGTTGTTGAAGTCATATAACTCAGTGTGTGGGGGGGGGGGGTAGTTACTTCCATTTCAGTTATGTATATTTAAATTTGTGGTTATTTATTATCCTATTGTTTAAAACTGATTTTTTATTTAATATTCAGAGATTGTTAAAATTAAAACTCAATCTTGATCCTCTGAATGCTTCGATGGTGATTTCAGATAAATTAAAATAATAGACAAAATATACCCTATAGTTTAAAACTACATTAAAAACTAAGATTATATAAAACAGAACTAAAAGATACATTGGTATCATTCTGTTGATGTTAAATAATTGAATGGAAAGTAGTTATTTTTGTTTCAATTACATATATTTAAAGTTATGATTATTTGTTATTACTCTCTAAATATAAAATATAAATAAGTAATATATTTGAAAGAATTCAACTAGCATGCTTGTTGGTTGTTTTACAGTGATATAGACTCATATATATGAAGTTAGAAAATCTTGTATCTCCCATTGCTGTACTAAACTGTACACTTCATTGTATTATTCTTTTACTGCACTATACTGGAATGTTAAAAAAGTTAGATTTTTCTTTTAATTTTTTATCTATATCTCACTTGTGAAAGAATATTATTTATAAACAGTTAGATTTTAAGTCCAAATAAAATAACGATTGAATGAACAAATTGTATACGTTAACTAAAGATAAAGAGTTGGTTATTTCAAAATTTGGAAATTGGGTCTTTATTTAATGTTTAACACACAATCAAAATGTTAGTATTACTCTAAAACATTATAGTTATAATAAGTTTCTAATATCTAGCTAAACTCCAATTCTTTATAAAGTAATGTTTAGATATACAAAAGACAAAATCTTAGTAAGAATTTATATTTATAAATTCATAGTGATTCTGGGTTTTTTATACCTATTGACTACCCACACACAGAAACATATATATATATGTGTGTGTAAGAATGTAAAATTGTAAAACAACTTTTTTTAAAAATTACCTAACTCGATCAAACTTTTATTAAAAGTATTACTGACTGATTTTGCTGTATTATATCACCATATTTCAATGACAATTAAATAATAAATAAATCGTATAATCACTTCCTTGGGAAATCATGTATTGTTTAGCCATCATAGTGCAAGATGAGTATATTCCTTGCTTGCATTCAATTGACTGAACTGGGATTTTTTTTTTGTATCTGAGAGTGAGAAGTTTTAATCTGTTACATTATATCTGCACCTAAATTGCAAAAAATAAATACTAAACCAAATTGCAAAAAATAATACGCCATTCAGACTATATTTATATTAAAATATTAATAATCCAAAGTAATATCAATCCTTTTTTCTTTTGTTACTATTAAAAAATTTCGAATTAGCTTCATCAAAATTAATTCTATGACTCGTATTATGCGTATCAAACACATTTTTTTGATCCTAATAGGCATTGATTTAATCAAAATTGGAGTGAGATTATAATTTTTTAGTATAGATATAATGAGAATGGTTTATTATGTATTTTGTCAATTTTATATGATGTCTAACAATCAAATCATTTGATAGCTTTTGCAAAAATTTTATCAGTCTAGATAAAAAGTAATTGTTTCTTGATTTATTTATTTATTTCCAGTTTAGCGTTTAGTATTTTATATATAACTAATACAATCCATTTCGTTTTGCATAACTTGATGTATATATGCGCCTAAAAAATTAATTATAAACCTTAGGGATATATGGCTGGTCTTCTTTTAATAATCAGTTTACAGAATGATACTGTATTGATAATGTTTACAAAACCTATTATTCAAAACATTATATCACAATCAGGACTTCGATTTTATTCTTTCAGCTAGGCATTCAATTCAACTAACTATTCTTGATTTGTCAATAAATAGGCATCTTGATATTATTAAATAGCATAAAAATTTCTACTTAATTTGGATTGGTCAGATGAATGCCAATCCAATGACAGTAAAAACTAAAGTATGCCATTGCTTTTACTACTAGTAGTGGAATGTATCGTTGTCTTATGGGCTTTAAGTCTTTAGTTTATTTTTAATATCTAATAAGGCACAATTTGTTGAACATAACGGGAATTAGTATAAAAAATTAATATTACTAAGTTTTTAATTGTAGATAGCCACTAATAAATTAAAGTGAGACCTGGAAATATAATTTTAAAGACAAAATCTTCCTTTCAATTGTTTAAGTACAAGTATTATATTTTAGAAATCAGTTGTAACATTTTTAAATATATAAATAAAAGAAAATTTCTGTTTTCAATTCTATTTAAATTTATAAAATATGCTTATAGCACTTTTAAACTTTAAAATATTAATAAAAAAAGAAAATATTATATTTTTTATAATTTTTAAACATAATTTTAATATATTTGGGAATCTAAAACTTTAATAAGTTTTAATATCTGATAACTGTCTTTAATACTATTGCAACAGACCTGGCTCCTCAAGCAGAGGGGAGAATACTATTGATAGCATAGCCATCAACAATAACCACAGTCAGATTGAGCTACCCAAAGCATAACATGGTTACATTTTCTGACTATGGCTAACATCAACAGCTGGATTCAAACCCTGCCATCCAAAGCACTATTTGTTTTGAGGATCAAACTCAGGTGCCAGACATCCATATGTTATATAGTCAGCATGTTTCGGATGATAGGCACACAATCAAGCACTTGACATATCACAAGCTAGCTCCTTTTCTTAGTTGAGAGATGGGATCTTTGGCACATTTATCCAACACATATAACTATTTAAAAACTAATTTACTGGTGATGCAGGTACAAGAGAGAGAGAGAGAATTTATGAAGTAACAATAAAGCAAACCAATATTTATTTTACACTCACACATATAAGTATAACATAGTAGAAATAAAGTTTACATAAGAAATGTTAAAGATTACTTTAAGCTATAATTATAATAGTCCATTACAGTTCATTTCATTAACACATTTATAATGGGAGAGAAAAAGCATATTTACCTAAGATTTTATAATAGCATACAACACTTTCATTGGTTCAGTTTTCCTCTTTTGTTTCCTTGTCACTTGTTGACTACCAACCAGTTGACTTTTTGTTTTCCATCGATGGTTTTTTATTTCCTTTCTGTTCTTCAGGTTGATAATGGGAGAGTGAGAGATTATGTGCAGCTTACATTTTATAGGTCAGGCATTGGTTCCAGGTTGGGAACATCTGATGGTACTGAGGACTCTGGCTCAAAGACCAGCCAATCACTCCTATTGTTCTTTAGCAACACATGTTGCTAAGTTGGCCTTCAGTAATGAATAGGTTGAGGATTGAACATACTGGAAATGTGGACAGTTTTTCCAATGACCTGTTTTGACTGTCTTTTCTTCTATTTTTAATAATAATATTATCACAGCTGACCATTAATAATAATAATAATAGCAATAATACTTATATTCTGAAGTTACATAATAATCTAACTGCATAATAATTTCTTTTCTCTCCTTTATACTTTTCCCTCCCATTGTTTTATCTCTTTCGTGACTTAGATCAAGTTTAATTAATTCTTGCATTTTTCTGCTATCTAATCTCATTTTGAGATTTCTATCTCATCATTTTATATTGATGAAATAGTTTATATGGTTTTAATTAATTTAATTGTTAGTCCTAATTTTCTTTTATCAGCCAGTAATCTTTTACTAATTACATTTAAAAGCTTTTCTCTTTTCAAATTAACTTCTGTTTTGATTTTTACATTTACTTATTGTTATATATTTTTTTCCATACATACATTTTTCTTTTTTTTCTTCTGTAATTTATAAAAAGGAGAGCTAATTTCAATCTTTATTTAAGAATTATTCTCCCCAATCCTAAACTTTTACTCTACTTAAAATCAAAATTTGTATATGCAATCCTTTACTTTTGATACAATTACGTTTCTTAAAAAGAAAGCTGTTTATATATTTTTTTCATTTATCTATTCCATTTTATTAATAAATTAATCTCTTCCTTCTTCTTTTTCTCTTAAAATAACAATATGTAATGTGAGTATATGTTTAGCTTTAACATATATATTTCACTAGTTACAATATATATTAAGCATTAATATTTTCTTGGGTAAAAGATGTCATTTTGTAAAGAACGATTAGCAAATGAACAGTCATCATCATTTTTGTGGGCTAATACTTTATATTTAAACATGTTTTCTGATTTTCTTAGGAATGATGTCTTTATCATTAGGCATGGGAAAACTTGAAAGAAAATTTGATGTACATATTCCAATAGCACTATCTGTGTTAAACCAAAGCTTGAACTTAAATTATTGGGAAAAGGTTGACCTAGTCTCATCACTGCTAAATCTTAAACAAAAATTTAGATCTATGAAAATATCAGGCACAAATATAAATGAGCCAAGATGCTAACAGCTTATAAACTAACAATTTTCTATTTATAAAATAAGATTAATTAATAATCCTTTTTAAATTTTGAAATCAACCAAACTAAGTATATAGGAAAATTAAATCAGTGTAGTAATGCTATATTGAAAACCAATTATAGAAAATATTAACTTACTTATTCCACAAAAATGTCAGTTTCTTTTCCACCACTACTAAGATTTTTAAGTAATCAGAGTTTTGCAACTATGTAAGTAATTAGGCATTTAAATTTTCAGGCTTTGGTTTAATACATGTAGTACTGCCAGAATAATTAATATTACGTGATTTTCAGTATAGCATTATTTGACTGGTCATTTTCTTATAGTGTTAGTTTGAATGGTTTAAAAGGAATTATCAAGTAATCTTAGTTTGTAAATCTAAAATGGAGAATTGTTTGCTTATAAGCTGTGGACACTCTTATTTAAGTCTTTTGTTTATATAATTCTGAATTTCTAGCTACTTGAGATTTTAGTGATTTCTTGAATGAAATTGATCTTTTTCTGACTACTTAAATTCAAGCTTTAGTTTGACATAGGTAATGTTTCTGGAATAGATTACATTAGATGAGTTCACATTTTCTCTATTTGATTTTTAATATAGTGTTATTGCATTGATTTAGTTTTCGTGTGTGTGTGTGTGTGTGTGTATATATATATATTAAGATCATAAATGTATATATATTTAACAAATGAATAGAATGGTTAATTTCGCACCTATTGAGCCATTAATTAATTATGTAGTGTGAAAGATAAGATGTGCATTGAAACAGTTTCAAAAACATCATCTATTTTAGTGTCTTTTCTAAGTTTAACTTATCAACTATTGACTGGACTAGGAAATTAGTAACTGGAAATTTAATATATATATATATATGTGCATGTATATGTATGTTAGATGATTGCTTATAATTTTTTAACACAACTTCCTGCATAGGAACTGAAAGCTATTTTGACTAGGATATCAATTGTACTTAAACAATCTTAAAAGAAATATTGGTCTTTCCCATTTCTCTACTGCATATTTTGAAACTAAGCAGAAAGGTTTCTATCTAAGTACATGTTAATTAATTACATGAATTAACTTTCTAAAAAATATGTACATATGTGACCACAATAAT
Source organism: Epiperipatus broadwayi (assembly GCA_028023455.1). NCBI lineage: Eukaryota > Metazoa > Onychophora > Udeonychophora > Euonychophora > Peripatidae > Epiperipatus > Epiperipatus broadwayi. The sequence goes on from JAQFVV010012454.1 coordinate 2,729,155, forward strand.
TTTCTTTTAGAAATTTACACTTTTCACTTTCTGTTGATTGAGAGTTGTGAAAACACGTTTTCCCTCTAATATCTTTTTACAGACAACTTTTATTTTATTCAGTTAACACTTTTCATTTATCCTATCTGGACTTTTAGAAATATCTGTAGCCTCTCTTACTAATATCTGGTCATACTGGTTATTTTTTACTAGGATCTTGCACTCCATTGAAACTGGCATCCGATTTTATCAATTTCATGTTGAAGAATAGCTGATGCATTGATTTTTTATTTTGACAAGAATGGATTTTTTTCTAAGTCTGATTCTGTGATTGGTTATCCATATAGATATGAGAACACATTTGTTATGATATAAGACTGACTCTGTGATTGGTCATCCATGTAGGTATGAGAACACATTTGTTATGATATAAAACTTATTCTGTGATTGGTCATGCATGTAGATATGAGAACACATGTTATGATATAAGACTTTTCCACTAACTTGTGATGTAGTTTCACTATCTAAGACTCAAAGCAAGATTTTCTTTCTGGATGTTCTATCACGAATCCTTTCAACAACTGAAGACTAACAGCATAAAAAAATGGGGTTTATGTGTAATACAAATATTTTTTTGGTCAGATTTGTCAATAAAACTAGCTGAGTTTGATTTTTCTAGTTGTGTCCTGAATCTCATCAATACATTCAGAAATAGTCATTGTTATTGCTTTCTGAAGTAATATTTAACTGCCTATGATCTATGCAGCTATGGAAAACACAAACCTTGAAATTCATAATTAATGACTACCAAGTCATTAGTGAAATTATCTTATGATTTGAATCATTATGTATTTCTTTATAATGTTGATTATTAGTTAAATAGTCTTTACTAAATAAATAGATACCATTAAATTTACAAAGAATTTTTATTCTTAGGGCATAGAAGTAATTCGTCAATTTTTTGAGAATCAGTATCAGAAAAGAGAATCCAATGGATCAATTACTTATTCACACATTAAATTAATAAAGCACAATATCAATTTTAATATATATTTTGTCAAAAACTAATTAATAATAAAAAGAAATTATCAAATACCCTATAGATATTTTATTAAAGTCTGATCTATATAACTAATTGTTTATATATCTACCACCGTGTTTTATTTGTAATAGTCATAAGGGAATCACTCTACACATGTGCTCTATGAATTTCTAAATCTGAGAAATACTCTCAGCTGTGAAATAAGTAAATTAAATTAAATACTACCTAGAAAAAAATGATTTGTGGAAAAAACGTCTTTTCATATTCCTCGACCAAGAAACTTTGAGAATACAGAGAGGAAATGAAACAAAAGATTCAAAATATTAGCTTAAGAAAGTATAAGCTCTGAAAAAAAATGTGCTACACCCAAAAAAACATGAAGTATATACTTAGTGTTTTCCTGAAGGGATGGTGTTTTAGTTATGTTAATGCTGAAAAGTAAAACATGCATTTATGAAATACCATGTGAATGTGGAAAAACATATATTGGTGAGACCAATTGTCTCATTGAAAAGGGCTTGCAAGAACACAAACTGATGATTAGAAGAAAGAAAATGTGTCTAAGGTAGCAGACCATGTATATACCAATGAACATGTGTTCAATTAGAAAAACACAAAAGTAGTGGATAGAAAAGAAAAGGTACAAAGAAGAAAATTTAAAGAAGCTCATGTGACAATGCAAACAATTCCATATGTCAGCCTGGTGTGACTACTCCTAATGTATGGAAACCATTAATCAACTTTGCTCTTAAGAAAAAGTGGAGAAATCAGAATGAACCTCATAGATAAGTATATGAAATTTGTACTGACTGTTGCCTTTGGCAAGATGGCTCAATTGGCTAGTGTATTGCCTTAAAATTCAATACTCAAGAATCTGAGTCCAGATTCCTATGCTAGTACTGTCACTGGTCAGGCCAGCAATATCTGAAGAAGTGGGGAGAATAATTCTTCTTGAAACATTGTGCATATACTAACCTGTTTGATGTGCTATTACTAATAAAGACATTCAATACTCACATTCAATGATGGAAATAATAAATATAATGAAGTATATACATATCAGGGATGAAACATCCATGTATTGAACGGAATGAATGCTTCTATAGAAAAATTCACTTTCAATTTTTTTACCAACAGTTGATTTGTTTCTATATATGCAAAGAATGAATTTGCTTCATGTATTCTCACATTTTCATTGATTATAAGAAGTTCAAACAATGCTAAGATTTAATTTACAATTAAAACTTTTAAGAATGTTAAAAGGATTTTGAAGATAAAAATATATTGATAATGTATTATCTATATTTAAACTAATCACAGTCTGATTAGAATGAGCAATTCAAATTCATTATTTTTTGAATGGAATTCCTGTTGCCTTTCAATTTTTTTTTACCAACAGTTGAATTGTTTTTATATATGTAGAGAATGAATTTGACTAACACATTCTCATTGAGTATAAAAAGTTCAAACAATGCTAAGATTTAATTTACAGTTAAAATTTTTAAGAATGTTAAAAGGATTTGGAAGATAAAAATTTATTGATAATATATTCTCTGATTTACAGATAAGAGAGTTTCAGATTTTTTTAGATGTGCATAATATATATATATATATTAGGTGCTATTATGTAAAAATTGCTGTGGCAAGCGAAATAAAAACATTATTAAAAAAAGAAGTGTGCTTCTTTTCCTAAAAAAGTCACATTTTGTCACTGATACATATTTATTTTTTAAAATATTGCTTTTATATATTAGCACTATGCACTTAGATAAGAAAGTTGTCTGGTTGGATTTAAAATAGATTGTTTTTAACTATCCATAATATTTATCTATTAAAGTCATATATATATAATTTTCTATTTTTTAAGTTAAGGGAACCTTTATTTTAAAAAAACCTTTATACAAATATGAAATATAGAATTTTCATAAAAATCCAAACCAAAAGTAACATCACTATTTACATTTTTAATTATTAATTACATTGAACAGTAATTGAAATTATTCTTAATTGATCAAAACTGTTTGATTAAATCTTTTATATATATTGGGGTTTTCTCTATCTCTGTGTGTGTGTATGTTTGTACGTAAATTTATATAATAATGTAGTATAAACAATTTCTATTACTGATACAACTAGAATAAATTTTGTCACATCTAAATTTTTTAATATTATAAATTTTTATTTAATCATTTAAATATTTTTTTGATAATAAAAGTTAATTTTGTTTTACATAGTAGTAGAGGATTCTTCCTAATATTTCAAAATGATAGCAAAATCATAAAACTAATAAAAGAATGTTCTTCATCTTATTAGATTTGATAATTTTGAATCAGCTAATGCAATTTGTAGCATCATTTTTATGAGAGAGGCTGATCTTATTTGTTATTATAAAAATAATTTTGAAGCTTTCTGTGAAATCTGATGGGTCCATTAAAAGGACGTCTCTAAGGATAGAATACAGTGGAGAGCTATAATTAGGTAATAGTTCAGAAAGACTTGGTGCAGAAACATTTAAAAGATACTATTGTAAGTTGTAGTAGATGTATTTGTGTTTCACAAATTTGTCTATATAGCGATCATAAAACTCATCCTTAACTTTTTTGTTTTTTATCTTTCTCTCTATTTGTTTTTGTTTGTTTGCTTGATTTTTTTAAAATTTGAATAGCCACAATGACAATGTTGGTGATTATATAATAAATACTGAACTTGAGATACTATATTATTTTTATGAAAAAGCAGTGCCAAGAATATACAGTATATATAATCAAGTATTTTGTAGCCTGATTCCATTATCCTTTACCAATTTTGCTTTCCAGGAAATTAATTATATGTGTATATTGTTTTACTTTAAAAAAAAAAAAAGAAAATAGTTAAAAGTTCTATCTATAATCTTTTGTACTTTTTTTTTCTTATGTCATAGCATCGGCCGGGACGCAAACCCACAACCGTCTGCAACCAACTACTTGCTTGCATGGCGGTTGCGATACCTCTCGGCTAACAACGCAAGACTAAGTTTTATGATTGTAGTTAAGCAAATGAATAATAAATATTTTTTGAATGAAACGTATATATAATAGATGAAAAATATATAAGGTATTCGAACTCAGATTTTCGCACAATCCTCAATTCTCCATGCCATCTCATATTGCTGACCTACCTGATCACACACATGTTGAAAAGATAAATAATCGCTAATATATGTATTTCATGCTAAACCAGCAATCATCAGTTGGTCCAGATTACTATCTTCACACATATATACGATCAGTGCTCAGCTTTATATTAAAATAGCCAATCTTCATACTTCAATGGACAGGCTATAAACCATTCCAACCCGCAACTCTTCAGCTATCCATTTCATTAAAAATCTGATGATGAAATGTTCAAAGCCCATGTTAGTGCCAAGGTTGTCATCTTACCTTTCTGAGTTCGAATCCCATATATATTACATTATGTATGTGCAGATGTGTGTAAGCCTGTGCAGTGTATTAAATTATAAATAGATGAAAAATATTTATTGTTCATTCTGAAAACTGTTAGCGCTACATTATAGTATTTCATTTTTATCAAATATATTACTATGATCAGTTATATCACTGTTGCTTTGCTTGCTTTGGAACTGTCAGCTTTCATTCATTCTATGACTTGTGTTTTGAACTCATAATTTTTCTTTCATTCTGCTTTGACTGAATCTACTAGTAAAACTTTCTAAGTTTAATTTTTCTTTCATTTAATATAATAATGCAACCCTAATGCTTATGATTCAGTTGCCTGCTACTACCTCATCTCCTCAAGTAATGCAGACATCAGTTGCTCCCAGTTCACCCAACACTTTGACACCATTAGCCGTCAATATGCCCAACGGTGGAGACATTGTTATGGTAAGGCAATAGTATTGCAAATATTTTTCTTTTTAGATTTTATTAAAATAAACCAAAGTAATTGCTGTCAGTGTTGGGTGCTCTTTTCATTTTAATAATTGATCTACCAATGTAAATGTTTGTTGTGTAGAAAGAACTTTTTTATTTCATATTTAAATCTAATCGCAAAACTAAGTACAGCAATAACATTTGGAATTTCTAACATTTTAGTCTCTTTAACTTCTAGAACTGTTTGCACCAGTTACTAATTCTTTCTTGCAATTAATATTTTAGGTTTATAATTTATAGCTTTTATAAAAATATTTTTGATTATGTAAATCCTAAAAATTGTTTATAATAATACTTTGTCATTCTAAATTAGTTTGAACATTGCAAGCATTTATAAGTACTTTTTTTTATTTTTTAGTAATTTATGAATCTTTAAATAATTATGTTTTTATTTTTGAAAATATCAAAGAAATATTCCTTGTCATTGATATTACGTTACTATTATACTATTGATTTATTAGTTATCTTGAAATTCGTTGTAGTGCTAATCTTAGTAAAATAAATACAATAAATATATATGCATTATATATACAATATTTATTGGGTTTAGTGATTGGTAAATATATATATAATTTTTAGAATTGTAATTGTTTTTGTTAAATACAATTGGACATTGATTATCCGAATAAAATGGATCAAAGGGTGGTTTGTGTAATAAAATAGTTTAGATCATACATTACAATACCCAGCTAATCATTTATAAATAATAATCAATTTAGGCAATTATATTAAAATAATAGTCAAACTATCTATCGAGTATTCTTTAAAGAAAAAAAAAACTTTTTATTTTTTTTTTGCCCCTGAAACTATATATTTATAAAAAATATATATTAAAAGACTGCCAATCTTGGTATAGTTAAATGCATAAATACCTTTATATATATATATTACTGAATCAATTTTGAACAGGATAAAAAAAAATTAAATTGTTAGCAAACTTTTACAAATGAATATTTAAAGTTAAAATAAATGCTTTATTTTTTTTTTAAAAAAAAAAAAAACGTTAAATACTGTGTAGTCATTCAAAGAAGATACATTTTAGTATTAACGTGGATTTTTTTTTTAGATGTTTTTTGTGTTTTTCCAGAACTGTTTGTTTTTAAGCTCAAGTTTATTAATAAATTAAAATGTAGTAATTATTCAAACTTTTTAAATTGCTTTCATTATCTTTTTTTTTTTTTTTATAATAAGACTATGATCAAATCAACTTCTTATTGCAAATACTTCAAATAAATATTCAAATACATATAACATTACGAATAGATACTATAAAATTTTAGAGGGTTATGTGAAGATGATTTAGGTAAGAGTCAATTCAGACGATTGATTGTTTGGATAATTATATATTATTATAGTTTATAATTATGTAACAAATTATTTTCCGCAAATTACATATGATTCTATATATATATTTTATGGGAAAAAGTAAATAAATATATTTCAAATAGGAATAAAAAGTAAAACAAATTAGATTCGAATGTACATCTATTTTTTAACATAAGCACAACTATTGTTAATATATTTGTCCCTGAAGAAGTCTGTTTAATAATCTTATTTGGATTTCAATTATTACTTGTATCTGTAAATTAATAATCTCTCAAAACAATCTTAATTTTATTTTTTATTTGTTTGCTATCAATCATTTGATGCAATAAACATTTTTTTTTTTTGCCCATAAGAAAAAACACAACAGAACAATATTTTTTTTAGCATTATTTGAATATGATTTTATTTAAGTCCTTCACAAAAGTAAGTTGTGATAGAACTATCATATTTGACATTTTAGGCTGCATAATGCCACTATGATCACTACTTTTCTAAATTATTTTAAAGTATTGTATATATTAAATTACTGTGTGTGTGTGTGTGTGACAGACTGCAATGATTTTTTTCTATGATTTACATTTTTAATGTATTAATTTTTAAAAAAATTTCAAAAGATATCAGCAGTATATAGACCTTTGTGTGTGATTGACAGCACATTCTATTGTTCTGACAAAACTGTGAAGGAGGTGGTGATTTGTGATTGGCTGATGCTTTAAATTGTTTTACCCTGTGGCTAAATGCCACAAAAATGTGATTTGGAGTAATTGTTAATGATTATGATGCAATATTTTTGTAAAAGACTTGTTATTAAACCAAAAACTACATTACTAGAGGATGTTGTCTTTGAAAACATTTTATTTTTAAAAAGTTCTCTCTTAGAAAGTATGCACATTTTGTGTTGAACCAATACCCATCTGTTGGTCCAGACCACAATTTCTTACACATATCTTTAGCTATTTATATATGCTGAACAATGCTAAAGATATGTGTAAGAAATTGTGGTCTGGACCAACTGATGAGTATTGGTTCAACACAAAATGTGCATTTTGGAATTATATATCTTTTTTTCATGTTTTTGATCATATGTTTATGGATACACCCTTCCACAAGATATCAAAAGCAGATAGAAAACAGTTCCTACCTTGTATGAGAATGGTATAGTGAAAATTACATTACCAAATATTATTCATTAAGTGGATAATCTCTAATATAATGAATGACTAATAAAAATTATCAGAATAAGATAAATGGGAATGATATGTCCCAAAAATGATTAGTAAAACAAATATCAAACTGGATACCATGTGAAAATGGAATAAAAGGATTTTCATAAATGATTTGGTGTACGGGGATAGACAGGAATTAGAGAAAGAAATCTGCAGAAAGATTTATGGACTGACAGAGTGATATGGCAATTGGGAATCAGAAGATATTGTAGAGAATTATAGACCAATATGGAAAAGAAACATTTACTTAATTGAATCACTTTTGAGTTATTATATTGTTAAACCACTTTTGTTTTAAATTATAATGATTATTTATGTAAAGATCATATTTCAACTTGAAAGAAATTAAATAATAAGCAATGTGAGAAGTATTATTGTTCATTTATGTCTATAAAGATTCATTGTCAGAAAAGAAATGAGCAATTGTTTTCTGTTAGAGAACTCCAATGATCAAATCTTGTCATATTTATGATAGCATCAGAAAATTTTAAATCTACCTTTACATATCTATCATATAATATAAAATGCATACAGACATTTTTTAGCATGACTACAGTTTTTGAAAATAGTTGTTTTTATCAGGAGATAAGACAATTATTCATTTCAATAAAAATTTTATTAACAATAAATAGTGATTACATACTAATAAAGGATAAATAAATGAATAAATTGTACAATAATATGATTATATAATGTTCTATTTGTCATCTGGCTAGATTATGTTATGAGAGCACAATGTTATACTCTTATGTGGTTAGGTATAGTGAAGAGATTCTAAGAACTTGTTTAATGGTATTAGCATTTTTAATATAAACATGAATATTTTCTTTTATAATTGACTATTCTATAATGCTGGGTAGGTGGGAATTGGTAATCAGGAAAAGGAAAGAGCAATTAAAGACCAGGTGTCAGCAAAACTTTACTGGAGGCAAGGAGCTGGTCACGTTTCTTGATTTTTTTGAGCGTTTGATAAAACAATGGTATGATTTGTGGCGGGGAAAATTCCATGAGACTTTTGCATCTCACTATCCATATGGAATAAAGGACAAAGGTAGAAAGCCTTATTATTGAAAAAAATCCATTATGAATGGCATTTTCAAGTGAGAAAATCATATCAGATAAGACAATTATTACAAATAATTTGCACAAGAATTAGCAAATTGGATAACTCATTGTTTTGATATTTTTTTATATTTTTGTTTTTATTATTGCCAATTTGTTTTTAACTTAATCGTTATATACAATATAATTACTTATTTTTATTAAAGATATGACTAAAATTAATCAATAAAGAGAGATGCTTATTAACAGATTTAATACCTAATTTTATTATATGAGAAATTTAAAAAAAGAAGGGTAAATATAGAAATAAGAGTACAGTGAAAATAGAACAGAAGATAAATATATTATTAAAAAAAGTATTTTGAAAATGAAAATCACAGAAAATTGAATAATAATAAATTAGAATTTTTAAATATACAACATTTGAAAAGAATGGTCAGGTACAAAAATATTAAAACATACTATCGCTACAGAAGATTTACTGATAATAATGATTTGCAGAAGTACATGTGAAAAGCAGTAAGATACCAGCTTTAGATTTTTTCAAATAGAAATAACAAGATAAAAAAGTTTTAAAAAACTGTGGATGATGAAATAAAATAGTAATGAAAGAATATTACAATATTAAAAAATGTTTGAAAGGTCAGCAGCTGCTTTACAAGCAGTTGTCCCAGATTAGCGGGTTTGCTTCCCAGCTGATGCTATGATATATAAGAGAGAAAAAATGTTCTGAATACTTAAGATGTGAAATTAGAATGGAAAATAAGATAGATATGATATTATATGGAAGTAGATTTTGGCAAAATAGTAGAAGAATAGGAAATAAAATATAATATTTACAAAAATATATCAAACATTGTAAGATAGAAAAAGTGTATATTTTTTTGAATTTTAATGTACATATAGGGAATGTAGATGGAAATGATTATGAAAATGAATGTTAATTATTATGAAAACAGTGGATTTTGAAATGAAAATAAATTATATGATGAAGAAGAAAAAATGTGAAACCGATTACAAAGTAATATTATTAAATATAGTATGGAATAATATACAGACTAAAGAAAAGACTTATAAAATAGAGTATTAAGAATATTGAAGAAAGAAGAAATGCATAGTCTAATAAAATAATTTTAAAAAGATATGTAAGGATCACAAAGAATATAAAATGGAGCTAGGAAAAAAGAATTAATAAAATAAAAATGAATATATTTTGCAAAAAGAAAGCAAAAATACAATTACACAATTGAAATTTCACAGAGAAAATGAATAATAAGATAATGAAAGTAATAAAAATAAATAGAGAGGCAAAAAGAAATTCTCCAAATACTGGACATAAAAGTAAAATAAGTAGAAAGAGATAAACAAATGAGAATATTACAATACTTCTAGTGAAAATGTGAAAGAAATTCAGCAAAAGGAATGAATTGAGAACAAGGCTTGAAAATATTATTATATTGAACAAAAGGATAAAAAACATAAATAAAACAAAATATTACAAAGTATGAAAATGAAAAATAATAAATTGAGAGATACTAACTTTGAGAATTGATTTGGGGAATGAAAGATTTTTTTTGCCCCAAAAAGGGGGAGAGGGGAGGGGGGGGGGAAAATGTTTTAACAAAAAAGATAAATCCAAAAAATTTAAATATCACACTACATCTAGATTTTTTTTAAAAAAAATATTTGCATTATATTATGAAAGATAAGAGATCTGACAAATAAAACACAAAAGCAAAATGATTTTCAAAAGAAGAGAAGCAAAGTAAGATATATGTGCTTACAAATAATAGTGATCATCAATTAATTAATAAAAAATGTATGTTGTCATTTGTAAATATAAAGTTTGATAAAAGGAAGTTATGGCATTAGATTAGAAAGCAAAGAGATATATAAGAATTTAATTATAATTATTACAATTATTTAATTAAAATGTATCTATTAATTATCAAGTTAGGTGAAAATCACCTTAGAAGTGTAAGGTTTGGAATATGTAAAGACTTCAGTGTAATTATGATTTATTTAAAGAATTATAACAATTTTTTATTAATGATTATTTTTTACAGACAATAGTGGACTTTTTTTTTTATATACAGAACAGAAATGAAGTAAAAATATTGTTAGAAAAATGTACACAATGAATCCAAAATAAAGTTAAATTTTATAAATGGAAGATGATAAATTATGGAAGAAGTGAGAAAATTTGTGATTTTAATTATAGTTATTAGTAGTTAAATATTTATTTAGGAATAGAAATAGTTGGATGTATTTTAGTTATTTATAACTCTAGATAATTTTTAAGAAGAAAACAATTGTATGAATTGGAAGAAATTCTAATTTTAAGTAGATCATTATCGAACTTTGTGAAGTTTGAAAAAACTATGAGACAATTAATTTGAAAGCTGAACATGTACTTTAATGTACTGTCGCAAGTTTTGGATGTGTAAGTGAAATGAAGTTTATTATAATTAAATTTGAAATAACAACCTTGTGAAGGTTGATAGCATATGTTACAGAAAAGTTCAATTACAAATAATTCAAGTTTATGCCAAACAACTTTTTATTAAGATAACATAGTAAATGGCTTTGTTGATCAGACCAAACAACATTTTGAAGTTGTCTTATGAGACTTTAATGCTGGAATTTGAAAACGATTGAAAAATGATAGTAAATTTGTTTACAGTGAGAAAAATGAGAGTTTACATACTTGGAAAACTTGCAAAAAAAATTGCATACTATGATTTTTTTTAAAAAAAAAAAATGCAACGTGAATATGGACAAGGAAACATTCAAATGAATATGCAGCAGAATTGAATTATTCTTTGACTAATTGAAAATATGTACTTCAAGATTATAATGTTGTTAATAGATTCAATATACAATGTGCTTGTTAATTAGTGAGGTGTAAGTTGCATATTAATGCAAAACTAGAGAGATAAAATTTATTAAGAAAGTGTTAATACTTGATGTTCTACCTTCAGAAATACTTCAGTTAATTTAAATTAGAACTTGAAATTATTTTTTTAATATTAACAGACTTTGAAGGTAATTCAGACTTTAATATCACCAGTAATAAGGCAACTGATACTTTATTAAGAATATAGATAGATAGATAGATAGATAGATAGATAGATAGATAGATAGATAGATAGATAGATAGATAGATAGATAGATAGATAGATAGATAGATAGATAGATAGATAGATAGATAGATAGATAGATAGATAGATAGATAGATAGATAGATAGATAGATAGATAGATAGATAGATAGATAGATAGATAGATAGATAGATAGATAGATAGATAGATAGATAGATAGATAGATAGATAGATAGAGACAGACAGACAGACAGACAGACAGACAGACAGACAGACAGACAGACAGACAGACAGACAGACAGACAGACAGACAGACAGACAGACAGACAGACAGACAGACAGACAGACAGACAGACAGACAGACAGACAGACAGACAGACAGACAGACAGACAGACAGACAGACAGACAGACAGACAGACAGACAGACAGACAGACAGACAGACAGACAGACAGACAGACAGACAGACAGACAGACAGACAGACAGACAGACAGACAGACAGACAGACAGACAGACAGACAGACAGACAGACAGACAGACAGACAGACAGACAGACAGACAGACAGACAGACAGACAGACAGACAGACAGACAGACAGACAGACAGACAGACAATCTAGCTAGCTTGTAAAAAAAAAAGATTTTCACTAGTAAATTTTCAATTGAGATGACAGTTTATAAAGCAAAAAATGATAAAAATGTTTTAAAATGTCATATTTAAAAAAATTGAATATGTGAAATTCTGTAAACTGAAATAAAAAATAGTTAAGATTAGCATAAGAAAAATTACATCACATCTTGGTATTGTTAAGAATAGTTATTTTGATAATAAGACAAGATGCCATTATTATTTAAAGAATGGATATTATAAAATGCATAACAAGGCAGCACTGTTACTCTTAATTACAGATGTAAATGTTGATGTCTGTGAACCAACTATATGCTCTTTCAATTCTTGCAGCCTGAACTGTAATGTTTCAACTAAATGGCACCCTGTTATTCTGTATTGTCATAGATGATTCAAATAGAAAACATCTGTTTTTTTTTCATAATCTAATAAAGTCAATTTGAAAGATAATATAAAATGTAGAAGAATATTTATAATGCTTCAAATAAAAAACTGCCTTTTTTTTTCATAGTTTAATAAAGTCCTTTGAAAGATAATATTATATAATGTGGAAAATTTTACAAATATTTTTGATAATATCTTTATTTAGAAGATATGAAGAGGTGACTCATGAGAAAACTCTCAAAATGAATGAATCATAAATATTTTAAAGAAGCAGATGATGAGTCAGAAAAAATATTACCAAAGCTATAAACAAAATGTCTAAATAATAAACATATATTAGAGGATTGAAAGAATGTGATAGTGAAATCAATATTTAAAAAAGACCAAAAGAAATATATTAGAAGTTAAAGATTTACCAGTTTCTGTTATCTTTATACAACATCTTTAGTAAGAACATTAGGACTCATCTATATAGAGCTTTGAATTTAATTAAATATGTGGATTTTAAACAGATGTAGCCTAGCAAATTGCACACAAACAGTATGATCAAGTTATAGAAAAAAAACAATGGGAGTTGTCACTGAGCTTTGAATTTGTTGATAATGAAAAGGCATTTGATTTAATAAGCATTTTGATGGTAAATTCTGGAGAATATTTGTAAAAATGCAATAGCGATGATTAGATTGCATGATGACATTATGATTAATGTTGATATAGATATACATCAAGCTGATTATAGAAAACTATATTACAGTTTTATAGAAAGAATTTTGTGGATTAAAAAAGAAATAAACAGAGACTGTTAATCAATGATTCAAAGCTTAAGGAAATGTTATAACAGTTTTCATATAAAAAGCAATAAAGTAGGACTCAAGGAATAAATACTGAAAAAGTAACATAATGTTCTTTGACTTTCAAAAAAAAAATAGAAAAGAATGTTGATAATAAATTAACAGCTATAAATACCTTAATCACATTATTTATTCAGATAAAAATATAATAATTGAAATTGATTATATTTATTCAGATGAAAATAAAATGTTTGAAATTGATCATAGAAATAAACTTGGATCATGTTTATTTGGTAGAAATAATATTTTTTAAAAATATATCTAAATACTTGAAAAGACAGATTTTTTAATGGTTTTATCAATCCTTATTTATGTATTTTTAAAATAGTAATTTTTTAGAAGAGCAATACAAAATCTTCAGACTACATACCACAGTATGGAGAGATATGTATTGGGAGTAATCAGGAAAGATTAAGAAAATGAACAGATATCACCTAATTTATTAAAATAATAAATTAAAATGGAATTGGGCTGGACATATCACTAGAAGAGATGAAAATAGGTGGATAACTGATAAAAACAAAGAGCTTTGTTAATTGCTCAATAAGCTTTGTGATAAATTGTTAGCAAGAGAAAGCATTTAAAATATCTCTATTAGAAATCACACCCAAACCCCAGACTAAGGGTTTTTGTTTTGGCACTCCTCAGTGAGGTGCTAGGGTAGTTTCAGACACTAGATCTAAAAATACCAACCCAAAGCCAACATTTATGTAAAATTTAACCATTGAGTAGAAAATCTGAAATTTTCAGATACTTAAATGTCTTCAAACCCATCTATCTAACTCACATAGCTATACGGGGCTGAGATATCTTCAGCCAAAACCATACATTAGTAGACTTAGCAATATAACATTACTTAAGACTTAAAGTAAAGACTATAAATAGTCAATAAAAAATAGTCATATATCACATGAAAAGAAGTGGGCTCATGTTATATATAACTATTTTTTATTTTCTATTGATTATTTATAGTCTTTGTTTTAAGTCTTAAGTGATGTTATATTGCTAAGTCTACTAATATTTGGTTTGGCTGAAGATCTCTCAGTCTCATATAACTATTTGAGTTAGATAACTGGGTTTGAAGACATTTAAGTGTCTGAAAATTTCAGATTTTCTACTCAATGGTTAATTCTTAGATTAATTCTGGCTTTGGGTTAGTATTTTTAGATCTATTGTCTGAAACTATCCTAGTGCCTCACTGAGGAGTGCCAAAGCATGAAACCATTGGTCTGGGATTTAGGTGTGGTTTCTGATAGAGATATTTTAAATGCTTTCTCTTGCTAAGCATTTATCACAAAGCTTGTTGAGCAATTATCAAATCACTTGTGTTTATATTTTACAAGCTTAAAAAAAGAAGTGGGGGTCATGTGATATATGACTATTTTTTTATTTTTTGTGGGTAACTGATGTTTTAAACTTGATCTTAAGAGTTTGTTGAAGTTAGTAAGAAAGCATTTATGAAGCAGATAGATGAGATTAGGAAGTTTGCAGGAATAATCTATAGAACAAAGACTATGAATATTCTGCATTAAATTCATAGTGTTTGAACTTTTTTTTTCCAAGTCAAAAGATCACTAGATGGTCATGTAGTTTGAGGAACAAGGTTAAAACCCATACATCTTCCATTCAACCTTAAGTCTTTCACATTATCCAAGCCAGTAACTGAGACCAAATGCATCTTAAGATTTGAATTCAAGCAAAAAATTGGTTGTATTGTTATATAGGTCTAATACTAAACTAACAACTATATGTTCTAGTGACTTCAGTTTTATAAATTGTGAGTACATTTCATTTTTGGCAAAAATGATATTCACCAAACCATGACTGTCTTTCTTAATTTGCAATATCTGCAGTAGAATAATAATATTTTACTCTTAACTTTTATTCCAGAATTAACTAACTCTTGTAAGTTTGAGCAATTCACAGATTTTAAATGAGGGTTATGTCCACATCATCAAAGCAGTTTCTGGATATTGGCTATCATCCATAGCAGCAGAATTTGCCCTCACCTTTTTTTTTTTTGTGAATGAAGTGATTTTGATAGAAAGTTCATTAGTGCACTACAATATTATTCTCATAAAATAGAACATTAATAAGCAGTAATTGTATTTTGGAACATTTTCATTATTTAATATTATATATTAAATGTCTTTAGAAAAAGTCAAAGTTTATTTAAACTTTTAAAAAATATTCAACTGTTAATAATAGCACACAGTTTAGTATATAAGACAACCTTTCAAATGGCATTCTTCTTCAAGTGTTGATGGCTGACCAGTAACAGTACTAGCATGAGAATAAAATGTGTACTTTTGGGTTTATAAATATTGAATTTAAGGTAACAAAAGTGTATCATCTTAAATTCAATATTCAGTAATCTAAAAATCCAGATTCAGTTCTGATGTTAGTACTATAACTAATCAAGCTAGCAACACCTGAAGAAGAGAGAAAGGATAATATCACTCAAAACCTTGGGTTATCTCCTAACCTGTGTGCTATTACAGTTGAATGTATTTGAAAAGTTTAAATAAAGTTTGAATTTTTCCATTTAATAATTAATATTAGGTAATGGAAATAGTTTACCATTATCAACATTTATTTGATATCGTTATTATCAATAAGCATATTTTTTAAAAATTAATAGTATATATTTATTACATAGTATTACTAATGATTATTCTCCTAAATATCTATATATCCAAATCTTAACTTGTTTTTTGTAATTCAAAATCTGTAATAAATTAAACAAAATATCAACTGCTTATTAATGTTTGTTTGAAAATTTGTGATGATAGTATTTTAGTAGTAATAGGTACCAACATAAAGTTCTTGTAAATTATATATATGTTTGCATTTAATAGACCAATTTACACTTTTTATATGTGTATTTATTGGGGGGGGGGGGTGTATAATCTTTTATATTTTTATTTGTTTATGCTTAATGTCATTTTTTTTTTTAGTATTTTTATAGCAGAAGCTTGAATATTTTGACTAAATTTTATCAAAATATGATTAAAGAAAAATAGTTAACTTTATTAACATATGATATATTAGCTTTATTATCTCCTTATCATATGGAAATGCTATAAGTAATCAGAATCTCGTATTTACAATTGAAATGTTAAATACATTATTATTACATGGATAAACATATTACTAAGTTATCAGAATAATAGTTATTAAGAATTCTTGACTAATTTAGGATACACAATAATAAATAATAAACAGCCACTCAAAAAGGAGTATGGCCATTCCAACTCCCAAGGGGGAGGGGACAAAGAGACAAAATAAACACTACTCTAAAAATAAGTTTTACAGTGACAATACAAACCAATCTGTGAACTACAAATACATTCACATGTAGAACATGCTGGTCCAATTTTCTGTTTACTTGTTATTTTACAATGTTATCTTTTGGTTTCCTCACAGAAAACTTTTCTTTCTTAAGTACTTCAATATTATGTCTAATTTTAGCTGTTTTGGTGTATTCTGTTCTCTACCATGTCTTCCCAAAGGAAACAATTGACATTGCACTTCTTAGGAGTCTTTAAGATAATCCTTATAATGTAGATGGGATCTACCTCTACTATGAAACCCATGTTCAATATCACCATAAAACAACTTTTTAGAAAGACTCCCATTGTTAATTCATTTTACAAGTTCAATCCAATAAAAATATGATTTTACAATAAGGGATTCAATAGCATCACATCTTGCAAACTGAAGAACATAGTGATTGGTTTTACAATCTTGCCATATTACAATATATATATATTACAAAATTTATAATTGTTATGACATTCCTGATTAAAAATAAAAATAATCATGTATGTAAATTAATACAAATGTGATTAAAATAGAATTAATTATTTAAATAATCTTTTAAGACTAGATATAGTTAGAAGTGATGTGGATAGATATGAACATTTTTAAACTTTTTGCAAATTTGATGCATTCGAAGAGAATCATAATTCTGTTAAAAGTAAAAAATAAGAATAAGTTCTAACATATCTTAATACTGCTTTATATAGTTATTGATGTATGTGTAAATGAAATCTTTTACTGTTTTAAGTGCTTTCTGCAGTGTGCAAAGAGAGAGAAAACTCATCTCAACTTGTACCTTTTATAACATGACTGATTAGGATGCCATATCTAAACAGATTTATTTGTAGTTCATTAATAAACTACTAATAAGAAAATATTTTAATAAGTAATAGGATAATTAAATTACATAAACAACTGCAATCAATATTAATATAACTTTTTTACAACAAAGACAAATCTATTGATATTCTCATATAAAGGTGATTCTTAACAAATTCATTATTACCACAAGAATAATAAAATTTCATAACATTGACACAATTTACCTGTATAAAACCAACCCATAATTATTTTTGTTTTATTTACATTTACAGTAAAATTATTTAATCTCAATTAATCTCTTATAATAGACAAAACATGCATAACACAGTCGTAGATGATTTGAAATGTTTTGGATAATTTCTTAATAAATAAATATATGCATATTTTAAAAAGCAACAATGGTAATCAATTGTTTATAAGAAAAATAGATATCTTAATGCAATCATAATTATATTTGTAGAAAAACAAAATAGTATTTTATTTAGTTAATTTTCAAATGCACATCTATTTAGAATTCAGTTGAAAAATCAATTAGAATTCATTTTTTTTAAAATGATGTTGAACCTAATTTTGTATTTGAAGTTGTTTTATCTTCATAATTTTATGTTTTGAATACAGCAATTGGGTAATATTTATAGTACTAGCACTCTTAAAATCTTTTTTAAAAAAAGTATTTTCATCATTTTATACTAGTCTAAAATTCGGTTTAATTTATTTAAACATTTTAAAACCGTAAGAGAGAAAAATTTTGTCAACAAATGTACTTAAATCTAAATAAATGGTTGAATTAGGATCCCATGTGCAGGTTTTTAGCAATGATGATTCAAGGTGGCGGACTCGTAAGTGTAAGATGTCTGTATCAAGTCCTGGCTATGAAAAATAAACTAAAAAAATTAAATTTCACTTTTTGTTCATTTGCCTATTACGTAGATGACTGAATATCATTCTACCACATCTGATTTTTTTTTTTTATTGGTCTTGTTAAATGAGATATATTTAATCATTATTTCATTATTAAGGTTATGTTTTTCACCATTTTAAACATTATAATTCGATCTTAGCATCATTTTAACAAAAAAAAAAAGAACGTTCATAAAGGTTTTTTTTAAAAAAAAAAAACATATCATTGTAACTTGTAAAACAAATTTTAAAATGTTTTTTTTATTTCTTATTCTTTATTTAGCACTGAGATCAATAAAAATAAAAGCATTGCGATTGTACTTTAAAGTTTCTGACTCATAATCCATTTATTTATTTTAATGCTTATAAATAAAATAAAAAAAACCCGAAAGAAAATTACTTTACTATTTGGTGTTATTAATTTTGTGTGTGTGTGTGTGAATGTTACTGGAAATTTTTGAATAATAAAATGATTTTTTTTTTTAAAAAAAAAAAAAAAACCTGGTTAACTGTTAGTTATAATAATTTGGAAGCATAAGATATTTAAAAATCAACTGGACAATTTTAAAATACTATTTTTATCTAACATGAATATCATTGACTGACTACCAATGGGATCGATAGGGAATTGAAAGTGGAATGATCTTTAGATATGAGATTTAACTTTGAATGATAAATTAGTAATATTTGACAAAGAGTATTAACCTTGTTGTGTGTATAAATTATTTGTTTGAAAAAATATATATATATTTTCTTATGTGTCATAGCATCAGCCGGGAAGCGAACCCACTAACTCGGGACAATTGCTTGTAAAACAGCTGTCGCTGACTTCTCGACCACCAATGCTTGATTGAAAAAAAATATTGTTTTGCAAATTTCACTACAAATTTATTAGCAGCAATAAATTGTATTTCTCTTACATATTTTTTATAATTAATTAAATCATTTTATATTCATTTGATAATTGTTATTTTATAAAATATGGGAATGCTAATAATTTATATTTTTTATAAATATTATTTTTATGAACAATAAACAGAGTATAAACAATTAATTGACTTCACAATCATATTCATTTTGAAATTAAACAGACTTCTGGGTTCAATAATGCCATATTGGATAAAATCAACTTTGAACTTTTCCACAAATTTGAAATAAAAAAAACTTGACTAATTTAAATCCTTAAAATGATTTTAATGATCAATTTGTAATATTTACCAAAATCATCCATCTCTTCTACCTTATAATTTAAGAAATGCTTCATTAATGACCGAGTACTGTAGTATATCTGTTTTGCCTTTTATATATATGTTCTCTCATTTTCTCTCTCTTTTTTTTACCTTGCTGTCTTCAGTCACTTAGATTAGTATAGTACACAATCATCATTAATTTCTACTAACAGAAATGATATGTTTGTAAAATTACATTTTATTCTTTAATTATAGACTAGGTACTGGTTTTGATTCTGTGTCTTTTCTTTCATTTTCTCCCTTTTATCTTACTGTGTCATCATAAGCTCTTTATATTTTGTGTCACCACATTATGATCCTTTATTACAGATTAGATTTTGCTTTTAATAATTGTTTTTTCTCTCTTTTTTTTACTTTTTCTCTCATTTTTTTTTATTTTATTTTACTTTACTATCTTCTGTCATTTAGGTTAGCTTAGGACCCAATTCTATGATTCTCTATAATATGTAAGAATAAGATTGTCCATTTGTGCAATCACATTTACATTCTTTAATTACATGAAAAATAATTCTGATTTAATTTTTTTATTTCCTTGCATCAAGTAAATACAAGAATGTAAGTATGCAAACTCCTTAGCATTGATGATATTCAGAGTTCTTACTTGTGATGGGCATGAATCATTATAATAAATAATGAATCATATTGGCACTGGATCGAAAAATGAGTTTTATTCATGATTATATATTGATTATTTTTATGTTACGTTATTTAAGTATCTTTCAGACCATGGTAAATGTGGAAGAAACTAAAAATAACTTGCCTCATAGAATCTGGCTAGATAGCTTTCTATAGTAGTGAAACTAATTGTAATATTAGTAATGATAATGATAGAGAAGCAAGCGATAGCTGTGGTAGCTAATATAGGTTTTAGTTTTTCTAATTATAAATACATGAGTTGTGGTAACTTTGCTTCATACAAATTCTTCAACATCTGGATGTAGGATAACACATATTAAAAATGAATTATGGTTTAAGAATGATATAGCTTCTGTTATTGAAACTGTATTCCAAAGAAAGGAAGTTCAAATGAATAAATGTATAACTGTATTTTTTTTGGAAGGGCAAGTCATTGGATGAAAGAAAACTGCATAGTGTTGAATCTCCGTGAAATCTAATGAAAGGTTAATGATATTTTTTTAAAAAAAATTGCATAATGATATGTGTGATAGATTCAAAAAAATTTAGAAAAAGATTTTATTCTTTCTTGTTTTGTGCTTTTGCTTAATACTATTAAAAGCCTTTTCTTTTTTTTTTGGGGACATTTTAGTGCATGTGTTGGAAAGTATGTCCTAATGTTTGTTTGTTTTTTCTGAAAGCAGTGCTATACTACAATGAACTTGAATAGCTGTTCTCACTGATTTTTGCATAAATACAGATTCACTATCATGAATACTTGATGTAAATAGAAAAATCATTATAAAAGCATTTAGATAATTTTATGCTTTCAAAAATGGTATTTTATGCATTGTATTACAATTAGGAATCAAAATCTAAAAGAAGGTGAAATCACAGAAGTAAGTATAGATTGTTAGATTTATCATAAATTAATAACATTTTGACACTAAAAGAATAATTACATTAAAAAATAGGCCATTTTCCAAAAATACTAGTATAAAATTTGATGCTCATTTTTAAGAAGCAACAACTTCTTGTGCTACATTTTAACAACTGTTAAATATAAAGATTGGCAATTTGGATTTTCAAGCTTGTTATATTATCATCAATGATTTTTGTCATGTTACTGCAATGACAGTGTAGGGATGATGTAGTAATGAGCTGAACCATAATATTTTTTTCTATGGAAATTTAAATTAAACATAAGAAAGTTGAGAATGATACATTCTGAACTGATATAAAAAAATGTTCTTAGATTGCAAAGAAAGTTTTAGTCGTGTTGTTGAAATTTTTTATTACTTATTAAATTATGTGAATTACTCTTTTCTGCATTAAAAATTACACATGAGAAAGAATGAAATCAGTTGAGAATAAAATGAGATTATTTGGTTTAGTGTTCCTTCAAATATTAAAAAAAGAACTATATAATTTGAACTGTTTAATTCATATTATTAATTATTTATATTTATATACAACAATGAATTGTACATGCACAAAGTATATAAAGAAGTAGATCTACTACAAGAAAAAAAATTACCAAATTGAAGATACCATATGAATGTAAAAGAATGTATATTGGTGAAATCAGTTGAGCTATCAAAAGTGTGAGGAAAAGAGCTTAAACTGATAATTAGAAAAGAGAAAATATGTATCTAAATTAGCAGATCATGTGTGTATTAATGAATATATGCTTGAGTGAGAAAAAGACAAATATTAAACAGAGAGGAAAAGATATAAATGAAACATTTAAAGATGTTGTTATTATGGCAATGACAAACAATCCCATAAGATAGGCCCTACTGTGATAATTTATAATGTTTAAAAACCATCATTAACCTTGCTTTAAGAAAAAAAATTGAGAATTCAGAAAGCCCTCATAAATAGTTATGATATTTCTGTTGACTATTGCTTTTGACAAATTAACTTTGTTGGTTAAAGTCCCCCCCTTAAACTTAATGTCTATGAATCCAAAAGTTCTAAGTTCAATTCCTATGCTACTATTGTCATTCATCAGAATAATAACATCTGAAGAATTAAGAATACTTGAAATATTATGTTATGTAGTAACCTGCATGCTATTACTAACAGTTGAATGCAATTAAAAAGTTTAAATAAAATTTGAAATTGCTAAAAATATTTAATAGTTAATATTTGAAGATAAAAATAGTCTATTTTATAATTACAACTAAAGGGTCATCAATACATACTTTCAGCCAAATACATTTTCTAATAATTATACATTTTTTAATATATAAAATTAATAAATATAATGAAAATTAGCTATTATATGTAGTCTTTTAATCCACAGAAGTACTTTCGGTTAATTCCTTAACCTGCCTCAACTTCCATTAAATCCAAAATGGCAGTTGAGGCAGGTTAAGGAATTAACCAAAAGTACTTCTGTAGATTGAAAGACTGTATATAATAATTTATTACTGTTATTTTTTTTTTATTACAATAGTTTTTTAATTAATGGACATCTTTACTTTTCATATGCTTGTATCAGTTTTCTTGAATCATGAAAAGACATGTAAATATAAATTTAAGTTTGATATTGAAAGTGTTAACATTCTTCATGAAGAAAGAAACCATAATAAAAGAAAAATTAAGGAGACAATTTTAATAAATAGAAATAAAATGAATATAATTAATAGGTAAGCTGCTAACATTAAAATTTGGGATTTATGGAATTTGAGCAGATAATGTTTGCTTCCATTTTGTTTTTGAATTTAATGGCAGTTGAGGCAGGCAGGTTAAGGAATTAACTGAAAGTACTTTTGCACATTAATTCTTTAACCGCTTCTTACGAGGCATCTCGTCGACATCTGACGTCACTCTAATTCTGCTAGTTTTAATGGTAGAATATTCGTTTGACAGTTATTGATTAGGTTTTTAAAAGTTCTGTAAGATGGTGCCCTCTTTCGAATTATTTTACAAGTAAAAAATCAAAAAAATCACATTTAAAACTAAACAAAGAAGAACCTTGTCGGTGATTGGCTGTCAGCCGGCTCTCAGCCGAAAAAGACATTCTGATTGGCTGGAAAGAACAAAGAAACCGCCTGATCAAAGAAAATAAAGAAAAACGCTGAGATTTTCATTTCGAATGTAATTTAAGTATTAAAAAAATATAAAATGAGAAATTAAAATAGTTTTTTAAAAAATATACTAAAAAAACAAAATTATTTTCGAAAAATATTGAAGATTTTAGTAAAAATATTTAAGATTTAGCAAAAAGAAATCTTTACTTTTCCATAACGTAAAATTGAAAAAAAGCATTTGCGTCAGCACTTTTTTGTTTAGACATTCGCTTTATATTTGCCGAAATTGAATATATTTTATAATAAATAAATAGCAATTTATTTTTGAAAGAACTTTCGTTCTCTTTCATAACCTGAAAAATTAGTAATATACTTTTTATAAACGTATCTGAATTGAATTTAATATTATAGGCGAATATGTTTTAACAATAGGCTTTGTCTTCAGTTTGTGAGTTGGCCAATTAAAAGATTTGATTTTTACCTCATACAACCAATAATACAATTAGCGGTTAAAGGGTTAAAAGACTGTATATAATAGTTGTCATTATATTTATCATTTTTATTGTTATTACAATAGTTTTTTTAATTAATAGACATTTTATTTGTATTATTTTTAATATATATATATATATATTTAATATTTAATATGTATTCAGATATAACACACATATATGTATATAAATACTATTTTTATATATCTATATATACAACATATTATTATTTTGTTATTAATTTAATTCACTGAATTATAATGTAGTCTTTTTTTTTAAATTACCATTGGATATAATTTTATTTACATATATAAAGTCATATTTTTTTACATATATAAAATTTAGTTTTCAATGTATATTTAAAAATATTAACTTAATAATAATTTTAAAAGCTTTAAAATGTATCATTTTAATTTAAAATGTTAGTAATATTTTATAATATCAATATTATCTATTAATCTTTTCACAAAAAATTAAATATAATTAAATCAATATACATGTAGTCTTTAATTTGAATTGAATGAGAAGCAAAATTAATTTATTTTCTACAATAATTAATATTTTAACAAATTGCAAGAGTATTTAGAAATATGAAATAATTTTTAAAAATGTATTTAAATATTTTTTATTTTATATTGTTAATTAAAAAAAGTTTCATCTGAATCTCCATCTAACATTTTTATTCCCCAGGTGGATTGTTTTGCTCTTTAAAAACACAATAGTTTACGTTTTAAAAAAAATACTAAAATCCATAAAAAATATTTTTGAAATGTAAGCTCTCAAATTAAATTCAAACTTAGTTTTTATCATAACAAAACTAATATGAATAATTTGGAATTGCATTTTACAAAGAATCAATGTAGAACTTTTTTTTAACTGGTTAGACCCCAAGTCTAGAGAAAACAAACTACAGTATAAATTCATTATTTTTAAAAATAAATTGGTAACTAATTCCAGAGTGAACAAAATGGAACAGGCAGAGCCACTCTAGTAAAGTTAATAATAACATCCCAATATCTGTTTTATTTTCTTCTCATTTACTTAGCAATTTTTTTTGTATTTTAATCTTTTTTACTGCTTCTTCTCTCAACTTTTATGAAACATCTTTGAATATTTAATTCACTTTTATAATTAATATTATACAAATTCAAAAATAATTTTATATTGATAATTTTATGTTTTATCTCCATTTTTATAATATATTTTGTATTCAAATATATAAATTAAATGTGTATAGTTATATTTTATTACTTTATTTATTTTACCATATATATATATATTTGTATTTTATAAATAATCATAATAAACCGTAGAAGTACTTTCAGACAATTTCTTAACCTTCAACTGAGAAACCATTTAAATGCAAATTTAGCAAAGGTAAACATTATCAAAAGTGTCATATGTCAAGGTTTGTGAAGTTTAACATTAGCACATTGTCATATTATATATTTTATAATTAATTGACTATTATTAATATTAAATTGAAATCATTCATTTTTGAGTGTGGTTATTTTATATATAGAAATTGTTTTTGTTGATGATATATTTTTAATAGAACATATCATTTTTATCAAATATATGCCCTGTTTTTTTTGTATGCTTATTAATAAAGGTTTTAGCATATTTATGATGTTTTAATATTGTTTTAATTGAACTCATAATTCTCCTGCATATGTGTATTTATCATATTTTCTACATTTGATTTCATAAATTCTATTTAAATTATCTTTGTTATTTTTATTTAAATATTTATTATTCAATTTATTTAGTATATTATCTCTTTTTTAATTATTTGCATATAGAATTTGATTATATTATTTTATTAATAAATTTATTCTGATGGCTATTTTCTAATTTAGTTATTAATAATATTTTCTACACTTTTTTTAACAGTGATTTTGGATTTTTTTAAATTTTTTTATTTATTAAATTTCATATCCATATATGATTACCTATTTTTGAAAATATTTCATTTATATTGGATTTCTTTCTATATGTTGATGTTTGTATTTCTTTACTTTTTTTTAATTATTAGCTTATTTTTAATTGAAATATTTAAAAAATAATTTCTTTTATCAATTTTTTTTTTGTAAATTTAATTTTTTTACTAATTTATTTTTTATTTTTTATAAATTTTTCATTTTTAAATGTTTTAATAAAAATGTAAGAGGAATATAAAAATTTAAATTGATTTAAAATGAAATTTACAATAGAAAAAGAAATAGATAACAAAATTAATTATTTTTTACAGATTATAATTTTCCAAAAAAAAAAAAGAAAGAAATTAATGTACAAACATTACTTTATAGATAAAAATTCAATATAAATAGTATCAGAAATGAGTATTTTCAAATACAAATATGAAATATAAACTAAATAATTTAAACACAAAAATTTTTTAAAAAATGACAATGACAATTAATCAATAAAAATAATAGAATGTTTTATAATAAAAAATAAAAAAAAGAGGAAAAATATATTAAGTTGTAATAAAATAAATTAAAAATATTAAACACATAGATATGAAAACAAATGATAAAAATAGCAAACAGAATAAAATTATTAATAAAAATAATATAAATAAATTAGAAGTACAAATAATTTTAAAAAAGGTAATATATTAAATAATAATTATTTAAATAAAAATAAAATGTAGTTATAAAAAACAAAAAATTTAATCAAAATAAATTAAAGCAAGATATATATAACAAAAAAAATATTATTAATATACATACAAAAAGTATAAGTCATATGTTTGATGAAAATAATATGTTTATTAAAAAGAAACTTATTCACAAATAAAATAAATAAAATAATAATAATAATATTCCATCTTGGAATTAGTAATGATTAAATAATTATACAATGTGCATGCATATATATATTTATATATGTAAAAAGGGAAGAAATATATATATAGTAAAATAAGTGAATTATATCTATATGTTTAGATATAAAATATATTATAAAAGTGGAAATAAACTATAGAAACAACAGTATAGTTGCATAACTGCATTTCTTCCAGCTTTGAATCACAAAACTCATTGATAAAGGCAAAGAAACTTGTTTGCTGAGAGAGATTTATCTGCAGTGCCATCTGGTAATTGTTAAGTACATGGCTTCATAGTTGCCACTAAAGTAGAAAGCTGATATTTTATTACTTATAGTGAATACTAAAGAATCATATAATTTGTGAATTCAAAAAAATTTTCAAATTAGTAACAAAACGAAAAATTAATTGCAAGAGAATCATGATAAAGGAAAAACATTTTTGAATGCATTATTACCATATATTTTTATTTAACTGTATACTTAGCATTTAAAGAATGATTTATAGTTATTACTGACAAAATGAAAAATTTTATTAATTGCTAAGTTTAATATAATTATGAAAGAACAATTATCAAGTCATTCTTTTCCGCCTAAAAAAAAAATTGTGTCAGTTTCTCACACAGAATTTATAATGGATATGTTTATGCTATAGAGATAAAAGTAAAAAGAAAATAATTTAATTAAAATAATGCTAAATACTGTTCAAGTGATTAGGAATATAAATTATCAAAAACAATTGTCACTATTTTTTTTAATTTATAGATATAAATGGAAAATATTGCGATATAAAAATGTTTTTTTTTTGTTGCTGTTGTTTTAAGACTGGAAGAGATCTGTCTACAAAACTGAAAATATATAATCAAGAAAGAATTAAATTCATCTAACTATTGTGAACAATTATATGATAAAGGAACAAATACGGAAATTGTTTGTGAAGGTGTACAAGTCCATGTATATATATAAAAATTTTAAAATATGTTATACTCCATGTTAAAGCTGTTTCAGTTTTTGGTATTCTTTACAAAATATTTATACTATACAGTAACAACCCACGTTTATAACAAAATGGGGCCCAAATAGCATCATTAATAGGGTAAAGAGATGGGGATTAAATTTAATGAAGAAAAATCAAAATTAATGATGATTAATACTGGGGAAAGAGAAATTAAAGAATTTTTATTGAGAGATATAAAATTAAGTATGATGATTAGATATAACTATTTGGGAATTGTCTTAAGTAATCAAAGAAATTGCTTGGATGAATGGGAGAAAAAAATTGATAAATGAAGCAAAGAAAGGAAAGAGATTGATAACGAAAATAACAGTGTTTTCATATAATAAATATGATTTAGCTAGAATTGTATGGAAGAGAGTGGCAGTAGCAGGGTTACACATATGATAATGATGTGTAATGTGTTAGTAAAGGGGTATTAGATTACTTAGAAAAAATACAAAGAGAAGTGGGAAGACATGCATTAGGTGCAGATGTGTGGTTGACAAAGGAAGCAATTCAAGGAGAAATGGGATGGTCAAGTTTTTATATGAGAGATGCAAAAAGCAAAATGAAAATATTCAGTAGATTGCAGTTTATGGATAATAAAAGAATAACCAAAATAGTATTTAATTGGGTTATGAGTAAAACAGGCAACAAGATGAGTGGGAAAGGTAATGTATTATGCAGAAAATTTGGGTTAAGAATTTATGTCAATATACTTGTACAAAATATGGGGTGATTGTGTTAGGAGAATTGTTGAGTGTTATAGTGGTAAGGAATGGGATAGAAGAATAGATGCATTAATAAATAAGGATTTGGAGAACTAGTATGGAGAGTAAAAAGAGTTTAAATATATATAGAATTAAACAGATTATTGGGTGTGAGATAATTTATGATAATAGCAAGGAAAGTAGTTTACTGTTCAAGGCTTAAATGGGATCTTTAGCGGCAAGGGAATATACACATAAATGGAAAAAATGTGGGTGATTTAGTCTGCAAGTTGTGTAAGAAAGGTATAGAAAATATTAGGCATCTGTTAATTGAATGTAAATGCCTGAAGCAGAAAGTGTATGAAAGAATAAATATAAACAAAGTGATTATACAGAAAGTGGGTTATTGGTTTTTATGCTGGGTTTGGAAAAATGATAAGGGGGATTTAAATATAAAGGCCATGGAGTTGACAAAGATTATGTTGTGGAAATGGGATGGAGCAGGATTATGGGAAAACTTAGGGTAGAGAATGGAAAGGGAAGGTAAAGTGGCTAACAAGTTTCTCTGGGCATAGTTGCTGAGAAATTCCTGACCCACATCACATCAATAATTTAAAATATAGCCCTCATCATCATTTCTTTATTGATCCATTGCAGAATGACTATTGCTCAAGTTTAGTTCAGTTCCTCTGATCTCTAACCTTGCGTTTCTTCAACACATCAGTAAAATTTATCTTGAATGTGATGGTATTGAAATTGGTGAAAAATATTGAGAAGATTGATGAAATTATCCAACATGAGGGAGAAAGTTCATCTAAAATGCTTTTTAGGGGAAAGGTAAGGAATGAAAAATTGTTGGAAAGTATGATATTGGAAAAAGAAATGAAAAAGGTAGGCAGCTTATACAATTCTATAAGGAGAATGTATTTGTCATTGTAAACACTTGCTTTAAAAATTATATAAGAAGATTGTATACATGGAAAGCTCCAAGTGATAGATTGTTTATATATTGATTTAGGATAGATACAAGAATGCTATTAAGGGTTCGTATGTTTTGCCCACTGCTGATATAAACTCAGATCTTAATTTTATTGTGTCTAAATTAAAGTTGAGTTTAAAAAGCATAAAACGAGGGAATAGATATATAAAATGAGATTTAGATAAATGGAGAGAAATGGAGAAAGGAAAATTTGGTTTAATATGTGAAAATGCAATAAAAAGGATTGATAAAAATGGGGAATTTATTAATAATTCTGATACATGTAAGTATAGGATTAAAGAAGGATTATTGAAAATAGCAATTTAGTTATAGAAAACTAAATGATTTTGGATAATGGAAGATATGTAAAAAAGATGGAAGTATGGAGAAGATTGAAGAATATCAGTAGTAAGGAAGAGTAGAGTGCATATAAAAAAATTATTAATGAGCTAAGAAGAGAAACAGATTTAGCTAAAGAAAAATAGTTGGAATAAGAGTATAAGGAGATAAAAATGCTTCAGCAGGTGAAAAAATATGATCTGGTATTTTACAGAATTAGAAATGTCACTTGGGAGAAAAAGACTTGGTTACAAGTGAAATTGCAGGTAACAATGGAAAGAGATTAACTGATAGCAATGATATATTTAAAACATGGAAAAAATATTTTCAGTATCTATTTAAAATTAAGAGCGTGCTAATAACTCTAAACAAGCTTTTTTTTTTTTTATGATAAATGCTACTACAAGAGAAGACATTCAAATCATTTTTATCTTGGATTGTCCCCATCCTCAGACTGGTTTCGACCTATGGGTCTCTTCAGTGAGGAGTTGGGACATTAGATTTAAAAAACCAACTCAAGAAAGCATTTATCTAAAAGTTAATTGTTAGAAGAAGATCTGAAACTTTTAGACATCTACATGTCTTTAAAGTCAGCTCTCCAACTGAAAAAATCATATGGGCCTGAACTTAATTCAGATACTCCATATATTAGTAGGCTTAGCCATTTAATTTAGCCAAAGCCACAACAGCAAAATAATAATAGTAATAATAACAAGTCAGATGTCACATGACTTATATATAGCTTGCACTTACAAATATGTAAAATTAAGAGCGTGCTAATAGCTCTAAACAAGCTTTTTTCTTTTTTTTATTTATGATAAATGCTACTACAAGAGAAGACATTCAAATCATTTTTATCTTGGATTGTCACCATCCTCAGACCGGTTTCAACTTATGGGTCTCTTCAGTGAGGAGTTGGGACATTAGATTTAAAAAACCAACTCAAGCAAAGCATTTATCTAAATTTAATTGTTAGAAGAAGATCTGAAACTTTTAGACATCTACATGTCTTTAAAGTCAGCTCTCCAACTGAAAAAATCATATGGCCCTTAACTTAATTCAGATACTCCATATATTAGTAGGCTTAGCCATTTAATTTAACCAAATGATTTGAATGTCTTCTCTTGTAGTAGCATTTATCATAAATAAATAAAAAAGCTTGTTTAGAGCTATTAGCATGCTCTTGATTTTACATATTTGTAAGTGCAAGCTATATATAAGTCATGTGACATCTGACTTGTTATTATTACTATTATTATTTTGCTGTTGTGGCTTTGGCTAAATTAAATGGCTAAGCCTACTAATATATGGAGTATCTGAATTAAGTTCAGGCCCATATGATTTTTTTCAGTTGGAGAGCTGACTTTAAAGACATGTAGATGTCTAAAAGTTTCAGATCTTCTTCTAACAATTAACTTTTAGATAAATGCTTTGCTTGAGTTGGTTTTTTAAATCTAATGTCCCAACTCCTCACTGAAGAGACCCATAGGTCGAAACCGGTCTGAGGATGGGGACAATCCAAGATAAAAATGATTTGAATGTCTTCTCTTGTATTAGCATTTATCATAAATAAAAAAAAAAAAGCTTGTTTAGAGCTATTAGCACACTCTTAATTTTACATATTTGTAAGTGCAAGCTATATATAAGTCATATGACATCTGACTTGTTATTATTACTATTATTATTTTGCTGTTGTGGCTTTGGCTAAATTAAATGGTTAAGCCTACTAATATATGGAGTATCTGAATTAAGTTCAGGCCCATATGATTTTTTCAGTTGGAGAGCTGACTTTAAAGACATGTAGATGTCTAAAAGTTTCAGATCTTCTTCTAACAATTAACTTTTAGATAAATGCTTTGCTTGAGTTGGTTTTTTAAATCTAATGTCCCAACTCCTCACTGAAGAGACCCATAGGTCAAAACCGGTCTGAGGATGGGGACAATCCAAGATAAAAATGATTTGAATGTCTTCTCTTGTAGTAGCATTTATCATAAATAAAAAAAAGCTTGTTTAGAGCTATTAGCACGCTCTTAATTTTACATATTTGTAAGTGCAAGCTATATATAAGTCATGTGACATCTGACTTGTTATTATTACTAGTATCTATTTAGAAAAGAAAATAATTCAATTAATTATGAACTTGTAAATGAAGAAGATATTGAAGTAAATGATAAAGGTATGGACATATTGCCAGATGAAATAATAAAATTGATTGCATAAAAGCTGTTGGATTTGATGCAGTACCTACAGAATTTTTGGAAGAAATGGGGGAGAATTTACTATGAAGGAAATAGGTGGACTTTTCAATTTGATATATAAAAGTGGAATTTGGTCTGAAGATTTTTTAAGAACTATAATGATTTCAATTGCTAAAAAGAAGAAACCTATTAAATGTGAAGAGTACAGGACAATAAGTTTGTTATTTCATGTTACTAAAGTTTTATCGAAGATTTTTAACTCAAAGAATTTATCGGAAGGTAGAATATTATATTGTAGAAAAAAAGTATGGTTTTCAGAGAGGGAAAAGTACAAGAGATGCTAGTGGTGTTGTTAGAATAATTGCAGAGAGATTAAAAAAAATAAAGCAATTGTTATATATTTGTGGATTTGGAAAAGCATTTGATAGAGTAATCTGGAATAAAATTGTGACCATCATAAAAAATAAAGGTGTCTTTTGGAAAGAGGGATTGATTTGGAATATGTATACTAGGCAAAGGATAAGAATTAAACTAGAGAATAATGAAATGAATGAAGTGAATGTAGAGAGAGAATTTAGGCAAAAATGCAGTATGTCATCTGTTGTTTTTAATGTTTATTTACAAAACATGTTAAATAATTATTTAGACTGTGGAGGAGCAAATGTTGGAGTTAGAATAATAAAAAGTTTAAGATTTGCAGATGGTGTGGCTTTTATAGCTGAAGTTGAAAGTGTCTTCAAAGTATGTTGAATAAATTGGAGAAAGAATGTATGCAATTTGAAACATGAATGTTAAGAAGACTAAGTGTTTATGGATAGGAAGAAGTGCAAAAAGACTGCAAATTAAAATCCATGATAACATAGTTTGACTAGTAAAGGGATTTAGATATGTGGATAGTTGGTTGAGTGAGGATGAAAGAAGTTAAGATGAAGTTAAAAATAAGGTATTTATTAAGGGAAAGAAAATATTTTGTGGACCTTTGAAGAAAAAATTAAGAAAAAGACTAATTAAATATGTGCGGTGTGGACTATTGTATGGTTGTGTAATGTGGACAATGAGCAATAAAATTAGCAATAACGTTGTAGCCATTGACATGTGGTCATGGAGAAGAATGAAAAAAATCAGTTGGATGAATAAAATAACTAATGTAGAAGTTTTGAAAAGTGTAAATGAAAAAAGAAGATTGATTGGGGAAATTAGAAATAGGAAGAGAATACATATATTAAAAAGAAAATATAGTTTAATTTAAAGATATTTTGAAGGGAATGATGAGTGTAAGCAAGAAGAAAGGATGGAAAAGATTGACATTGTTGAATGATATAAGAGATGATAAGAGTTATATGGAATTGAAGAGATAGGAAATGAACAGAGTGGGAAAATGAATGAATGTGATGTGACTATTCTCTGGACTTGTTCATGGGACAGAATACTGTTGATGGTTGTCTCTTTCTTAGTCTTTTACAATATCTTTTGATCCAAGTTAAAATTTGAACTGTTTGTTTATTAATATTTCTTCTAGCAATATCTTTAGCCCCACTTCATTTCACTCCTTTAATTCTTTCCAATAATACCAGTTTGTTCTTTTAAGCACGTATTTATTTTTTATTTTTACATACATTTTCATATTTCAAAGAAATAGTCTGATGTATCTGAATTGCTTTTCTATTAAGAATTGAGGTCTCCAATCTATAAATAACCACAGATAAAAGATGTATATGTATTAAAAAACTTTCTTTTCAAATAAAAGTATATTTCATTTTAATATTAAGCTATTTCTACTAAAAGTATTCAAATTTAATTCTATGATTAATTTTATTAATTAATTTTCCATCTGCATAATAATCTGATTGTAGTATTTATAGTTGTTAATTTCTTCTAATCCATGTTTATCATTCTTTATTTTCTTCTTTTGAGAAAATCCGTTGAATATTTATTTGTGTTTTTAGCATTTATCATCAATCCTACTTTTGTCCTTTCATCTGACTCTTTTTTAAACATTTTCTGAAGTTCTGAGGCATTGTTTTCAAAAATAATCACATCTACAAAATCGAAGTAATTTAAATATTCTCCATTTACCCCCCCCCCCTAACTTTCCATTTTAATCTATAAAATACTTATTATAAAGCTACTGATAATGGTTTTGGAGTTATGGAATCATTCTGTCATATTCTCTTCTCAATGTTAATCTTTTTAATATAACTATGTAATCTAATCATAGCATTTATATTTTGATAAATATTCTTAAGAATATGATTATATCCTGGATCTATATCTTGTTGATCCAAAGCTTTAATCACTGTAGAATTGTTTGTAGAATCAAATGTCTTTTCATCATCTAAAATCCAAAGCATAATCACAATTCATATTCATTGGCACATAATTTGTCTCAATACCTGAACATGATTCACTATGATAAAACTATGTTAAAAATTGTATTTGTTCTCTTGGTTGGTTAGAATCTAAAATTCATGATAGATGAGTTGTAATTATCTTGGTAAAGATTTTATATAGAATTGATGAAAGGCTGATAGGTCTGTCATTTCTAATATCTAGATCATCTTTCTTAAATGTCAATTTTACTACTGCAGTCTTTCAATCATGTAGACATTTGATATATAACTTTGACAATAATTTTTCTATTTTTTCGCCATTTTTTTTTAATATCTCTAATAATTCAATCATTTTTGGAGCTTTTTCCTTCTTTATAGATTTAATTTGCATGTCTTATTTATTTGAAATACCTGGCAGTTCAAAAGATGTAGCAATTGTATATTATTATTATACAATGTAGAACTCTTTATACATTTTATGATGCCATCTCTCTTTTTAATAATAGTTTCATCCTTGTTGCTGAAATAAGTTTTTTTTTCATTGCTAAGATGTTTTACACCTTTGAGACTTATTCTCTTCCATAGCTTTCCCTGCTTATTTACAATTATATTTTCTTATTCCATTATTAACTCTTCCATACCATATGGTAGATTTTTTTTTTTATAATAGAACATTTTTTAAAATTATCATTCATTTATTTATTTATTTTATACATTGTATTGTCTCAGTGTAGCAGTTCTCTTTCTTGTGGCTCTTAGTAAAGTATCAGTGATATTAAAATTATCTTTTTTCGATAGTTTTATCTCTAGTTTTACATCAATATGTATCTTACTATTTAATAATTACTTCCTGTGTCAAATCTATTATTATCTTTTAGTTAAAATATAATCTATTTCTATTTTATTTTGATGCTTTCATATCCATTTTTGTTTACCATTTATCCCAAAAGAAGAATTCTTAATATACTGCTTTTCTGTTTTTGTAAACTCTGCAAGCCTGTGTTTTCTCATTTCTATCAACTATAAGCAGTTTTACCTAGAATAGTTTCATCTTTCTATCATTTATGAATCCTTGCATTAATCTCTCCCATGATGATTTTAAAATATTGTTTGGTCTGTCATCAAAAGTATTTTGTATATTCATATAATAGTCTTTCACTTTCACATTATAGTAAAATTATCCTTGCTACATAAATTTGGATTATCCACATATGGCATCTTTCATTAATTTGAATAACTAATCTTTCCACTCTCTTTGATATGCTGTCAATCTTTACAATGTTGTTCTACTTTTTAACTATATTGAGCTCCATTCTATTTGCGCTTCTAATATTTATGCTGCTGTAGTAAAGTACACATCTATTTTTTAAGTCGTCTCTTCACCTTTTCGTATAACTTCACTAAGTCTTACAATGTTCTGATTAATATTAGATAGTTTTTCCAATTGCAGTAGTTATACATATCTAAGTAAAAAAAAATTCATCTAATGGCAGCCCGAGTCTGCTGCAATCAGGAAATTTTAACAACCTTTGTTTTTAGTCATGATAGCTTCCTGTGAATAAGTGCCCTAATTTAGTTTTTTCTGTCACAATTGTAAATATTTATAGGATTAAAAAAAATTCATTTGCACAAACATTCATCCTGACTTCAATAAAAGTCAATATTTCAGTTAAAAACTATCATGCAACTGAGGAGAAAAAGTCTGGCTTATGCATGTTGGTGATCAATCCACCCATGTTTATTTACCATGTGATTGATCATGTATTAATAATAGCAGCAATGGCAACAATATATGAATAGATATTAGGAGTTTGCCCTGCCAGTTCCTTTAAGCCATCAAAAAAGAATTAAAGGGTATCTATTCAATTAATAACAAACTTTTTTCTGAAGACAAATTATAGCACTATAAAATATTAATTATACAATTAATTTTACTATATGCATATTTATGTGATATTTCTATATTAAAAAATAGGATTGATGAAACTCTTACCTGACTAGAATATCTATCTTAAATATAATTATGTGTATGCGTGTTAACTATAAAAACATCATACTTAATATTTATGATTATTTCATCGGGTTCTCTTCAAACTTTTTCTATGAGGCTTGTATTGTCACAGTTTACAATTCAGAATTTAGAAAGTGCTTAAATGCTCTATTTACATAAATGATTATGCACATCTAAGTATGAGTTTCTACATCATAATCAAAATTTTCTTGACCATAAACTTTAAATATCTACTTTTAATATTCTCCATTAAGTTGAATAACTGATTTGTCTCTCTGTCTGAAATGCCATTAATCATTACTATGTAGTTTATTCATTTTTTATTTATAATGAATTTAATTTACTTATGCTTTCATGATTTGTCTTTTATAGTGAAGCACATGTTCACTTTTCAAATCAATCATCTCTTCATCATTTCAACTTGACAATATTATGTTAATTTTTCTTATATGTGTTTTAAGTGTTTGTTCTGCTTTGAGAAGCATTTCTATTAAAGTATACTAATATTACAGTTTAATTATGAAGTTTAATTTGTATTACATTATGTATAGTTCTTAATTTCTCCATTCTTCTTTGTTTAAAATGTGATGGCAGCCTTGATTTATAACTTGATTATTCTTTGCACTATTTAAACAACTCTTGTACTACTCACAAGATATGAGAATCTTTATTTATTATTGTCTGTCATATAGAAGAGAACGAGTTTAAACACAAACATTTATTGCGCCATCAAAAAATCGCAATTAAGAACTATCATGTAGTTGTGAAGGAAGACCACGCTGAATTAAATTCAGATATAAAAGTCAGTAAGTTCATTATGATGATTGATATCTGTTGGTGAACTGTTCATTCTTGTTCATTCATCCTTGAATAATAAAATAATAATAATAGCTGTAACAAGTGTATAAAATGAATATTTGGAATTTGGCCTTCCTTTATAGTTCAAAGAGAAATTAAAGTAATCTTTTAGTTAATGCAAATTCAAAACCTACTATTTATAGTCTCTGCCTTAAGTCTTATGTGATGTTATATTGCTAAGACTACTAATACATGATATGCCTGAAGATCTATCAGCCCCATATAGCTATTTGAGTTCTATAGCTGGGTTTGAAGACATATAGATGTCTGAAAATTTCAATTTTTCACTCAATAGACAACTTTTAGATAAGTGCTTGGCTTTGGGTTGGTATTTTTAGATCTAGTGTCTGAACCTACCCTGGCATCTCTCTGAGGAGTGCCAAAGCACGAAACCATGGTCAGGGGTTTGGGGGGAGGGGTTTCCTGACAGAGATATTTTAAATGCTTGCTCTGGCTAAGCATTTATCACAAAACTTATTGCCAATTGGTAATTCTCATTGTTTCTAAAGGCAGAATATTTTGAAAACAAATTTTGAAAAATATTAAGTTTTTTTTTTTTTTTAGAATATTGAAAATAAAATAATAAAGTGTTTTATTATCATTAATTAGAGTAAAACAAAATATTTGGTGGTTGTTATTTATTACACTATAACATATAATTAATAAATAATATAGACTAATACTGTCTAGTATGATCTTTATTCTCAGTCTCATAATACCTTTTTTTTTTTTCTCTTTCATATGTTTTTATTTTTTCTTATATATCATATAGCATTTTTTTTATTTTTAAGATGGTTCCTGGAGCCGGAGGGGTTCCAAATCTGCAGAGAATTCCTCTTCCTGGAGCAGAACTTCTCGAAGAAGAGCCCTTGTATGTTAATGCTAAGCAATATCATAGGATTCTTAAAAGACGACAGGCGAGAGCAAGATTAGAAGCTGAAGGGAAAATACCTAAAGAAAGAAAAGTATTAAATTATAGTTCTGTATTATAGCATATTAACAATCTTATTTATGATTATATTTATAAAATAAATACAATAAAGTAATTTCTTTCCGTTTTAAATACAAAATAAGATAATAATTAAATAAAATATACATTTATGCTTCCTAATACCTTATATAAAAACGTTATGCATAAGAATGTTATTATTTTTAATTAATTCAATTTTTTTTTTTTTTAATTACGAAAAGTTTTTTTTTTAATTCATAATATAAATAAATCGTTTAAATTTATTATTTTCATCTATAATAGAAGATATCCTATAACTCCTGTATCATAGAATTAACGTCTACAATAATTTTATATTTTTACTGACTATGATATATCTAAGTAAAGAAGAATAAATCCAAATAATTCTATTGATATGATATTACTATCAATGAGAAAATACAAAAAAAATAGCTTGTGAATATGCATTATATGTGAAGAAAATGACCTCTTTATATAAAATTATTACAGAATAATCAAATGATATTGCACATTTGCAGAGAAAGAATTCATATAAATATTCGGTAATTCAAGATAGTACACTATCTCCTTTGGCTTTTTTTTTTAATCTAAAAAAGATATCACTGTAAATAACATATCCTAACTAATTTTTTCTAAATCCAATTTTCAATTTATTATAAGGACTATTTAAGCATTGTCTCCATTTTAAATTAATGAAATAGTAATTTTACTATTTTATTTCTGATTTTTTTTTAAAAATTAGATAGAAAGTTAATATTCAGATAGGTTACAATATTTAATATTTTTTCTAACCTAGCTAGTCCAATCTTTATAGTCTAGATTCTACATTTTAACTGTAAAAAATTTTTATTATTTAAAAATATTTGAAAGATTGAAATGCATAGAGTATATTGGGATATGATGACCAAAATGAAAGATATAAGTAAACTTAGAAGAAAAAAAATGTTAATTTGGAATCACCCCAATGAAGGCAGAGAAGAGTTGAATTATATTTTAACTAAGAAAAAAGATGTATTTTCTGATGTAATGTACTTAATAGATCAGTTCAAGAATTGATTGTCATGTACCGAGATGTTAGTTATATGTTATTGCAAAGTGAAAGGAACAAAACATTTTTGAATATGATTCATATTTGAATGAAATTAATGATGATATAATAAACAATAAGGAAATTTAAATACAAGAATAAGTCTTGAAGATGTAAAATATTAGTAAAATATTATTTTGATATTGGGAAGAAAAAATGTTTCAATATTAATAAGAAAAAAAAAATCGCATAAAATAGAAACATCATTAAAATGTCATATTTTAAATGAAAATTTGCTGCAAGCAATTAAATTTATGAAACAGAAATTCTAGGAAATAATTAAATCATTATAGATAGTTTAAAAAAGAGATTAACAAATTGAAGAATTTATTTGTAAAATTATACTTAAAAATATCTAAGTGATCAAAATATATAAGATACTTAAAAGAAAGACAGCAACAGTAACATTTATATTTAAGATAAGACAGAAAAAAAGACATTAGTAATGAAAGATTTATCATTTCTGTACAAGATAATAACTAAAACTGTTGCAATTTATCTACAGAGAACTTTGAACTCACTTCAGTCAAAAGAATAATATTGATTTCAAAATGGTTATAGCACAAATGACCATGTCTAAATACTGAAAGAAATTTAATAGAAAGAATTAGTGAGTTAACTCTTTTTTGATATGATTGCGGTTTTAAAACCTCATGTTATAGACCCTGAATATTATAAAATTCTGATAAATATTTATCATAACACAAAGATTCTCTCTGATAAATTGTATAGGATTGTTCAGGAAGAATTTTGAGAATTAAATTTGTTGTTGATGTTGTTTTTTCAAATAATGTTTCACGATTGTGTGAAATGTTGCAAGACTTATAACATGAAAGAAAAATAAAAGAAGTTACTATTATAAATAGCTCAGTCAATTTCTTGATATAGAATGGACACATAATTCACAAAAATAAATTTGGTGAATATTTTTGGTAGAAAATCTTTATATTAGAAGGAAATATGACTATGTATTTTAAAAAAATTATTTCTAATAAATATCTTGCAGTAGTGCCTATGTATTGTTTTGTGATTTGATACTTAACAGAAGATCAGTTCAAAGACTAAAGACTTTATAAAGAACTACGAAAAGATTTATTTCAGAAGTACCGTAGAGGAATCTAAAGCAAAATACATGATCTAGTATCAGTATCATCATTAAAATAAAACTGGACTACTATGTTGTTAAATAAGATGATAATTAATTGATAAGCAACTGAAATTTTAAACTGGATTCCAAGAGACGAAGTTATTTTGAAAATGAGGACATATAGGATTTGTAAGAAGATTTTTGGATTGCTATAGATAAGGGAAGTTATAGCTCAAAAATGCTCAAATCAATTCAGAAATTTCACGATGTTTGAAAATGAAGACTATACTTACTAATAAAAATACTTCTCAAATCATTCACTTCAGAAAAAATGCTCTATGATATTCTGTAATAGGATAATCATTTTATCTTTCAACAGAAAGCTGTTTAGTACTCTTTTAATGATTTAAATCAGTTTTCAAATGATCTTAAATTGACATCTTCATGTAGACTAATAAGAATTGACTGTGGATTCCAAGATTTTATTATGTTAATTCAAAGGGTTAAGCACTGTGATTTGTATCACTTTTTTAAACTTATAATATTTAACAATTGCTCCAACAGAAAAAAATGAAGCTTTTTTTTTCCTTGCTCAATCTATTGAATGATTTTGTATTACTTAAAGAAAATGCTCAAAGACTTCTCTATACATTATTGTATAATTATTAATATTTTTAATGTAAAATAATATTGATACTCAATTAAAACAAAAAGATTTCATAATACACACACATTCAGATTCTTTCTTACTTACATAAATTTGTATTTATATAAAATGTCTGATATACACAAAGTTTTTTAGTAAATGTTCAAAATATTTGAAATGTACTATATCTTTCAGTGTTGAATATATATAACTCACTTTAATGATGCAAAAAAGTGAGTAACTTCTTTATTCTTCCAATACCAACAAACTATCAATACATTTTTTATTATGCCAATTAAATTTGAAAAAGAGGAAGTAAATATCTTTTTCGTAATTAGTTTAAAAGGAGGAAGGGAGTATTTTCCCTTTATTTATTAGCAGCAGAGTAAACATTACTAATTTCAAAATTGTTAAGTGTTGGTCCATCAATAACTTCAAAATCTATTAGAAATATGATGTGAATCTTAATCTTGATATTTAAAAACCATTTTCAATATGATTATTCAAAGAATATGCAACTTATGCAAAACTCACATTGTATCAAAAGTTATGGAATGGATTTCTGACTTAAGAAGGGAAATGTCTTTATATCATATCAGTAAAAAAAAAAGTTGGGTTTCAGATTAGATTAGTTTTTAATATAAACTTGGACTTCCTTAAAGCTGGCTTAGCACTCAATCTACTTTTTGAAATTTTTTTTTTTAAAGAAATTACAATTCTACAACGATGGTTGTGGGATAATTTGTCCAAAATTTACCATAAATAGTAGTTCTCACTTCATCAAACATTTGATATCATTTCTTCATGATTCATTGTCAAATGTTTCTATTGTTTCTACATCATTTTCACAGATTTCTTATTATTTCTCTACATCGTCACAAGCTTTATTTACTAAGTAGTATTGAATGGCTAACCGGATTGAGCTAGCTTTTAGAAAAAATATTGAATCTATTCATGAATCATAGCAAGCTCATGCTCTGTAAACCCTTTCATTCATTATTTTATTTGAATGACCATACTAATGTAAATCCACCACATTTGATAAGATTATGTTTCAGAGGATTTATATTCTCACTTAAATAGAAAAAATATATTTATTAAAACTATAAATCTTTAATAGAATGAATATGCATAGAAAATGAAGGAAACAAGATAATTTGCATCTAACAATTTTATATTAATAATTAGGGAGGGAAGGCATTACCACCTGTCACCTTCAGTGCCCAATCCTTCTTGCCCATACCTTTTCAGCAGAACTTATGGAAAAATATTTATTTCTAATAATTCTTTCCATACAATATATACAAGGTATTTTTGAAATTCCAACAGAATTACATTAAAATTGGATAAAATTAAAAAAATAATGATACTAAACACATATATGTAGGATTTAAAATTCTTCTGATTTAAGGCATTCCATAAAATCATCACTTATGATTTTTTGTAAAACTTCTTAAGGACATGTATTTCTGTTTCTGAAAGCAGATTATTTATTGTCAAAGAAAACAAAGAGTGCAATAATAAAGAGTCTATTATCAATACTTTCATTTTTTTTTCTCTCAAAAGACAAAAAAAAAATGCTGAAAGATTCAAATATCTTAAGCTTTTTCCAATTTTCAACCATGATTTCACAATTTACATAAAATTATCACCTCTGTTGTCTTACATAAAGACTTTAGAATATTTAATATTTAAAGAAATCTAAAAAAAAAAAATCTCTATTAGTTACACTTACAAAATTAAGTTTTACTTTGCTGAGTTAAATATGTCTGCATTAAGTATTTCACAAAATGTCTTTTTATTGTGTTTTTCTTTAATATATACTTAATTGGGCCAAAACAAATTTATTGTTAAATAAATAGTTATTCATTTCAGAAAACTATTTTTTACTGCAGGTGCTCTGTTTCTGTGACATTTTTAACAACAGTTTATTCTTTTTTGAAAGGGTGGCTAGATAGGAAAAGTTTTAGTTGTTTATTAGATTAACATCCGGGATTTCTAGCAAACTGCATTATTTGATTCTACTTCCATTTCATTTATGATTATATATATATATAGGATAGATAATTCTTTAAAATATATATATAAATGTACAAATACATTCATAGTTTTGTTACAAAGTTAGGTTTTTACAAACTCTAACATGTGCAAATTTTATCTTAGTCTTTGATAATATTTAACCATGAGTATTATTCATTAACAAATGATATTAATCTAAATTTATGTTGCTTCATAGGAAACAAATATTTAAACATAAACATGCTTTTCTTTAGTTAAATTTAAATTACTTATTTAGTTAATAATTTGCTTTATCTTATACATTTGATTATACACTCTATTTAGAAATACTTGCATGAATCTCGTCATCGCCATGCTATGAATAGAATACGAGGTGAAGGTGGCAGATTTCACTCCGGATCAAAGAATCATCCTCACCATGGCGATAGTGATTCGGATTCTCCAGGCATGAATACTGGCTCATCAAATTCAATAACACTCAGTGGAGCAATGGGTGAAACAGTAACTATTAATCAGGTATGCATGCAGTCATCCAAAGTGCTTCTCATTTTAATTAATATAAAGCATGTTTTATTCAACTTTATTATTATTATTATTATTATTATTATTATTCTTTGTATTTTCTGTATTATAGTGATTTTATTGCTTAATTTCTCACATTTATTTATTTTTTATAATTTGGAAAACGTAATAATTTTTTTTTAAAAATTAACTAGTATTTTAAAAAATTACAAAAATTCGTTTCTAAAATTGTAATTATTTATATATATTTTTTCATATGTCATAGCATCGACCGGGACGCGAACCCACACCCGTCTGCAACCAACTACTTGCTTGCAAGGCGAGTGCGATGACCTCTCGGCTAACAATGCTTGACAATTATTTATAAATTTTTATTCTAGTTTTATTCCACTTTTTATATATGGCATCAGTATAAAATAATAATAGACTTGTGATTCATTGCTCTGGATGTCATATGACATTTGAGAACCAGAAGTTATAAGTTGAACTTCAGTCTAGAGAACTTTGATTTTCAACTCTGTCATGTAAACAAGACATATTTATGCCATCAGTTTTCTACTGTCACACAAGTTTCACACCTCTCTATCTTCTGAATGTATGCCTTATCTCTTATTTTGTTTTGGAATATTTATAAATATTTTACTCTTTAGTGTTATTTAGAAATTTTTATATAATTCTGAGCAGTTTCCTTTATAATTTTTTTTTTTTTTTGTAATTTTTTAAGAATTGTGAAAGGAATAATCTTTTATGAAAGAATTAAGTAGAAGAGTAATTGAGACTGGACTGATGTTATGAAATACCCTTTATTTTTCTTAATTATTTCCATACATTTTTATTTTTTTTTAGCCCCATATCATCCTTTATCTTTCTTTCTAATTTTATTCTGCATTTTATAAACCCACAGGCTGATTTTTTTTAAATTTTAATTTAAACTTTTTTTGCCTATTTCAAATCCCTTTTAGTCATAGTAATTTTCATTTCCTTATTGTTC
The DNA here is from genome assembly GCA_028023455.1 of Epiperipatus broadwayi. NCBI lineage: Eukaryota > Metazoa > Onychophora > Udeonychophora > Euonychophora > Peripatidae > Epiperipatus > Epiperipatus broadwayi. The sequence continues at coordinate 2,773,691 of JAQFVV010012454.1, forward strand.
TGTTTTTTTACTAGCTTCACTTTCAGGTAACTGACTTCCCAGATTTTTAGATGATATAATGAAATTGATGACTTATTGCCAGAACATCTAAAAATTTTCAACTTTTTAATTCACTTTCAATATCTTAATTTTTCTCATATTTATGTTAATAGATTTAAACTTACTTTCATTATTTGAAAACTTTTGTATATAATCAGAAAATCTGATATATTTAATCCATTTTTTTATGTTCATTTGATATTTTCCAAAACAATAGTCTTTTAACATTAATTCAAATAAATATTAAACTAACGTCTAATTTACACTTACTTTTACATTTTGTAAATATGCCTACTTTTGCTTCATATAGAAATTTCTTCATACCATTTTTTTTTTCAAATAGGTCTCTGGAATAAAATTAATAGAGTGAATTACTATTCCTATTATTGAGGCAAAGAGAGTCATATGTTATTTTATTTGGCTTATATGTTTTATATTTATTCATTAAAATTAACCAGTTATTTTATCAAATATTTTTTTAAGCTCAACAAATTAAATATCTGTCTTTCTTTGTCTCTTTATAAATATTTTTCTGTAATACTTTGTATGACTATTTGCACCTCTTGTCTATGTGTCTTTTTAATTTTAAACTGTCTCTTAGATAAAACATCACTTAGAAAAAACATCTGTAAGTAATATTTACTAAGGCACTAAACCTAAAGCATATGCGGTTGAAAATGCGAAGGAAGGGACCTCTACAAGTCTTAACCACAAGCTTACGCATTGGAAGAAAAGAGGGGAACCTTCTTTACTTCAACCTACTTTCTATATAAATAGGTGAAGCTGAAGGAATTGTGGACTTAATCAGTGAAGTATTGAATAGCTTCACGCTTTCAGATCTAACCACTTCAGCTTCACCTATTTATGTAGAAAGTAGATTGAAGTAAAAAAGGTTCCCCTCTTTTCTTCCAATGTGTAAGCTTGTGGTTAAGACCTGTAGAGGTCCCTACCTTCGCATTTTCAACCGCACATGCTTTAGGTTTAGTGCCTTAATAAATATTACTTATGTAATCAATGTGTGTTAAATAAATTTATAAAAAACATCTGTGTAAGAAAACTATATCTTGATTACATATTTTTCTGCATTTAAACTTTTTCTCTAGTGGAATTTCAAGAACTTATATGCTTTGCTATTGTTATAATGTATTCACCTTCTTTTTATTCTACATTTTGGTTTATCTCATCTACTTTGCTTTCTTTTTTAGTTAATGTAGTTGAAGGCTTATTATATTTGTTTTATATAATATTTTTATTCTTCCTTGTTTTTAATTTATCCATTTTCTTCATTATTAACTTATCATTTGTTCTTGCTTCATTTCTGCTAATATACTTTTTTTTTTTTTTCAGTTAAGTCATTGTATTCTTTATCACAATAAATTTTACATTTTGATTTCTTAATTTTTTAAAGTATTTTTCTTATTTTGTCATATCATTTCTATTTTTTTTATATTACAAAATAATGGCTTCCATTTTATTTTCAATATTTGTATTAGAAATATCATAGTATTCCACTTTCTTATTTTATACTCCATTGTCATCTATTATGATACTTGAACAATTAACAGACAATAGTTTTTAAATTCTAATATTTAGAAACTAGTTTAACTTATTTTACACTAATATTCATGGATTACTCCGGCTTAAAATAGATGGTTCTGGAACTGAATAAATAGAATATATTACTATTACTAATGCTGATGTTCCAATCCTAAGATGTTGTGTTATATCTTTGAGACTTATTCTCCTTTTTAGCTTTTCTTGCTATTTTATATTTATATTTTTTATATTTTCATTAACCCTTTTATAGAATTCCAGATATTCAGTTCTTCTAAGTCAGTCATTTTAAAGTATTTTCATATTTTCTTTTTCCACTAATGTATACAGGGAAAAAGATATTAAAACATTTTTGAATAGTCAATTTAAAAGAAATATCTGAAATTCTGTAAAATGTTATAGAAAATAGTTAATGATAATATAAATAGATTAATTGTGACATGGCAAGGAATTCTATGAAAGATTATAAAAATTTAAGAGATACAAAACATTATCCTAGTATAAAAATGAATGTTGCTTCAGTAGTAAGAAGAAAATATACCATTATTGCTATAAGATGGATGATATTCTGAAGTACAGAGAAAAATTCTACAAAGAAATATGAAGTTATAAAAAACAAAAAAAAAAAAATAGTCCATATATTTATGATATCTTTTGAAATGACACATGTTTTAAGTGAAGAAGTGAAACAAACTATAAAATCTGTGGGAAAATGCAAAGATTCAGGGAAATGATGAAATCATTGTAAATATTTTAAAAGAAAGAAGTTGTCTAGTGTTGGGGGCCAAGTGGTTAACGCAGCTATCTTACAAGCAGTTGTCCTGGGGTTCGCTTCCCGGCCGACGCTTTGACACATAAAAAAAGAAACAGAGAAATTTTTAGCAATGCTATTTACTAAATGTTTCAATGATAAAGATATGCCAAGTGATTAGAAGATTTCAACAGTAATGTTGATATTTAAAATAGTTGAAAAAAAGATGTTGGAAAATTACAAACCTGTCAGTTGTCTAACAGTTCTATATAAGATCTTTATTATGAGCATTATGAATTGTTTACAGAGAACATTGGCTTCAGGTGAACTATAAAACAAACTGGATTTAAAAATGGCTGCAGCATTGTAAATCACATACAAGTATTAAAACAAGTTAAAGAAAGGATCATTATATATGTTGCCATTTTACTTTCAATTTGTAGATTATGAACATTGTTTAATTTTGGAGAATATTTATCAAAATGGAAAAGCATCGATTTGAATACTTAGTAAACTGAAAAGATTAATATTGATGCATACAAGAATGTTATTGTTTCTCTAAAAAAATTTACTGCTGTTTTATATGAAGTATTTTGTAGATGCAAAGGCAATAAAAATAAATGGGATTAAATAAAAGTGTTTACAAACAAACAAACCAACAAACAAAGATTGTAACTTAAATAAAAGCTTTTAATTAAAAAAAATAAAGAGTTACACATATATTACAATAAGTTATGATTATATGTGCCTTAATTAAGTTATGATTATATACATTACTAATTGTGGGATTAAACTTTGATGGAATTATTTTTATGGAAATAACTTGATAGTTAAAGGACATATACCTATAAGCTTGAAAAGATTTTTTCATAAATAATTACTTACAGATGAGAATTGGAAACTCCTTGTAAGAGCAACATAGGAATTGCATTACACAATTTGGTGAAATGCATATTGGAATTCTTGAGAATGGGTCAAAAGAGAAAAGTATGAATGAAAGAAAAATGGATATCACCAACATTATTGACAGAATGAAGAGTAATATAGAACTGGATTTATCAATATATAGCCAACTGAATCCAAAAACATTGTATAAGAGAAATGGGTGGATAAGATAAGGAAGTTTTCTGGAGTTATTTGGAGAAGCTATGGAAAGGAAAAACTGGATTAAATTTGGAAAGACTTCTCAGCTTATAATGAAATGACCATGATTGAAAATGATAATCAGAAATTTAATTAATTATGCATAGTTTTTTTAAATATGTTTGTTATTTTTTATTTTGCATAGTATATTTTATTGCCTATCTCCATGAGTTTTTGTTTTTGAGGCATACTTTGAAGTAAAGAGAGATTTGTTAAAAAATCGACTGATGGGAATTTCAGTTAGGGCTTTAATCTGCAGTCTGTTAGTCATATTAAGGGGTAAAATATATACAACTTGTATTGAATGTTAATAATAGTATTGCATACTTTAGATATGTTGATGATGTTTTTGTATATGTTCCTTTGAAAATAGTTTTCAACATTTTTGATAAATTTATTGAGAATCCAAACTTAGATTGTTCTATAATAGTCAATCTAAATAAAATTGAAACAAACAACCAATTATATTTACAATTATTTAATTATCAACCTGGCTTTCATTTCTTATTAAGACCTTTTCCAGATATAAATGTTTTTATACATCACATGACCTATCAGTTACATTTACTCCACCTATTGAACATTATTCTACTTTCAACAATACAATTAACATTATACATATAAACAATAAGTTACATGCACAATGTTTCGATTTGTATTATTCTCTTCTTCAGGTGTTGCTGATATAACCAGTGACAGTATTAGCATAGAAATTGAATCTGGTCTAATTAAATTCTCACATATTGAATTTTAAGGTAACACTAAACAACTGAGCACATAAAATAGCTTACTTTGGTTAGACCATTATCTTAAAATTCAATATTCAAGAAATGGTCCAGGTTCGGTTCCCATGTTAGCACTGTCACTAGCCAAGCTAGAAGTCTGCCTGAAGAACAGAGGAGAATAACACTACATGAAAATTGTGTAAATATTAATCTGTGTGCTATTACTAACAGAATGTAATTTGAAAATTTAAATAAAGTTTACAATTTTTTTCTTCTTAAGACATTCAATATTTAATGTTAGATGATGATGAACTATGTGTAATTTAAAATAATAACTTGAATTTCACAAGGAACTAAAAAATTGTTGTCTCAACAGCTCAATAATTTTAAATATTCATTGGTGTAATCTAATCCCTCTTTTCTTTCCTATATTTATTTTATTTATTAAATAGAAAGTGTTTCTGAAGATATACTAAAGGAGCAAAAATGAAAATAGATTTGTGATAATTATTGTTGAAAAATATTTATTAAGAGGAAAAGAAATTAATGCTTGTTTTATTGAATTAGTAAACTCAGCTTTGCATATTTGTGAACTGAATCTAGGTTATAAAATATTATTTGACAATGCAGAGGTTAACTTTTATGAAGAAAGTGAATTGAAAAGAAAAGTAAAAGAAATTTTGATGATAAAAGTTTTTGAATTTGAGGGCATCAATCTCATGAAGACATCCTTTGATGTGAAAGGAAGTTGATTAAAGTGGATAATGGTAAGACATTTGTTTTGTGTATATATATATATGTGTGTGTGTGTCTGTAATTATATAACTGAATATTTGTAAATACAGTAATTAAGCAGGCAAGCAGCAAACGTTAAGATCACGGAATTGTGGGAAGGTTAGCCATTCAAAGTTTTTGTTGATAAAGATTACTAGGATAATTGAAAGCGCTCCTAAGTGGATAAAATTTTTAAATATTTAATTACTGTATTTACAAATATTCAGTTATATAATTACGTATATTTCTTTGAAAAAAAATACAGACATCGAATAATAATATTATTACATATATGTTGTATGTTTAGTTGAATTTCACTTGAGAAGGCCTATGTGTTAATAGATGAAACCATGGTTGTGAAAAAAATTTAGTAAAATTTTGTTGTTTTAGCTAGTATTGTAATGTTATTTGAATTTCTGTTTTATTTAATAGAATATACGTTATTGTTTTTGCTTGTTTGTTTTTTTAAATTCCTGAAGAAGAATGATTTAAGTTAGATGAAAAGAATGATCAATAAAAAATTTGAATGAGTTTAAAGGTATTTGTAAGATTAATATTTTTTTACAAGAGGGAGAGGTGCAGGCAATAATGTTGTGTATCTCCTTTTTTGTCTCAAAAAATATTTATTTAGAGAAGTTGCTAAAATTTGATAAGAATTAATACCAGGAATAGAAAGATTTATTAATTGGATTTGCTGATGTAACAGTGCATGTAGCAAAGAAGGAGCTTAATGAAAAAGATAAATGGAATTGATGAAATTTTTAGAAATATTGGAATGATAAGAAATGCAACTGATACTATAACAGTAATTAAAATATTTTAAAAATTTGTACTTCAGTTAATATTGTAAATAAGAACAGTTTTCTTGAACATTTTTTTTCTACCGATTTCAGTAATTCAGATTGATATGGTGACAAATATATTGTAGCCATTGTTATAATGATTCCAAAGTTACATTATGATTACATTTTGAAAAATAACGTGTGTGCTTACTTACACACATATATACACACACAGCGGAAATAAACAAATAAGGAACAAATTATCCATGTATAGAAAATAATTGTGCAAATAAAGATGTTATTTATTTAGTAAATGCATGTTGATATATTCATTTAATTAATTTCCTCTAGGTTAGAAAACAGATGACTTTATAAATTCATTGAGGAGACAATCCCAAAAATGTATAAATGAAGCAAAAAAGATTTTGCAAATAATTGAAAATAATATGTAAAAGAGATAAGCTCTTTCTCTCTCTCTCTCTCTCTCTCTTGATGGAAGAAGTAGAAGAAAAAAAGAACTATCAAGTTAAAAATTACACAAGGAGGATCAATTGTTATTTTAATTACTTTGATTTTATTAAAAGTTACGAAAATACTCATTATATTTGGATATTATTTTAATATGGAGCACATCAGCTCTTATCCTTGGTGCATTATCCAATGTTCTCCCTGTCAAATATTAGAAGCTGCTAAAGAGGGAAAGAAACAGAATCTTGCAGATAAATTGCCAAGAAAGTTTTTTGTTTCAAGCAAAGTAAAATACTAACACTACATATGATTATATTTAATGTTTGTGTGATAATAATTAAATGAGGAAAGATATTCAAAGGAAGAAGAAAGACTTTCAAGACACAATGGTAAGATGTCTAAAAGAAAGAAATTTAATGTTTATATATTTTTTTTGAATATTCAAGACAAATAAGTAAAAAACATAATGAAGTACAAAAGAATATAGAATGAAAAACTGAAAAACAATTTTAATGAAACAAATAATAATCTTTTCTATGTTTATACACATATGGGAGAAGCTATAATGAACAGTTAGAGTCATAAAGATTTGAATTTATGTTCTGATATCCAACTTGAGAAGTATTCAAGAGGGAATCTACCAATACTATTGATTTATTTTTTTTTATTGATAAATTATTTTTTTATTTATTATTTAGTCTGGTTTTTATTTTATGCATATACTGAACAAGTATCATTTATAATACTTTTCCATTTTGCAAAGATACATGAGTTAATATTTAATTAGCACAATTGTCAATTGTTTTATATAACACATGCTAATAATTGTACAGCATTAGTGCCACGCACATGACTCGCAGAAGAAACCCCCCCCCATAGCTTACAGAACAGTCTCCCTGATGAGTGAAATAGTTGTTAATACCTATATTGTAGTGATTTATATATATCAAACTCCAAATATTTCCCTTCAATTTTACCTCTATATAATTGTTGATTATTTATTTAAGAGATTACTGTAAAACTATCATTTGCTTCTCTTTTTTGCTTATCTGCAGCACCAATAGTTACCGTTACAATATATTAGATTGAAAATTACAAATTACTAAATAAACTTTTAATGGCCATTTTAGACTAGATGTAAGACTTGTAAAATGTTTTGTTTCACATAAAGTGATTTGTTTAATTAAGAAAAGAGGAATACCAGAAGTATTAAAAAGAGAAGTGAAAAGAACAGAAGTATTAAAAAGAGAAGTGAAAAGGCATTGAGGGAAATTTGAAATACTAAAAGAATTGGATCAGAATTTATTGGAGTTACTTGGAAAAATATGTTGGAAGTTTTTTGCGAGATAAAAGAATGAAAGATAAGATTAAAACAAATAAAAACAAATTGATTGATTGTATTAAGGAATGGATGAGCTATAAGGTAGTATAGGTTAATTCACAGGACCTGGTTTTTGGAAAATAACTGATAATGATGATTATTATATATAACAATATATTCTTAAGCCAGTAATGTATTTTTTACTTTAAAATCTTGAGTTATTATTAAACAAAAAAGGAAATGTCTTTAAAATGGTAAAATCACTTTCTGATGAATATGAGTTGGGGTAGTTATGTGATGATTTACTTTGATATAATGTAATTATCATTAATTATTAATAAGTCATTTAATTTGATTGCAATGTTTATATCTACATATAAACATTTGTATAATATGTTCATATATATTCGTATATTTTTACTAGATGGTTCTTCAGTAAATTGGAAATTATACTGCAGGTTTTGATCCAGTGCTGGCTTCATTTTACTACCGGACTTGGTTTCAATCGATTATTTTAGTTTGTATTTTTGTATATGGTATAATATAAATTTTTGTAATCACTAAATATTTTAATCTTATTCATTGTAAATATTTTGAATCATACTGATAAATCTTTTGTGTCAAATATTTCTACCTTTTTAAGTCTTACAAAACTTTTACATCACATGGGAAAGCAATGTGTGTGCGGAGGTTTTTTTTTATTTTGATTTTTCTAACTTGAAGTGTATTATTATTTTTTTATGTTTTTGTTTTTCTATTTACAGCAGATGTGTAAAAATGTTTATTTGATCTATAATAATTTGAAGAAAGATATAACTTTAAATTTTTACTTCATTTTGTGTTTTGAAATGAAAAGAAATGTAATTGTGATTCACTTAAATTTATTCGATTTTTTTTTTTTTAATCAAATTATTATTTAACAAAAAAATATCATTTGGCTCAATTTAAAAAAAAAAAAAAAAAATAAGGCCTTTTTAAAATGTTGCGTTTCCTTAATGCCAAAATTTGTAGTATTGGGAGGGGGAGTATTAAAAACTTGCATATTTATCTAATTTTTACAAGAAGTCAGTCTAAATTACGCATATAAGTAAGTATTCTTGTATATATAGATATATTGCTTGCTCTTATTTTTATACGTTTAACATTTAGTATTTAATAACGATATCATCTATACTTGCATCCAAATAGATTGTTAGACTTTGTTTTTAACTTAATTCATAACACTTTTTTTTTTTTTGCCAATCATCCTTATAAATATAAGAACATCAAACGTTTCATGTTCCATAGTCTAGGAATTGGAATGAAAAGAGTACAAAAAAATTGATTTCTCAAATTTTTGTGTTAGTGTATACACATATATATGTTAACATATACATATATAAATTCTCATAAGTATATTTATATATTTAGTATTCTAATAATTGCATTTTTATTTTATTCATGTGTCTTAGAATGTATTTTTTTTTAATCCATTTTTTTTTATATGCACTAAATCTGTTTCATTATAAATATTGTATTACATATATTTATATTTTTTATAACTTTTCTCAAGATTATAACGATGATCAATTGTTTCAAATTTAAAATAAAATCCAATATTATCTTATTTGGACATTATTTTACAAATTTTTGTACATACAGGTAATAAATCTTATTTTCAGGAAATATATTATCTTACATATATATATCTGTAAATATGTGCGCGTGTGTATATATAATATTAATGTTTCTTTTTAAAATTTATATGTACACACGTAGAAGGGTGTAACAGGAAAAAGCAAAAAAAAAAAAAAACACTTTAGATAATATATATGGCAATGATATTAATTATACATCTATAAATAAGATAATAATTTGTAATCCTGACATGAAATATTTTTTTGTACAATATTGTCTTTTAAATAAAATTTGCAATAAGTGTATGAATTTGTTGTTGTTGTTTTTTTAAATTGTTTTAAGCAATAATTTGATCTTAAATTTTAATTTCAAATTAAAGTTAAAATGATGAGATTTCTTCATGGTTTTTGAATATATTTTTTGATTATTAAGGGAGATTATTAAAACATTACTTTCCTTATTTGATACTACTAAATCGATTTTAAAGTCAAAATTATGCAATTTCTGGTTAAAATTATATTTTAATATAAAAATATAAAACTGGAACAATCGAAAGAGCATTCTATAAATGCTATATTATAAATATTATTTTCAAACCAGATGTACCTGGCCTATAAAACCTGTGGGGTTTTTTTAATTAGTTACTTTAATAATTTTTTTTTATAGATTTAATGGAAATTAAACAAAACATTTTAATATTATATAAATAAATGTGATAAATGTACCTGGTCATTTTTGTATTATAGTATACAATAATTAATTAATTGTAGTCTATTTTTTAAATTTTAATGAAAAAGATTTGTAAAGCGATTAACCTTTTGCTATTTTACCCTTTTGTGATACAGAAAATTGTTCACTTTAGCTTATGCAATTAAGTTTCAAATGGCCATTATAATTTTATTTATTTATATATTTGCATTTTTTTTAATGTATATATGTATGCAAATAAACTTCTTATCCAAAGGCAGTGGATAACTAAGCCATAATATTAAACAATTCAAAACAAAACAACACTCTCCATATAGTAGTGCCATCTTGTGCTAACAAGAGCAATCAATGGATGCCAGAAGGCTTGTGTAAAAAATCCCTATCTAGTGCCTACTCATCCAATATCCCCAGACTAGTTTCTGGCTTGTGGCCTTCATCAGTGAGGAGCCTTGGATCTGAGAGCACTGCACCTAGATTTAGTGGTTTAAGCCATAATATACTGTAGTCAAGCAATATTTTTTAGTTATTTTTGGCAGGAATTTCCCATGGCTTAACACTCTCTTAAAAATAATTTAATAAAAATATCTCAACATTTGATATGACCTCATTAAGAAAAGTCTTCTGGAAAAGTGATTAATAGCTCTCTATTTTCATACCTATCTCTTGGATTTAAATTTTGGTCTGATAAAACTTGATTTTTCAAACTTTTTTTTTTAACTATGGCATAACCATTATAGTTAAAATAGCTATACATCAGCATACTATAAATCCAGAATCCAAGAATCTTTTAATTGATTCAAATTAACAACCCATCATCAAACCTATATCATATCTTGATTCTTGTTTGATTAAGTCACCTATAAACAATCCCAATGACTGCTTTCACAAAAATTGAAAATAATATTGGAGCAAGTAAACATCTTTGATTAATTCCAGTTTTCCTTACAAATACCACAGATTTTCCACTTGTATTAATATCTTTCTTTCACTTTATCATGTAGAAGCTATATAATATGAATAATTTTTGGTGAACAACTTATTAATTTCAAACAATGCTTTCACCAAATTATTAAAAGCAATATACAAATCACTTCTTTGTTCCTGACACTTTTTTTGTATTTTCCTGGCAACAAAATCCATATCCATAGTGCTTCTTGATTCTCTTAAACCACATTGAGTTTCATCCATAATTGGAAGCAACCTATTCAACAAAGTTCTTGAAATTCCCTTTGCTTTTAAAAAGTGGAATAATAAAAGCATTTTTAAGATCAGGTTGCATAATTTCATGGGTCTAGATATTCCTAAAAAATGTCAATATTTTTTTAAGTTAATCTATCACTACTGTTTTCTAGGTATTTCATCAGGACCTGCAGCCTTTCAACTTTTAAGATTACAAAGAGCTGCTTAGGCTTTACTAAACTGAATATCTTTGTCCAAATCTAAATGAATGGATAAAATGGATTTATCATTAAAGTTGTCATCTTAATTTTTACATATTTGAAATGAAAACTGGTATGAAACAAGGATTTGTAGTTATTCCAACATATTTAAGTGAAAACTTGTATGAAACAAGGATTTGTAGTTGTTCTAACATATTTGAAATGAAAACTTATGAAAAAAGAATTTGTAGTTGTTTCAACGTATTTGAAATGAAAACTGGTATTAAACAATGATTTGTAGTTTCAACATATTTGAAATGAAAACTGGTATTAAACAAGGATTTGTAGTTGTTCTAATATATTTGAAATGAAAATTGATATGAAACAAGGATTTGTAGTTGTTCTTGTAGTTCGACATATTTGAAATGAAAACTGGTATTAAATAAGGATTTGTAGTTGTTTTAACATATTTGAAATGAAGACTTATGAAACAAGGATTTGTAGTTGTTCCAACATATTTGATATGAAAACTGTTATTAAACAATGATTTGTAGTTGTTTCAATATATCTCAAATAAAAATTGGTGTTGAACAAGGATTTGTAGTTGTTGCATTTTGATTTTTATGATTGTGATCTTTACAACTATTCATAGCTGATTTAATGAATCAGATCAATATATTATAAAGATTTGATGGGTGAATTTTTAATTTGAATTAATTAAAAATTGGAAACAACTTGTTTGATTCTGGATTTACAGTATGCTGATGATTATACTATTTTTGCCACTTCATTGTTCAAAAAAGTCAAATTGTTTATCAATCAGTGATAGAATAAAAATCTTCAGAAACATTTAGCTTGTAGATTATCATCTTGAGAATATAAGCCAATTTAAATATTTTGGTAGTTTTTTAAGTAGAAAAATGAACATAGTTTTGAAATGCAGTACAGACTCAATCTACTGCTGTTGTTTTTGACAAGTCAAAATATATGGTATTATTTCACATTGAAATAACTAATGTAACTAAATTAGTTTTATATGGAGCCATTGTTGTATGAAAATGAGACTTAAATATCTTATCAAAGTAACATAAAGACATTATAAAAATTTTATTTGAGTATGTTCCATAAAATTTTAAAGTATATGGTAAGATTATAAAAGTGCTCAATACATTCTTCAATTTGGTAGGGGTGACACTAGAATCCACTAATTTAAAATCACATCTCCATTGAATTGGACATATAAAAAAATGCCGTACCTCCTAAAAAGGTGTTTTATGGTGAAATTGATCATGTTTTTATGGGAGAAGTAGATCATGTTTATATTATAAATATCTCAATGGCAAGCCAAAGAAGCATTGTGTGATTGTTTTCATTGGAAGATATAGTGGAAAATAGAATACATTGAAGAACTACAATTAGACATACCTGTTAAAGTAGTTTAGAAATAAAAGTTTTCTGCTGAAGAAGTTAAAACAATATCTAAGATAATATCAGTCTAACATGTTCTATATTTGGATGTATTCCGGTTTCAGAGATTGGTTTTTATAGTCTCTAGTATAATTGTGCTCTGTTTGTTTTGTCTTGTTCTTTTTGGGAATCAGAATGGCTATATTCGTTTTCAAGTGTCTACTGATGATGATTTCTATCAGTAACCTTGAAACAAATAAAGATCAAGTTTTAAATTTATTAATTTTATAATCAATGTGAGTTAAAGCAAATGAGGCTCTAGGTAAAATTGTTTCCTCATCCTTAAGTCAATAGAGAGAAGAAGAAAATTAATTTATGATGTGAAAGTATGTGCATATATATATTGTAATATATATATATATATATATATATATATATATATATATATATATGGATATTCGTGGTTAAGAAATAATTTTCTTTGGTAAATCTCTTTTATTTGAACATAAGAGTTTAAACTATTATAAAAGATAACTTACAATAAATTAATATATAATTTTTTTCTACAGTATAGGCTTTTTCATAACTGCACTCCAATATGTAATATATAGAGGGTTTGAACTCAGACTTTCACATGACCTTCAACTATCCGCACTATCTCATACTGCTGACACACTTGATCACACACATGTTGAAAACATGAGTAATAACCAATATACCTATTTCCTGCTAAACCAGCACTCGTCAGTTGGTCCAGATTATCATCACACATATATACAATAAATGTAGGGGATTTGAACTCAAACTTTTAAGCCACTATATTTTCAAATCCCCTATATTTACAATTAGGCTCCAGGTTTAAGAGTGCCTAATATTTCAAATCTTACATATATACAATCAATGCTCTGCTTATATTAAGATAGCCAATCTTCATACTTTAATGGACAGGCTTCAATCCACTCCACCCCACAACTCTTCAGCCATCAATTTTATTGAAAATCTAATGATGGAACACTCAAATCACTCCTTGGTGACAATCTTCTCATCCTACCTATGTTGACTATGAGTCACTCTGACTCCTCATGTACAGGACATAATCCATTTACATACATATATGAGGGATGGTCAGATCTTACAACACTATATTTTAATATATAAATTTTTTCTACAGTACAGGCTTTTTTATGCCTGCACTTCAATATGTAATATATAGGGGGTTTGAACTCAGATTTTCATACGACTCTCAACTATCAATGCTATCTCATACTGCTGACACACTTGATCGCACACATGTTGAAAAGAAGGTTGGCACCAATGAGGGCTTTGAGCGTTTCATCATCAGATTTTCGATGAAATGGATGGGTGAAGAGTGGAGTGGTTGAAGTCTGTCCATTAAAGCATGAAGATTGGCTATCTTAATATATGCTGAGCATTGATTGGGTATATGTGTTGAGATGCTAATCTGGATCAACTGACAAATGCTGTTTTGCATGAAATGCTTATATTGGTGATTATTTATCTTTTTAACATGTGTGTGATCAAGTGTGTCAGCAATATGAGATAGCGTGAATAGTTGAGGGTCATGTGAAAGTCTGAGTTCAAACTCCCTATATAATAAATTATTAAAGAATTAAATCAAAATACTCAGTTTTTTTAGTTTTAAAAAAAGTCTACATCATTTACTATTTATTTGTCATATAGATAGAAAACAAGTGGTAAATTAAAATGCCTATATCATAGTTTGAAAAATAGGCGCGCGCGTGTGTGTATATATATCATTAAAAGTCAGTCAACATTTAGACAATATCAATAACAATCGACAATTTCAATCTGTTGTCAAGGCAAGCTTCTTTTAACAATGAAAACTTGGGAGAAAAATTAGTTTCTTTACTGTCTCGGTTGTGCTGACTTGTTTCCTCTAAAAGCATTTTCTAAAAAGATTTAGCCTATGGATTCAAAAATATATAATTATATTTCTAGTTTATTAATAATTTTTATTAATCATTCATTAGACGTGAGATTATTCACTTTCTGTAGTGTAATTTAATAAGTTTGACCCTTATTAATTAAACTGTAGTAATTGGCTATATTTCAAGAGTTAAGTTAAAGTATTGTCAAGCGTTGATGGTCGAGAGGTCAGCACAGCCGCCTTACAAGCAGTTGTCCCGGGTTAGCGGGTTTACTTCCCGGCCGATGCTATGACACATGAAAAAAAAAGTTAAAGTATTGAAATAGGCATAACCAGTTAAAAACCTAATCAAATCATGATAAATTCCTGTTGAATGACGTTATAGATAATAATGCCTATATTCCTAATTGAATTTATAATCTATCGAGACGTTTAAAATAAAATAAAAACATGCCTACAAAAGAAAGATTAATGTTGTTCATTAATATGCATTTTACGGCAAGAAAATAAAACGGAAAAGAAAATAAACTAGTAATTTATTTTTTTTTTCTTACTATAACTGTTTTGCTCATATTGAATAATTTTTTACTATACAGAAAATATTATTTAACAATTATTATATATAAATGTTAAACAATATCTATTATTTTCAACATCGTTTATATTATATTCTGCATAAAGTTTCTGGCACCTTTAAAAATATGAGAGGTTTAGAGTGAGAAGTAAGATGTATATAGTTGTTGAATTATTGTATATTCTTTTAACTTGATAAAATTATTATCCTGGGAAGATAGGAAATCAAGAATTCTGTAGCACAGTATGGCAGTATCACTTTTGAATTAAAGGGTATTTAAATTATTTCAGTATTAAAGTCAATTATTTTATAGTATTGAATTAAATATCTTCAAAATGTAACTTTAATAATATATATATACTAATGATAATGGATAGACAGTTGAAATCTTAAATTGGATTTCAAGTTATTGTAAAAGACCTAGAAAGAGACCACATGTAAGATGGATGAAGTAATGAAGTGTACTGAGGTAATGCGGAGAAGGGAGGCTAGAGATTGGAGGTGGGTTGATCTTCATCCTGTAGTGGATTGACAATACATTGAAAATGATGATATATCTAAATCAAAAATAAGCATATTATGTTATTTCTCAGTCATTTGAAACTCATACAAAATAAATTGTAATTTTTTTTTTGGGGGGGGGGGTTCAAATCTATGAATGTGTTTTGTACTAAGTTTTTTTAACAACAAGATCGTTTTGCTCAGAGAAAAAAAGTATTAAAATGAAGCTATATATATATATGTGATTAATTATAATGATAGAAGTTAAAATAATTTTAATAATCTTGTTTATTTAATTTTATCTTCCGTTTTAAATTACTTGTCGGCTATTTAAATAGTGATTGCACAAGCCAATGTCAAATAATAAATATCTTACTTGATGACTATGAGTCTTCCTAATATTCTCATGGACTCAGTAAAACTGATTTATGATAAAAAGTTTACACCTGAGAAAATAATAGGAAGAAGCAAGTGCTTGGTTTAAGACTATTTTGCCCTTTTTTATTATGTTTGTAGACGAATTCTGCAAAGTTAGTTTTGTTTTCAAATGATGGTATGGAAATTGCTGAAAATCACTATAAGTTAAATCAATTTTTAGAAAACTTTATATATATATAACCCACAAATTATCCTTTCAGCACCATGCTGCATTGAAGGAAGCTTTGCTCCAATTTTCAAGACATATATGTGTGTGTGTGTGCGTGTAATGATAAATAAAGTTATTGAACAGAACAACTAAAGGACAGTTTATATATTATTTAAAATAGAATAGTAAATTTCACATGACATTGTATCTATATATGTGTGATTGTGTTTAGGATGCTCCAATGTGAGATGACTTAAATGACTGATCACATGATTATTTGTTCTATGTGTTTTAATGCAATGTTCAAATGGCTATGAAAAAGCATCTGTACTAGTTTCTAACTGAAAAATTCACACACACACACACAATTCAATTTAGTCAATGGAATGAAATAGTCCTCAACCTACCACATTTGAATATCACAAATTAGTAATTCCATTTTCAGAAAATTTACATATTAATTATATTTGTTATTAAAACAGGCAAAACTCTCCATACAGTAGTGCCCCTCAGTGCAAATCAGAATAATCAATGGAAATAAGAAATGGTGATCATATTATGTTTAATTATATTTATACCATAAAAAGGTCATTATATTTAATCATATATAATAAAACTACAGCAGTTGTAAATCACTTTAATTTCTTTTAAATTTTGACGAAAGAGTTTCTAATTAAGGATTATATACTTTTTTTTTTTCATGTGTCATAGCATCGGCCGGGAAGCGAACCCGCTAACTCGGGACAACTTCTTGTTAGGCAGCTGTGAACCTCTCGACCACCAACGCTTGACAAGGATTATATACATAATGTTAAAAATGTTGGTACTTACATATAATTCCTTCACTGTCTTTGCCGAAAGCTTTCTGGATGTTTTGTTTTGTTTTTTTTGCTTAATTATCCATTTTCAGGAGCATTGAAATAATTGTTTGTTTGCTTTTTTTTTTAAATTATTTTATCAAAAATGTGTTGTTAAGTTTTAAAAATATTAAGAAATTGAATATAAATTCATGTTAATTTTAAAAAATATTTTTTTATAAATGCCATTCACAATATTTAATGAATTATTTTTTTTAGGAATATTATAAGATATAAACCATTAACATGGTATGAACATTGTCTGATTTTTTTATGTTTGCCCTAACATTTTTGTTCAAGCTGTTGGTTAATTATTTTTCCTAACCTTTTGCAAAGATGATTAAAATTTGGAATCTATCAGTGGCAGAAGAAAATGCAGTATTTTCAAAATTATGAAATAATAGTGTCTGCATGAAAAGTGTGCTAATGGGCACGATATGAAACTTTATGTATGAAAGGAGATAATGGCAGTGTAATCTCAAAATATATTTGAAGTGAGTATTAATCCAATAATCATCTTTAAAAAAACAGGCATATTGTTTAAATATTATGCCCCTGAAAATGAATTAATAATTTTAAAAAATGTCTGGCAAGCTTCTACCAAAAAAGTGAAGGAATTATACGTAAGGAATGATTTATAGAGAAATAGAAATTTTTCACGAATAAATAAGCTGGTAAAAAAAAAAAATTAATTTACATCTAAGTGAAGAAAAAATTAGTTTCATTTTATATTAATGATAGATTGTTTCTTAGCATCATGATAAACTCTAAGATGTTTAATTTATTTATTTTTATATTGCTTATACTTTTTAATAAAATATGGTAATAAATCTATGTTTTAACAATCCTTTTTATGCAGGTATTATTTATCTAGCAGATTTCATCGGAGCTGTAAAATATAATTATATTAGATTTATACTTAATTTAATTAATAATAAATATATAATAATCTTATCTAGTGTTTTTATATACACACATATGCATATCTTTTTATAATTTATATAAATTATTTGTTTTAAACATACACAAATCATTACATTATAGTCTTTCGATTCTTCTATGTATTTTATATACTTATTTATAATTTTTAATTATTTATTCAGATGTTAAATAGATTGTCAGAGTTGTATGAAAAGAACTGCACTTGGAATCACATAAGTAAAATAAGGAAAGCTGTGATGGTGTTGGAATATTCGTGATTTTACAATTAAAGAATAGAAACCATTGTTATTGAGATAATTACAATATACAATTATTTGTTAATAAAATTTAAGTTATACTAGCTAAGATTAAGTCTATGCTAGAATACAATGATTTGAGCAAGTTATTTATTTCATTCTAGACATAGACCACTTATTAGGAGAATTCAAATCATAGAATAATTTTGAACCATTATCTATTTCACTCTGACACAGTTTGACTCATTAATTTACTGAATCTACTGTCAGAAAGTTAATCAAAAATTTCTCTAACATGTTATTTGTGGATGAATCCATTATTTGTGATGGTTATTACTGGCAAAGTGTAAAAAACAGGCATTATATAGAATGCCTAGACAAAGTATGAAATTTCATTTTAATTTTTTACATATTTTCCCAAGACATTGTATAGGATACTTAAACATTATAAAGAATTCCAAATAGTTTTTCAGAAAAGTATGAAAAGGTGCATGTAAGAAATATAAAATACAAGAACTTTGGTATTTTATTTATCACATGATCACATTTCCTATATAAGCTATTGAGCTTAGATTGAAAATATTTTTTGTGTTTTCAATTTCATTCTCATGGTTTTGTAGTTAAGTAGAGATAAAAGGTGGTTGCTAGAGGGTTGCATTAGATCCTAAGATCTAGATGCAGTGCTCTCAGATCCAAAGCTCCTCATTGACGAAGGCCACAAGCCAGAAACTAGTCTGGGGATATTGGATGAGTAGGCATTAGATAGGGATTTTATGCGCAAGCCTTCTGGCATCCATTGATTACTCTGTTTAGCACAGGTGGCAATACTGTATGGAGAGTTTTGCTCTGTTTATTTTATTTATATTGTAAAATAAGAGAATAAAAGACACTGCACAAAAATAAATATTTTTTTAATCAAGTGATAAACATTTACCAATATGTTGAATTTCTGATATTAAGAAGGAATTTCACTTACTTACTTTTAAAAACGGTAATCAAATAAGCTAGAAAAGAAATAATAGCATTTTTACACTATTATTTTTGAAATAAATTGCCTAGTTTGAAGGATTTTAAAATCTTATAAATCTTCAAGAATTTAATGAATTTCTTGGTAATTATCTTTCTAGTTTTCATTAATCAATAATAAGATGTTTACATAAGATTTATTACCAATTTCAATCTTTAATTTTTCTTATTACACCTTAAACACGTTTAACTTAACATTACATTTTGTCTTAGTGACATTAAATGTTATTTTGGGAAGTATTTTATACTTCACTGATTTTTTTTTCTTTTGGCATGTTATTGTATGCCTAGGAAATGTGTAAAAATTTTAATGTTTCATATTTGGATATGCTACTTCTGGCATTCTATAAAATGTCTAGACATTCTATATAATGCCTGTTATCACACTTTCCAGTAACATTTACATAACAACATTAGCTGAATAGTTGACTGAATTTGTTAATTATGCAATCCACTCCTGAATTCCCTATTACTTATATAATTTAGTCTAACTAATTTATGTGTAAATAATAATTCACGTTATTATGGGATTTATTCGACTTAATGTAACATTAATTAATAACTTTGTGTATAGGATGTGTATTGAATTAATTAATATTTAATTGGACTTTTTTTAACATTTGATACACAACAGATTCGCAATGGGGTTGTATTAATTGTTTTTAGAGATCAATTCGTTCAAAATAAAATTTAGAATTGTGACTGTATTTTTGATTTAAGTCCATTAGAAGAGGATTTATGGAAAATTTTAATCTGTTGTTCTCAGGAAATGTGTCTACCTATCCAGATAGACTTAGATTCTATTTAGACACCAATGAAATAGACAAATCTGATTTAAACTTATAAATAAGTATGTGTAGTTTAGCCTCATATGAAGTTTTGTGATTACATGCAGCAACCATTTCCTCTTTAAAATTAATGTCTGAGAAATTTAATGAGCTACCTAGCAGTTATTTTGCCTTAACTGAGCAATTGATCCAAATGACAGATCTACATCTGAGAAATCAAATTTGCATTTTTCGACTTCTATTGAGAAATGTTGCCAATATTTTTTTTTACAGCTTTAAAATTCACATCTATTTATTTTCTAATATTTTAATTTCAAAAAAATTCAAAACATAGAAGAAAAATTGAATATGCAGATCTTCAACATTTTTAAATTTCACGATGATGGGTATCCTTTATATATTTTGCGATCTCAAATTTTGCAAGATTACTTAGAGGAAATATTATGATGGTCTAAAAACTTGCTTTTTTTTTTTTAAAGTTTATGATTATTTTTGTATCATAATCATGTAATAATTATTAAAAATCAAAATATATATTATTATATATTTATTTTTTACAGAAATGTTTTATTTTTAAAATATAAAAGAATATATTCCTTTTGAATATTGTTACCATAGAGATTACGATCATGGGAAATACAACTATCTAGAAATGATGTCACTCAGCAGACATAATATTTAGTGATATTGTAAAAATTACACAAAAAAATTAACTTTTAAAGCATAAATTGATAGATTTAGTAGATATTAAAAATAATTCATTCAGATTTTTTAAAACAAATGTCAAAGAAAGATTTTATTCATTTTGCAAACTGAAATGGCTCCACCTGAAATTTTTATGATGTGGCAGCATTTTGTTTTGATTAAAATCTAATTTCTGAAATAATTCCAAAAATCAAATGTGATTTTTTAAATTTTATTTAATTTCTAAACAAAAATATCTATTGAATGAGGTCAAATTTATTATATTCCAATAAATAAGTTTTAATCTTAAAATAAAAGTTAAAAGTTTAAATCTAGTGAGAACAAAGAAATCTGTCAGAATGTTAGTAGAGTGCAAGAGAGTTAAACTACATTCTTTTTCAAACAAAGGCATATTTCATTTTAATATTAAGTTATTTCTACCAAAAGCACTCCAATCAAATTTAATTCTATGCTTAATTTCATCCATTATGTTTCTATTTGTAGTAATAATTTGACCAAGGTATTTGTAGTTGTTAACTGCTTCTAATTCATCATAATCAATCTTTATTTTCATCTTTTGAGAAAATCTGTTGAACATTACTTTAGTTTCTTTCTTACTTTCATTTGATAACTCTTGCAACATTTACTGAAGCTCTGAACCAACATTTGCAAAAACAACTTCACAATTATTAAATATTTCTCTTTAGCTTATTGGTTTTTTTTTCATATATTTTTCCAGGTAGAAGTATTAGAATTATATATCCATAATTAGAATGTTTCTCTCTCTCTCTTTTTATTGTTACTCTCTCTCTCTCTCTCTCTCTCTCTCTCTCTCTCTCTTTTTATTGTTACATTCTAAATTTTCGATCAGCAATAATAATAATAAAAACTTTATCTTTGTCTGTTTCATTTTTGGCAATCTTCTCATCTTAACATTATAATATTTAGTAATGAGTAAGGAATAGAATACTAATCGAGTTATTTTAGAGTAAAACAGGCAAAACTCTCCATACAGTAATGCTACTCAGTGCAAGCCAGGATGCCAGAAAGCTTGTGCATAAAATCTCTATCTAGTGCCTACTCATCCAATATCCTGAGATTAGTTTCTAGCTTGTGGCTTTCTTCAGTGAAGAGCCTTGGATTTGAGAACTCTGCACCTAGATTTTAGGATCTAATGCAACCCTCCAGCAGCCACCTTTTATCTCTACTTAACTACAAAACTATGAGAATAAAATTGAAAACACAATAATATTTTCAATCCAAGCTCATTAGCTTATATAGTCTTATAATCTGAACTCAGTTCAGTACCCATACATTTTGGTGTCTTTGATTTTTTAATAACCACAGCCACCACTATCCTATTAGGCAGAATTGGTATTAAACCACTGTATGGAGAGTTTTGCCTGTTTCAATAACAGTTATGAACAAGCATAAAAAATAGTGATCATGTGATGTTTAGTGGTTTAATACCAATCCTGCCTAATAGGATATCTGTGGATGTGGTTATTAAGGAACAAAACACAACAAAATGTATGGGTACTGAACTGAGTTCAGACCTATATGACTATAAGCTAATGAGCTTGGATTGAAAATATTGTGTTTTCAATTTTATTCTCATAGTTTTGTAGTTAAGTGGAGATAATGGTGGCTGCTGGAGGGTTACATTAGAGCGTAAGATGAGTCCAAGGCCCCTCACTGATGAAATCCACAAGCTAGAAACTAGTCTGGGGATATTGGCTATGGTGTGATATTCAAATTACCATTATTATTTAAATAAGTTAACGTTTAACAACAAAAATATTTTTATTTAACTTAAGGCGAAGTTTTCGGTCTCTTTTTTTTTTTCTATTATTAATATTGGCATGTGTGCAATTACCTTCGTCAATATGAAGACCCTTTAATGAGCAGTAAATATTTCATCCACATTGAAATTTTAAATGTCAGTTAAGTATTGAGGCTTCGCTAAATTGGGAATTTTCGTGAAATAGGACCATAGCTCAGAATGGTTCCAATCAAATGCCTAATTTATTTTTAAAAAAATTGTTACATTTTTATTTACCATTGTCAAACTCACTCTGCTCACAACTTTGATACCATCCACTTCAGATAAATACAATAATGGTTATAACTAATCATTTTCTAAACTAGAGATTATCTCTAGCACAGATGTAAACTTTAAACTTCAGTTAAAGATTAATATATCTGATTTTTTAATTTTAAACATACACACACATGGAGTTACTCACTTTTCTCTTTTCCATGTGTAATATCTTTATAGATATATTAAACAACCTCCATACTTTCCCATTCTTTTTAAATTCATATAAATAAAGGTACAATAAAAGAAAATGACCACCAAGATGCATTTCATGCTGAACCAGCACTCATCAGTTACCCCAAGTTGCTATCTTCCATATATAACTCTATTATATGAATAATATTTATCTATAGTAACCAGGTACCATTGTCAAACTCACTCCACTCACAACTTTGAAAACGTCTTAAAAAGTCTAAATGAAAATAATATGATGATTAAGGGGTTACATCATAAGAAAGTTTGAGAACCACTTCTCCATTTTATACATATTAAACCATAAAGCTAAGTGACTATTAAATGTAAATCATGTGATAACTATCAAAGCTTAAATAAACGATATAAAGATTGTCTTGACAAAGAAATATAGATTACATGCTTATTTAAATTTTTATGTTATGTGATATGCATATACATTTGTAGATCTCTCAGTAAGCAACAGTTAGTAAACCTGGTAATAATAGTTGAATGCTTATTTATGTAAAATCTTCCTAAGCAATGAGTTGTACACAGATACAAAATTTTTTTGCTCTTGTATCTGTGCCAAATCACATACAATAAAAGCCTGGAAAACATGGGCATACAAGTTGAATGAAGCAGGCGAAGGACAACTGCACTTCCAAATTCAATAAAACAGTGGGAAAATTTGGAAGTGCCAGGATAAAGCAAAGTTCAAAAGAAACAAAAAGGTTAAAATTAGTATTGAAAATGAATAGAAGCAAACTCCATATGGTAGTGCCACCTAGTGCAATCCTTAATAATCAATAGATGTTAGAGGGTTTGTGCATAAAATTCCTATCTAGTGCCTACTCATCCAATATTCCAACTAGTTCCTAGCTTGCAGCTTTCATCAGTGAGTAGCCTTGGATCCGAGAGCCCTGAACCTAAATTTTAGGATCTAATGCAACCTCCAAAAACCATCTTTATCTATACTTATGAGCACAAGATGAAAACACAATGTTTTCAATCCAAACTCATTTGCTTGTATAATCATACAGACCTGAACCCAATTCAGTATCCATATATTTTGATGCCTTTAGTTTTTAAAAACCACACTCACCATTATTATATGGACAGGATTGGTATAAAATCACTAAAAAAAATCACATGATCACCATGTCTTATGTTTACACAAGCAATTTGCTATTGTTTTAAGAAGTGTATAAGCATAGGAAATGGTGTTTGTGTGATAAAATGAATAGAATTAAAATTATTAACATATTTTTTTGAGTAGAGTAGTAATAAACAAAAGATTTAGTATATTTATAAATCCCACAACAATATATTTTAGCCTATACTTTATGTTACAAATATTGGATTACATTTTTTACTATTTTTCCTATTTCTGTACTGTATATTAATTTATAGTTTTTCATATGTTTAGATCACAATATTAATAGTATGTTTGAATTGAAGCAAATCCATTTAATTGAGCAATGAATGGATTATTTATGATTAACATATATAAATGTTACCTGTTAAAATAATAGAACAATCTACTTTTCTCTTACACTCTTTATTCTTTTTTTTTCCATATGTCATAGCATCGGCCAGGACATGAACCCACAACCGTGTGCATCCAACTACTTTCTTGCAAGGCGGCTGTGATGACCTCTTGGCTAACAACGCTTGAATACATTCTTTATTCTTAATTTCTGTTTTTCTCATATGTACATGTCAATTATAAAATCATTAAAAATTGGGGGAGGGATTAAAAATTGTATGTCTTCCTGTCCATATGTTGCATTTTGAATTATTTGACCTATTTATGTATCATCAATTGATACTTTTTTTATTATTAAAACCTAATATTTGTATTTTTATTTGTGCACTACAAATCAATCCCCTCTATCCCTCCATCTTCACCAAAGTATCATCATAGTACCAAATTTATGATTATTCCTCAATGTTTTGTGAAGAAATCCTGGATAGAGCTTTGCCTTACAGTATGCTGTTTGAAATTATTACTTAATTTATAAATGTATTACTGCAATATGTATAAGTATGTGTGAACATTGCATAAATATATATAAAGTTTAGCAACCCATGGAGGTATATAAATGTTAATATATTTATTTGCAGCAGGCATTGAGATAGACTGTAACTTATAAAATAGAACCGAATTTATAAGATTTTCACAGCAAACTTTATGATTGGTAACAAAAACCAATAAGCTCTACATTAGTACTGCTAATAGTTATATTAATATGTAAGGGAATCTCCCAAAATAGACACTGTTTTACTGTTCTCTTGACACCCCATTTCATCATTCAACTGTCAAGAGAAACAAATTGATTTTGAATATTAAATGGTCCTTTTTGACACCCGTCTTTATAATGTAAATAAATC
Organism: Epiperipatus broadwayi; assembly: GCA_028023455.1. Lineage (NCBI taxonomy): Eukaryota > Metazoa > Onychophora > Udeonychophora > Euonychophora > Peripatidae > Epiperipatus > Epiperipatus broadwayi. Next base: position 2,799,125 of record JAQFVV010012454.1, read on the forward strand.
ATTACCAATATCTGGTAAATCTATCAATTTATGCTTTAAAAATATAATTTTTTTTAGTAATTTTTATGATATTGCTATATTTGTTAATACATCTGACTTCCAGGGATAATACTGAAAGTAATATTAAAGAAACAAAATATTTGCGGAAAAAATTATATTTATAATGTGGCTACTGAGATGGTTTAATTCATTGGATCTGCTACGATCTAAATAAAATGCAGATTCACTATTATAAGTTGAGATCTGTTTGTGATACAATTAAGTACTTATATAGAGAGATATAAAAAAAACTATAATTAACGAAAACATATCAAGATCTTTCAAGTTTATTAAAATAGGCAAAACTCTCTATACCTATTTAAGTTTCAAATTTAATTCTGAAGTGCTTTTTCTTAGATTTATTGTATATAATAAAACAAATTCGTTTTTAAAATAATTAAAGATCACAAAACAATTAGTTTCACATCCTTTGCAAAATATTTACTATTACTGAAATAATATTTACAGAGGCTATAACCTCGAGAATATGCGTATAAAATGCGATAGTAGGGACCTCTACAGGTATTTAACCACAAGCTTACGCTATGGAAGAAAAGAGGGGAAATACAAACAGAAATATCAGTTACTAAGAGAATAATTTAGTAGGGTCATAAAAAAATATATAAATGATTTAAAGTAAGGATTCTTTTTAAATTAATTTAGGAGATATTATCTTTAGTCGTTGTGTTATAAGATTCAATTAGTAACATATTGAATAGACCATATAAATAATATAATTTATAAAAAAATATCATAAATTTATATCGGTTAATGAAAAAAGGCCAAAACTTCTCATTGAAAAAAAAGCCATTGTACAGAAAATATTATCATTATGACAGATTTTATTTCTTATAGCATTATAATCTGTTTAGAGTTTATTGGTTAGTAAAACTTACTATAGATGGCGCTGGGATAAAAGAAATCGATTAAAATATTGCTCCTAAAAGCATAGATTTCTTTGAAGTACATTCATTTTCAGTTTTATTTCTTAATTCTGAATAGTGGTTTTATCATTTTGAAAGATATTTAATTACTCCTGTTAACATTCTATTATATTTTACTTGCATGTAATCATTTAAATCTAATCGTAATAAAGTAACTTCTATATTAACAAAGTTTATATGTTATATTTTTCAGCACTTTAAGCTTTCCACTTTTTTTTATAAAAATAGTTTATATTTAAAAACTATTAATAATTTATGCGCACAGCTGAATTTTTTTAAAATTAAATGCTTTTAAAATTTTTAATAACATTGTAATTACTAGCTATTGAAGAAAGGTTTGTTTATTAGTAAATTTGTCTATTTTAGCCCCAAGTAAAATTAAAATGTCTTTCATAATGTAAGGAGGTAAAAAAAAAAAAATACCTGAAATGAATTATTAATAAAATAACACCTCATATCTAATGTTCTATAAAGCTTTTTCTAACAAAATGATTTACAAATTACTTTCATATAATAATAATGAAAAAAGTATTTTAATTGCTATTTAAATTTTTAAAAACAAAGAGCCCATTAAATTAAAAACAAATAAACTATATGTTTTACATGAGCATAGTAATAAAATGTATTTATATATGTATTTGTCGCGCCTATTACTAGGGTTCTAATCTCGATGAAAATTGGGAACATTCTTAAAATATCTTTTTCAGATAGCTATCCAAATATTCTTACCTAGAAAAGAAAACAAAGAGAAAATATTTCATTAGGATGTTGCATATTTTCCTTCAATACTTCCCTGTAGAGGACTCTGGAGAGATATTTGTTACGCTTATTAAAGAGGTTTTACTTCAAGTATTTATGTTAAATATTATCAAATCAGTGTACTTTTCCATGATGACAGGTTTGGAAATGAGTTCTAATTATAAAAATACACAGTGACTAAACTCTCCATAGAATAGTGTCACTCAGCGCAAGCCAGAGTAATCAATGGATGCATTGAGTGGCACTACTGTATGGTGTGTTTTGTTTCTGCATAAACTACTTGTGAAGCATAAAGAATGTTTATCATATGATGTTTAGTGGTTTAAATTATAAAAATGTAAAACATCTAATAGTTACACTTTTCAAAAACATATACATGATAATTGCCAAAACTTAGTCCACCATAGAATCTACAATCTATTGTCAAGGCAATCTACAGATAAAAAATGTGTTGCACCTCTAAGATCTAAGTATAGACAAAACATGCTGACATGTGATAAACTCATTTATATTAAGATCTTAGATTAGGGTAGAAGATGGAATCCATCTTTTATATAGAAGCTTGTCTTGATAATAAATTAGAGTATAGACAAAACATGCTGACATGTGATAAACTCATTTATATTAAGATCTTAGATTAGGGTAGAAGGTGGAATCCATCTTTTATGTAGAAGCTTGTCTTGATAATAAATTAGAGATTTAATGGTTTATTAAATTTTGACTATTATCATGTGACTTACCTTTAAAAACCCTAGGTATTGACAATTTATGGTTTATTATCTAAAGTCATAAATAGGAGTTGGTATGAAAGATGGTAGAAGTGATTATTTATTAATCTATCTTCAAAGAAGATATACTTTCTTCGCCATTGAATGAGATTTATTTAAACTTCCATGAAGATAAAATTTTCAATCTAGCATTCTTTACCTATATTATAATTTTAGACTATAGTAAGAAATGGAATCCATCTTTTATCTATAGAGTTACCTTAACAACTGTTTGCAGATTCTGTGATTATTAAGCTTTCATTTTTATCATGAGACTTACATTTAAAAATCATCTAATTATTGGCAATTTATGAAAATAGATATTATAAAGTAGATTAATGCATCTTGAAAACATATAAAGAAATCTGGACAGATATCAGCTACAATTATGTACATGAAATATTTATAACACAATTTCCATATATAAATACTGAAAGCAGTATCAAATCAATACCATATAATACCAAGAATCTCAACTGGTTGTTGTCAAAAACCTTTTTATTGTGATAAAGATGAATACCTATCTTTATCAATGTTTATAAAGACATTAAAAAGTAATATTTGACTGAAAAGAGATTGAAATTTATAATTCAAAGAAGTTTAAAGAAACCTCATTAAACATGAAAATATGTTTTTGAAAGCAGACTTAGTTAATTTTAACTTCCAAACTCCACTGAAACCATATATTACTTGAATAATAAAGCAAATATTGCATATGAAAACAGGTCATATAGTTTATGACCTATATAACTTGCATTACCAATGTGTAATAAATAAAGAGCATTCTAATAGCTCTAAACAAGCTTTTTTATGACTAATGCCACAAGAGAAAGCATTTGAAATCTTTATCTAGGCTTGTTCTCATTCCCAGACTGGTTTCAAGCTATGGCTCTCTTTGGTGAGGAGCTTGGACATTAGATTTAGAGTCCTGACTCAAACTGAGTATTTATCTAATATTTAACTATTAAGAAGATCTGAAATTCTCAGGCATCTATATGTCTTCAAATTCATATAACTTTTTCAATTGAAGATCTGAATTTGAAGACATGTAAATGTCTGAGAATTTCAGATCTTCTTACTAATTAAATATTAGATAAATGCTTAACTTGAGTTAGGATTCTGAATCTAATGTCCTCACTGAAAAGAGCCATAGCTTGAAACTGGTCTGGGGATGGGGGCAATCCAAGATAAAGATTTCAGGTCATAAAAAGGTTTGTTTAGAGCTATTAACATGCACTTTATATATATATAGTCTATAATAAATTTAATGTAATTAGAAGGAACTTGAACTCAGACTTTCAACTGTTTACAGTTAGGCACTCAATCTTATACAACTGATAAACATGACCACATGTGAAAAGGATAAATAATCTCTAATACATATTTCATGCTGAACGAGCACTCGTCAGTTGGTCCAGATCATCATCTCCCATATATATATACAATCAGTGCTCAGTTTATATTAAGACCGCAAATCTTCAAATTTTAATGGACAAGCTTCAAAACTTCTCCGCACCCCAATTTTGCAGCCATCCCTATCGGATTTTCAATGATTCATTGTATATGTAAACAAACATAATAAATTATACTTTCTTAAGTTATGAATTAAAAGCACTCTAAATGTTGAACTAAGGATAATCATGTTATATCCTAATATTCATGGATTTATATGTGGATGTTAAAATTTATGAATCTTGTGATGTAATATGATGATGTTTACTTCCATTCAATATAAAAGCTTTTCAGTTGAAGAACATTATGAAAATAACTGAAAGTACTTATGTGTTTATAATAATTATTTGTAATATAAATTATTACTGTTGTTGGTTACTTTAGGGTCATGCTTGACAAACAGATATGAAAATTTAATAATAAACATAAATTTGATAAAACATCTGATTCTAAATGATGGAATGACATGCCTTACACCCCTAATATACATTCAAAAATAATAGAAATTATGCACAAGATTTTTAATGTTGGTTTTAGATGCCACTTACCATTAAATAGACTTATTAATTTTCAAAGATAAGATTAATGATGATAACAAAGTTCAATTGGTATACACCCTGGATTGTCAGTTTTGCAGTACCAGATACAATGGAGAAACATGTGCAAACTTAAAATTGATAATCACTCAGTATGCTCATTTATGTAACAAAGCTAAATGCAGCAGCATCTACAGCTTAATATTTTTAGACCATGAGAAAAATATGATCATTTTGATGCTAGAAAATAATACAAAATAAAAGAAGTTTGGCACAATTAACTCTAAGATCTCCATAAATATAAGAGCCAATAGTATTTCTCTTAGCAAGTACTGATCATTTAATCTGATGACATAGGCAACTTGCGAAGTCAATTTACATAGGAAAAAATTTAAATCTATTGTGAAAACAGGCAAAATTATTTATACAGTAGGCCACTCAGTGCAAGCTAGAATAATCAATGGATGCCAGAAGGTTTGTGCATAAAATCCTTATCTAGTGCCTATTCATTTAATATCCCCCGAAATAGTTTCTAGCTTGTGGCTTTTGTCAGTGAGAAGCCTTAGATTTGAGAGCACTGCACCTAGATCTTAGGATCTAATGCAACCCTCCAGCAGCCACCTTTTATACACAACTATGAGACTTAAATTGAAAGCACTTTAATATTTTCAATCCAAGCTCATTAGCCTATATAGTCATATAAGTCTGAACCCAGTTCAGTACTTATACATTTTGATGACTTTTGTTTTTTAATAACCGTAGCCACCACTTCTATTAGGCAGGATTGGTCTTAAACCACTAAATATCACATGATCAGCATTCCTATGCTTGCTCATAATTGTTATTAAAACAGGAAGAACTCTCCATATAGTAGTGTCACTCAGTGTAAGTTAGAGTAATCAATGAAATGTATGGGTACTGAACTGAGTTCAGATCTATATGACTATATAAGCTAATGAGCTTGTGTTGAAAATATTGTTTTCAATTTTATTCTCATAGTTTTGTAGTTAAGTAGAGATAAAAAGTGTCTGCTGGAGATTGCATTAGATCCTAAGATCAAGGTGTGTTGCTCTCAGATCCAAGGCTCTTCACTGATAAAAGCGAACAAGCTAGAAACTAGTCTGGTGATATTGGATGGGTAGGGACTAGATAGAGATTTTATGCACAAGCCTTCTGGCATCCATTGATTACTCTAGCTTACACTGAATAGCACCACTGTATGGAGAGTTTTGCCTGTTTTAATAACAGTTATGAGTAAGCATAAAATATGGTGATCATGTGATGTTTCAAATCTATTATGGTCAGTGAGTAGTTTAATGTATATTTGTATACATATTGATAATATATTTGCTAATATTCACTTTAGTCATACTTTGATAACGATACACCATATCAAAAGCCTGGCTTAGCAAAGTAATAAATATTCTTTTATACAAAAATTTATTACTGTTATAGTTGACAATTATCTGCATACTCTTATAGAATTTATATATATATATTCATAGTATTATTTATGAGAGCTTCTGTGTAATAAAAATTATAATAGCCAAATAGTTCACATTTCAATACAACAATTGGGTCTATGTTCTATCAAATTTTTACATGAAAGTCAGACATTTCTTATACTTGCTCATAACTGTTATTAAAACAGGCAAAACTCTTCATATAATAGTGTCACTCAGTGCAAGTCAGAGTAATCAATGAAATATATAGGTACTGAACTGAATTCAGACCTATATTGTTATGTAAGCTAATGAGTGATATTCAATTTTATTCTATTGAAATGACAAAGACATTAAAATTTTTCTTATTAAAGGACATTCTATAATATACTAAAATATAATGAAAAATATCACAAAACTATACAAGGATGTATCCTCATTAGTTTTGACAAATGAAATAAATAAAAAAATATTATAAATTTGAGCATATATTTAATGAAAAAGGCATGGGTGTTATAAAGGCTATCACATGAGACTTTAAATATGTGCAATTGGTTTTATAATAGGCAAAACTCTCTCCATACAGTAGTGCCACTCTAAGCAAGACAGAGTAATCAATGGATGCCAGAAGGCTTGTGCATAAAATCCCTATCTAGTGCCTACTCATCCAATATAACAACAGTTATGAGCAAGCATGAAAGATAGTGATCATGTGATGTTTTAAGGCTTAATGCAATTGGTTTTGCTGGAAGATATATCTGAGGACAGAAAGGTTAGAAGATATACATATATTGAATATATCTATGTTTCACTAATTGTTTTATATAATCATTATACGATTCATAATTATTTTTTCTTCTTTTGTATCCCCCCAAAGTTAGGATTTGCATACTGATTTACAAGTAGCCACCAAAGAGTGATGATGGTGCACATATGTGCGTAAACTATATTAGCAAAAAAATTTCTGTAGTGTTTATACATTTATATCATGCACCCCCATTATATAATGTATCATCAGAAAGGCATCCTCTTTACTTCTTCCACAATAAAAGTTTTTGAGTTACTGAAACTTATTTTATAATGTTTTTGAAAGTACTTGTGAGATATCATAACTACCAAGATGGCAGTCTATATTTTTGATAAAATTTGATAAATATACAGTTTCAAGGGCTACCAAGATGGCAGTCCATATTTTATTAACAATCTTCCAAAATTAATGTTAAATTTTTAAAAAAGGAATACATTCCAATAAATTTAAATGCCAATCTTTATTTCGATCTTCCGATGTCTACAAAATTAATGTTAAATTTTTAAAAAAAGGAATAAATTCCTATAAATTTAATTGCCAACCTTTATTTCAATTTTTTTCTACTTATTTCCCGAACATGGGTTAGCTATGTTTACAAAAAATTAATGGAAGGCTTACAATTTCCTGCAGATGTGTTAGTTACATTTACAAAAAATGAGTGATAACCCTACAACCTTTCAAGTTATGTTTACAAAACTGAACCAAAAAATATAAATACAATAATTATAGTTTATTTATGTCACTGTCATGCAATCCCTAATAGCTTCCAAAATCACCACAAATGAATCTTGTTTCTGCTGTCAACACTACATAAATTCTGCTAAATAGGAATCAAGGTATTGTGCAGTTCCCTGGTGTTTTTTATTTTCATATCATGATCATTAATGCACACTGTTCTGGAAAGTAGGATTCCATACCTTTGGAAATATTCCACTGCATCCTGTTCTGCAACCGAAAGATCCCAAATTTTGATAATTATCACTATTTACAAAAAAAAAAACTGGCCAAAAAGAAAACTACTGAACTGAAAGTTACAACAATGTTAAGAGTGTCTCACAATTTCTACATAAGTAAAAAAAAATATTTTTTATAAAATTTATCAATTTATTACTTTTCTTGAAATTTTACATTAATTCTTTTTTAATTTAACAAATAATATCCAGGCCCTCGAAATATCTTTAGCAATTGTGGAAGCCATTATGGATTGCACACTGATGATATTAATAAAATGTAAATATTGTATTCATATTACTATTTTGTTTTTGGTTTATATAAATGACATCTTCGGGAGATTGTAGGATGCCCACTCTTTTTTTTTTTTTGTAAATGTAACTAACTGCTCTTTAGAAAGTAAATTTTTTTAAAAAATTGAAATAAAGATTGTCAATTAAATTTATATTTATTGCTTTATTTTTTTTTTTTTTTTAATAAAAATAAAAATTGTTAATCAAATATGATCTACTATCTTGGTAAGGGCTGCAGAAAGGAGTTTGCTATTAACTGAAAGGAGACCCTTTGATTCCTCTTGGAGGCCTTAAAGGAACCGAGCAGGGCAAATTCCTAATGTCCACTCCATACGTTTTTGTCGTTGCAGCTGTTATTACTATATGTTTATTCATATAGTATACGAACATGGATGGGCTGCTCACCAACACGCATTAGCCAGCGTGGTGAGTTTATTGGCTTTTTACCTCTGAGTTTAAGATCAAGAAACACCATGGTCTTTCTTCTCAGTGCCTGATAAGGCAGAATGAATGTTTGTGTAAATGATAAAGATTTTTCCCAATTATACAATTATGACAGACAAAAATAAAGCATGGCCCTTAATCCCAGGAGGCTGTAAAGTCACCAACCAAGGCAGCGGTTGGTGGCCGAAGGCGGAGGGTGCTAAGAATATCCTGGAGGCGGACCCAGGCTGCCATTTGATGACGACTTTTTATTTAGGTACTTACAACTGCAGATCACTTTCAAGTGAAGGAAGATTGCAAGAATTAGAAGAAGAACTCTCTTATATTAAATGGGATATTATTGGACTTTGTGAAGTTAGAAGAAAAGGTGAAGAGACAATTGATTTAAAAAGTGGACATATACTCTATTATAAAGGCACAAATATTGGAAATACAAGTGGAGTAGGATTCATTATAAATAAAAAGTGGAAGAACAATATTGTGGAGATTGATGGTGTATCAGACAGAGTGGCAAGATTAGTTATACAACTTAATAGCAGATATCAAATGCAGATAATTCAGGTTTATGCCCCAACAAGTTCTCACAGTGATGAAGTAGTAGAAGATTTTTATATGGATGTACAAAAGGCTTTTGATCAGAGTAAACAACATTTTAAAATTGTTATGGGAGATTTTAATGCTAGAATTGGTAAACAAATGAAAGATGAAAGTGTTGTAGGTAATTTTGGTTATGGTAATAGAAATGAGAGAGGACATAGACTTGTGGAGTTTGCAGAGAAGGAAAAACTTTATATTATGAATTCTTTTTTTGAGAAAAATGTTAGAAGGAAATGGACATGGAAGCATCCAAATGAAGGTACAGCAGAATTGGATTATATTTTGACTAACAGGAAATACATATTTCAAGATTGTAATGTTCTTAATAAATTTAACACAGGAAGTGATCATCGATTAGTAAGGGGTAAGATACATGTTAATGTAAAACTAGAGAGACAAAAATTATTAAGAAAAACTATATTTACAGTTGATATTCCTAATCTTCAGAAACATTCTAATGAATTTAAATTAGAACTTACAAATCGGTTTCAAGTATTAGTAGATTTTGAACATGATTCAGATTTGAATGAAATTAATATGAAAATAACTGATACACTTTTAAAAACTGCAACAAAGATAGCTGGTAGAGAAAAGCAGCAATTGACCAATAAAATTTCTACTGAGACTAGAGAACTTATGAAGAAAAGAAGGAATATGAAGATATGCAAGAATGATGCATTAAAAAGAATTGAATATCTCGAATTTTGTAAAATGGTGCGGAAAAGAGTTGAAAATGATATAAGAAAGTATAACTGTGAACTAGCAAGAAAAGCTGTAGAAGAAAATAAAAGTCTTAAGAATGTAAAACAACATTTTGGTATTGGTAGGAAATTTATATCTGCAATAAGGAAAAAAGATGGAATTATTACTAAAAAGAGGGATGACATTATGAAATTGGTAGAAGATTTTTATCAAGAATTATATAGTAATAAAGAACAAGTACCTCCTATATCTATTACATCTTCCGAATTGCCCAGAATTTTAAATGAAGAAGTGAGAAATGCAATTAAATGTATGAAAAAAGGAAAGGCTCCAGGTAATGATGGAATTATAATTGATATATTAAAAGAAGCAGGTGAAGAAACAGAAAAAATATTAGCAAAGTTATATACCAAATGTCTAAATGATAAAGATGTACCGGATGATTGGAAGAATGCAGTAATAATATTAATATTTAAAAAAGGTGATAAAGAAGATATTAGAAATTACAGACCTATCAGCCTTTTATCAGTTTTATATAAAATTTTTACCAAGATAATTACAACTCGTCTACAGAGAACATTGGATTTTCACCAACCAAGAGAACAAGCTGGATTTAAAAGTGGTTTTAGTACAGTAGATCATATTCAAGTATTGAGAGAAGTTATAGAAAGGACAAATGAATATGAGTTGTCATTATGTTTTGGATTTGTAGATTATGAAAAGGCATTTGATTCTATAAACATTTCTTCAGTGATTAAAGCATTGGATCATCAAGGTATAGATCCAGGATATTGTCATATTTTAAAGAATATTTATAAAAATGCAACAGCAACAATTAGATTACATAATGATACTGGGAAAGTCAACATTGAGAAAGGTGTAAGACAAGGTGACTCCATATCTCCAAAACTTTTTACAGCAGTGCTGCAAGAAGTATTTTGTGGATTAAAATGGGAAACTAAAGGAGTGAAAGTAAATGGAGATTATTTAAGTCATTTAGATTTCGCAGATGATGTAGTTGTTTTTGCAAATAATGCTTCCGAGCTGCAGGAAATGTTGCAGGAGTTATCAGATGAAAGTAGGAAAGTAGGACTAAAGATAAATGTTAAAAAGACTAAAGTAATGTTTAATCGATTTGCTCAAAATATGAAAATAAAGATTGATTATGATGAATTAGAAGAAGTTAAGAGTTACAAATACCTTGGTCAGATTATTAATACAGATGGAAACATAATAGAGGAAATTAATCATAGAATTAAACTTGGTTGGAGTGCTTTTGGTAGAAATAACTTGATATTAAAAGGAAATATGCCTATGTGTTTGAAAAGAAAGGTTTTTAACAAATGTGTTTTACCAGTTCTTACTTATGGATCTGAGACTTGGACACTTAATAGAAGATCAATACAGAGACTTCAGACCACTCAAAGAAGTATGGAGAGATGTATGTTGGGAGTAACAAGAAGAGATCGAAACGCAATGTATGGGTAAGAGAACAAACAGGTGTTACTGACCTCATTGAAAAAATTAAACGATTGAAGTGGAGTTGGGCTGGACATATTGCTAGAAGAGATGATAATAGATGGACAATTGAAATTTTAAACTGGATTCCAAGAGATTGTAAAAGACCCAGAAGGAGACCACATGTAAGATGGATGGATGAAATAAGAAAATGTGTAGGGGTGATGTGGAGAGGAGAAGCTAAAGATCGGAGAAGATGGATTAAACTTGGAGAGACCTTTATCCTGCAGTGGATTGATAATGGTTGATAATGATGATGATGATGATCTTGGTAAGCTCTTGAACATGTATATTTATCAAATTTTATCAAAAATACAGACTGCCCATCTTTAGTTCTGAAAACTCAATACTTTTTTGAGTTATATTTTAGTGCCATAAATGTATATTTAATGCTATTCAATTGGGAAAAATCACTATCTAATGCATAACGATTTTTTTAAAACCTCATTTTTCAAAATTTGGAGTAAAAAATGATGGAGGAAATAATGATGATATTATTAAAAAATCAAGCTTATATTATACAACTCTATTCAGAAAATATTCTTTTTTAAAGTATTAGATGCCTCAATTGTATTTTTATATTTATTGCTTTTTAAATATTGTATCAACACACACCACAACTGGTAAGTGATACCATTACAAATTTTCAAATGCTTTAATATATTTATTTTTAATTAAAGATTGCTGTCCCAATACCTTTCTAGGTATGCTTCTCTATTTTGTAAAAATTAATTTAGTTTAAATTTATTTCATGTAGTATAAATTTTGTGCCCTTTTTTTTTTCAGATTTAACTGTATTTCTTGCCACTTGTACTCTAAATAAAATTCAATTTTTTTCATCTTTTACAAATTATCACTATTTTTTCTACTTTTTAAGATAAATTTTGTAATACTTAATATATTAAATGCTTACAATAATAAAAATAAAATTTATTTCATTATAATAACTGATTGCAAAAAAGCAGTTAATTGAATCCAGTTAGAAACTATTTGAAATAAAAGTAATTTTATTTCTCCATATTTGCAATTTTATGATTATACATTTTTTTAATTCATATATTTTAATACTTATTATAAATAAGACTCATAATAAAAAATCAAATTTGGAAGGGATAATTATATAAAACAAATACTTTTCTTAAGAGCAGTATGATAAACCTCTTGTAGTATTTATGTTATAAAACTATATATTAAAAGTAGTTTATTTTTAATGCTAATTTGAAAACCTCTTTAATTATAAGAATAGTTTTGTTTATTACCAACATTTGCTGTAAGATGAATAGATATTGTTTTAATGACTTGGTAGTCAGTTATAGAAATATCATTAAGGACAAATCAATATTGATTATATGCAATGTTGATCAAATCCACATAAGAGAAATAAAGTAATCAATAAAGAATTAATGATATGTGTCCAAGCTATATCATCTCACCAACAATTTATATGTAGTTTGAAAACCAAATAACTTCAAGTACAATTTATATAACATTAATCATCCAATTTATAATGTCTATTACATAAACCACAATTATTCCATATTACATAAACCACAATTATTCCATTTATTTATTTATATGATAATAAATTTTTTCTTATATTTATTTAAAAAAGGTTAAATTTGGAATGAACTCAATCAATAATCAATTGACTTTATTGCTCAAAAGTTGAGTGCCAAAAGAGTTAAATCTGGAATCAATCTGAGTATTTTTCACTCAAGAGTCACTCTATAATTGCATTAAATTTTGTGAGACAATAAAAAAATTATTCATGATTAAAAAATTTCAAATTTTTGATTGACTTTTTTGAAATCCAAATCCCCATTAACTATATCAAGGTATTTGGTACCATATTGAACTTTTAAAAAAACTGACTTGAGATACAATTTTCACAATAACTTCAGTTTTAATAATGTTAGAGTAAAATGCTATATATTGACAAAAAGTAGAAAACTAAGAAAAACAATAAGGCTAAAACAAATAGTGATTACCATTAAAAAAGTAAGAAAAAAAAAGAAATTTTCACATTCAGAAAAATTATTACTTTATTGTTTGTTCATGATTTGTAATTTATCATTAATTAAGTTTAAATTACATCTACATTGGTAATTTCTTTGAATTTTTCACAGAATTCTCATTCAAGCCATGTATAATACTTCTTACCTGAGATAATCCATAGCTTCAGAATTTACAAAAGTAATAGCATAATAATTCTTCATTTTTATCGTATATACCAAAAGTTAAAAAATCTTAAGGTGTCTATAAGAAAAAGATTCATCCTGATAAGAGATACAAAATGAATCATTTCCAGAAGATGAATAAGCATTTGTAATCATAAAAATTAGCTTCTTGTCTATCCAAACTAAAAATTGAAAGCTACCATCTGTATCAATGATAAAATGAGTTTCCTCTCTTCAATTTATAATTTTTGTGCATATCAATGATGCTACCATGTAATTGTACCACAGAGATATAATTTATTTGCATATAGCTCATTTGCTAGCTCTAGACTTGAAAATAATGTGATGCAAGATGTGTCAAAACTACTGACCCCACAACAGGAGTACCAATGCATAGGCAAGAATCAGGATTTGTCTCTTTGCCTGCATACAATTCCATGTAGTGTACATAACCATTGTGGCTATCACTATACACACCACTTGAAATCTCTCTTTATTGGTTTTAAGAGTTTATATTTTCACATGGTACTATGTTCAGTAAATTTTGTGATTGCTTTATCAACTGCAACCTTTCTGTACATATAATAATCAGTCTTAAAATTTACATTGCACTGTTCTATAATTTTTATATATAAAAATTATTACTTGTTATACAAATACAGCCATGTAAGTACAAACATAACACATTAATATGAATATAAACACACTAATAAATTATTAAATCTTTAGAGAATCATTATCTCTGTAAAATAAGGTTGCCTCAAACTTGGACCAGAGCCCCAAAATTTTATTGTACATAAATCACTACTTTCATTATACTTGAATTTGAATACAAGTATAATTTATATACTAAACAGATAAAGTACTACAAACACATTAATAAATTTTACATTTATCAAGTAATAAAAAAATTTAAAATAATAATATTCAACTACAAATAAAAATAAAATTGAATACTTACCTACATTAAATTTATTTTCATAATGAAGGTCTCAAAATTGCAAAATCATTGAAGCATATTGAATCCATTTTATTAAGGAGTCTGGCTGATAAAAAAAATTTGCCTTTGTCTTCTTTATGCATTCTAGTAAACTGAGCAGAAAAAAAAATTAAATGAACTTATTAATAAAAAAATTGAGATTTTGTCCAATTTTAGCATAGCATAAGCCATTTTAAAAATGAACTGAAACTGCAGAGAATTGTGGTATTGCTATATATGTAGTCCTTTTGGTTTTCCTGCAATTTTAAAAAGACAAAAGAAATTTTAATTTCAATGAATCAGCAGCAGCAACACTAACATTTACAAAATCATAAAAAGAGCTAATTTATTTTTATCTTTTATTTAAGAAATGATTGATTATAAAAAAATAAAATGTATTAAAAACATAAAGACAGTGTTGTACCCATAAACCATATAACATAATTTTATTTTTAATTCATGATTATTACAAATCAGTCATTCATTTAAAGGCTAGCAAAGATTTAAGATATGATAAATATCTTATGTGCATATATATGGAAATATTTAATGTGTGTTTTCATTTATAATTACTCAATTAGAATACCACTTTATTTACAACAGCAAACCATAAGAGCTAACTGCCCCAAGTAAAAAGTAAAACTGTCTGGTTAATTGCATTCAATTATCCTGACAGTTTTACTTTTTCTCTTAACCTGGGGCAGTTAGCTTTCATTGGCTGTTGGTCTAAGCAATGTGCTTTTTAATTAAGTAATTTTGAAATACAAGTTATAGTGTATAGACATAACTTATATGTAATTAAAGAGGATTTGAACCAAACTTTCAAACTTCCTATATTCACTCTCTCCAATATAACTGATACACATGACCACATAAATGTGAAAAAGATAAATGATTTTCAATATTTGGTTCAGATCATCATCTCTGACATACACTCATATATATATATATATATATATATAATCAATGCTCAACTTATATTAAGTTAGCAAATATACACACTTTAATGAACTAGTTTTAATCTTCTACACTCTCCAGCCATTCATATCACTGAAAATCTGATAATGATATGCTCAAAGCCCTTGATGGTGCCAATATTATAGTCATACTCATATTGATCTTTAAGTAATTATAAATGAATAAACATCCATTAAAATATTATACTATACATATTAACTACCTTAGGAAAAGCTATGAGATGAATTTTTGTCTCAACATACTGAATGCAATGAGGAAAGGATGATGCCTCTGGGCCCTTGAATATAAAAAGAATAAGATGAAGCTATTTTATTATTAAATTTAACAAAGGCTATTTTAAAATAAATGAAGAATTCAAGCCATTTGGTTAGATTTTTCAAAGATGTAAATTATATAATTTAGCAGAAAGAATATCATGGCAATTTTGTCAGCAGTTTTCAATATGACAAAATAAGTGACATCAATACTATATCTTCTATGGTAGAAGCAATATGATAAGAGGTGATTAAGAGATTGGTTTTAATTGATTTATTAGGCAAGAAATCATATTAATAGATGGCTCATAATTGACTAATGTATAAAATATTTTTGCCATTAAAAAAATCTTGCAAAGGTGTATGTCAGTGGAAATGGATCTATAGTTGCAGATCATATCTTTAGAACTATTTTAAGCAAATAAGTAAAACTTTTATGGTTACAATGTCTTAACAGTTGCAAATCTGCAATAGCATATCCAAACATCTATTGTCAATCATTTAAGATATGATCACTTAAATATTTGATTTCATTCTCATATTTGAATGAATATTTCATCTCAGAGAGAAGTTTGATTCAGAATCATCTAATTTCAAACATTATGTTGCCTACATTATCTGGCATGATTTCAAAATACTATTTACTTATATGTTATTAAAACAACATTTATTAGAGAATCATTATGGACTCAATCACATAACTTGGTAATCTTCTTTCTCAAATCCAAATAAGTGGCATAGTATCCTTATACAAATAAATACTTTATTTCATCTTTGGCTGCTTTATTCTTTTATTTCTTAGTATAACATCATTTTATTCTCATATCTTTGTCATCATATATATATATATATAGCGAGTATCCTAATAGCTCTAAAAAGCATTTAAAAATCTCTATCTAGAATTATCCCTATCCTCAGACTAGTTTTGAGCTTATGGTTCATGTCAGTGGGGTGCTAAAATATTCAGACACTAGACCTAAAATACCAACTCAAAGTCAGCATTTATCTATTACCTAACTATTAAGTAGAAAATCTGAAATTTTCAGACACCTATATGTCTTCAAATCCAGATATCTAACTTAAATAGCTATATGGGTCTGAAAACACTTCAGTCTCATCATATATTAATAGCCTCAGCAATATAACATTACCAAAGCATCAAGAGCAAAATTATAATAATCAAAAAATCCAAGTCACATATCATGTGATTTGATTTAAGCTTGTATTACAGATATGTAATATAGGGAGCGTACTAATAATTCTATCAAGCTTTTACTGATAAGTGCTGTAAAGGAAAGCATTTAAAAATTATCTAGAATTATCCCTATCCTCATGCTGGTTTTGAGCTTATGGCTCACATCAGTGAGGCACTAGGATATTCAGGCACTAAATCTAAAATACCAACTTAAAAACAGAACTTATCTAATACCTAACTATTAAATAGAAAATCTGAAATTTTCAGATACCTATATGTCTTCAAATACAGATGTTATATTGCCGAGGCTATTAATATATGGTGAGGCTGCTGCGTTTTCAGATCCATATAGATATTTAAGTTAAATACCTGGATTTGAAGACAGGGTTTGAAAATGTCAGATTTTCTATTTGATAGTTAGGTATTAGATAAGTGCTGGCTTTGAATTGGCATATGTATATATATTAATACAAATAAAATGTCCATTAATTAGCAAACTATTGTAATAACAATAAAACTAATAAATATAATAGTTAATTACCATTACATTTATTAGTTTTATATATATGTTCACTAGAGGGAGCTTATCAATAACTCCCTCTAGTGAACATTTTAATACAAGCTTAAAAGCAAGTTACACGATTTGTTTCTTGTTTTTTTTTAATTATTATATATATATAGCTAAAAGGAGGTTGCCTTCACAACAGTTTGAAAATGTTGATTGCATTAGATTAATTCACATATAAATAGTGACCATCTTTATATATTTATAAAGTTTTAGGGCATATTTGAAATCTCTGAAAAAGCTTGCTGATGTTTAAAATATATTTCTCATATTCTATTTTTATTTTGAAAATTTTATATGTAATATAAATATGCTAAAAATACATTTTAAAAAAATAAATGCAATAGAAATTTAAATCTGAATGTCAAAAGATGTTTAACTTCAAAATAGCATCTTATCAACAGAATTATAAACGGAAAAGATTAAATCAACATTAATTCTTAGACTTAATGTACGTATATATACTAATTACAAAATTTTGCATTACTAATTCTTTTAAACAATTGTTTCTAAATATTTTCATACTTTCCTCCATCTGCATACATTATCTTGATTAATATAAAATTTCATATTGGGTTTCTGCCTTTTTTGTTTTTATTACATTTAGATTATTAGCAATTAACATTTTATTGACATTCAGTAAGAGAATCGAAAATTATATATAACAATTGCTATTTTCATCTTTTTTAATACTACTGTTTTAACAGCTTGCATAAGCACAAGGAATGGACATCATGTGATGTTTTAGTGGTTTAGTACCAATCCTGGCTGTAGGATGATGTTGACTATAGTTATTAAAAAAAAACCAAAGATATCAAAATGTATAGATATTGAATTGGATTCCACTCTGTATCATTATACAAGCAAATGAGCTTGGATTGAAAACATTATTGTGTTTTGATTTTGGCTTCATAGCTCTAAAGTTAACTAAAAAGGTAAAAGATGGCTGCTGAAGAGTTGCATCAAAGATCTACATGCAGTGCTCACAAATCCAACACTGATGAAGATCATATGTTAAAAATTAATCTGGGAATATTGGATGAATAGGCACTAGATAGGAATTTTGATTCAGAAACCCTTATAGCATCTATTGATTACTGTGGCTATTATAAGAAGATGCTTCCATCTAAACAGCTTCTGTAAGCATAAGAAATGGTGATATGATATTTTAGTGTTTTATTTTAAACTGTCTTAAGTATATAAATAAATGGTTTCACACACATATACATTCGTTTGTTATGTTCAACAAAATCTTAGTAGCTTATTAGAAACTATCAAGTCGGCCTCAAACTCTAAGCTATAATCCAGTATATCCATTGTATTAATCTGGGTATGCTAATAATCATACCATCCAATGAGAAGATTGGGTCTTGAAAATTTGCCCTGATCATTTTCTTTAGACTGTGATAGGAAATCAAAATATTTTTCTTTGTTTAATAGAGCACTTCTTTTTAGCAGTCATCTTTATTTAAATAAATTATATTTTGTATTATGTATGAACTATAATGTTATATGTAAGTTGTCTTTCTGAATTAAGCAACAATACTTAATCTCTGTCAGAATATCATTAAGATGCATTGTTAGTAAATAGTATTTTTTGATAATAGACATAAAAATTTCTTGAAAATTTTAATAATCACATAAAGTAAAACAGTTACAACATATTATTGGATATTAGTTTCTTTTTATTATGTATGTATTACCATTATTTTCAACCAAGATATATTAGTACACTGCAGAATGAATCCACTTATTTATTCCAATTTCTTTTATCTAACAAATTTTCTTTTCTTTTTTTTATATGTCAAAGCGTTGACCGGGAAGCGAACTCGGGCCAGTTGCTTGGAAGGCAGCTATGCTAACCGCTAGGCCACCACGCTTGACAAATTTTATCTTCTTTAACAATCTCTTAGTATTACCTTGTCAAACGTTTAGCTTCTGTTTCTATCTAATCTCAATAAATATTTCTTCATACTTGATTGTTTAGTCTGCAGTCTCTGTACTGTCTCCCTAAGTATCCAAATCTCAGGTCCATATGGAAGAAATAGGCATTTTTATTTTTAAGATTAATTATTTCTACCAAAAGCACTCCATAACACTTAATTCCGTCATTAATTTCGTTCATGTTTTCATCAGTATTAAAAATTTGTGAAAGATATTTGCAGTTGCTAACTTTTTTAATTCATTATCAACAATCTTTGATTTTCCTCTTGTATTGAAAACCTATTTTATATTCGTACAGAAATACATACGTTAATAGCAAATTAATTTCTACTATATATATATTGTATTCATATCCAGTATTCATTTTTTCTTTCTTTCTTTAATAAAATATAAAGTTGGAAGGGAAAACGATTATACCTTTAAACCAATCAATAAACAAAAATAATTGATAGAGAAGCGTAAAGATAATGGGTGATATTGTAATTAAAAAAAAAAAAAAAATCGTTCGGGCGGAAATAATTTTAATACGGCGAAATATATATTACCGGGATTTTTTTTAAATCTCCACATAAATTGTAATTTTATAATTATAATGAATTATTTTATTTTTTGAAAATAAAAACATACTTAAAATTGTCTTTACTGCATTCATTGATAACGGAATTTGGAGGTCTCGTGAGTTAGCAATTGACGTATATTTATGCCTGCCTTCCCCCCTTTAAACCAGCGTTATATATATATATTTTTTCGCGGTTTGACGCAGTTGGTATAGCTTTCGACTTGGGATCGGGAGATTCGTGGTTCGATTCCGGCTCTCGCAGTTCTGATCGAACTTCTTATGAACTCCCGGGTAATAAAGACATTAATATTATTATTTTTTTAATGCCGTTATATTTTGCTGTTTACATTATTTAGCAATTCAAAAATCTTGGTAACTTGTCTCTCCCTGATAAGAATCTGGTGCTGACATGAAAATTGTGGACGCCTATATACATATAACAAATGATGAACTTTAAATATTCAAAACATAACTTCTGAATATTTAAAACATTTTTTAAAAAAATCCATAAGTTTTTTGAAGATAATTTATTAATAACATTTTAAGGTATCGTGTTTTCAAATTGAGAATGAAATGAAGAAAGCCTCGAGGCTTTGTTGTTTTCTAAGTATTATTTTTCCTCATTCTATTATAATGAAGTAGATGAAGAAGAGATGAATTAAAATTTCATTCATCCTTATGTCTGGTGAATAGATAACAAGAGAAACTTTAGAAGTTCAGAAGTACATTTAAAGATCGTTTTCAAAAAAAGAATTTCTTTTTAAACAAGTTATTTTTTGTAAAACAAGACTTCTGCAAACAATTAGATAAATTCATTAACAATCAATTTCGTCTAGATATAAAGTAGATATGGAGCCTTTTAAAACAAAATAATATTAACGTTAAAATGTTACATCAACGGATCAAATTTATGTTCATTTTTCGAAGAAAATATGAAACAATTTTGAGCCGCTTTTAAAAAGAAATTATAACATTTTCATCAATTTTAAAATATTAATCCAAATGCATTTTTATATATACTCTACTTTTGAAGTTTTTTTTTTTTAACATCTGTTTAAATTTTTTAAAACTTTGTTTAATGTTAATCTATGCCTATTAATTTTTAATACAATAGTTATTTTCCATTAAAAGTTTTTATTATTACAGTTTTTTTTTATTTAACAAAATTTCTAAAGTATTATAGGAATGTAAATTAAATATATAAAATGAAATTATTAAAATTAATTGTAAGGATTTGGAATATAATTTGTAGCTTATTCAGGAATCATAAATTTGGAATTTTATATTCGTTTCTATGAAAATTCTTAGAAAAGTTTGTGAAAACATAATAGCAAGTTGTCAGGCGTTGGTAGCCGAGAGGTCAGCGCAGCTTCCTTGCAAGCAAGCAATTTCTTGCAGGCAGTTGTTGCGGATTCGCCTCCCGGCCGATGCCTTGACATATGGAAAAAATCAGTAGCAAGTTAGGATAATTTTAAATACAAGGAAAATAATAAATTTTCACTTCAAAATAATTCAGTTATTTAAGTTGTATGACATTCTTTGTTTCTTAATCTTTCCATATTAATAAGTCTGTCAAATAAGTTGTTGGAAAATAATAGCAAAAATGAATTATGAAAATTTATAAAGAGTTACTATGCAGTTGAATAGTAATTAATAAAAAAACAAATGGAATTTATTAAAGAATATTGTATGAAAAAATTATTGATTATATATATTGTAATGGGTCGGTTGTTGTCACAAGAAGGGTGGGGGCGCATCTTTCTACGGTCAGACTCTGAGTCTTTGGGTAGGATGCTGGTGATGGTATGATGAAATGCTTAGACTATGATCACATCTCCATTCAATGGGATAGCTCAATGTTTACTCATTAAGTCTAGATATAATTTCGACTAGTTCATGCACATCTCACCCCCCTTCTGGCTTCATTATGTCTCAGTATTTAAACTCAGAAGGAATTTGCACTCATCTCTCTTCAGGGATGGGATTAGGGAGGTTAACAACTATTGCACCTCTAAAAAAGTGAGGATCAATTAACACACTCTCCCAGAATATTTCTAATATCAGTATACACATAAGGAGAGATCTGTGGAAATGTTTAGCATATATTTTTAGTGATGTGAATGCATAATGATGATGACAAGGCAGAGACAAAATTTATCAAAATAACTTAACAACATTTATTAAATAGCAAATCTAATTTAACAATATTAACATATATAATTGCAGGAGTCAAGGATAGATTCTGTGATAGAAGTCCATACGCTGGTAACCTTTATTTACAAAGTTTAAAATAAGGAAAAAATATATTTCAGAAGATCACAAATCTGACATTAATTTATTTATTTAGTTGCAATATAGAGTAATACTTGCTGTCTGATTCGTAATGATTATAATCATCCTATTTGGAAAAGAGGACCTCCCTTTACCTATGGGTACTTCCTTAATGTTGATAGGAAAGATCATCCACTCAAGAAAGTTAGATACACAGAAAACAAATATATAACAAATTTTAGTAAAACAATAAATAACAAAGACTCTGTTATGTCACTATAGTATGCTTTTAATATGGACCATCTTCAAAACCTTACCTTATCGCACATTTAGGCTGGTGGTGTCAAACTACTGAAGGGGCAAATAGACCTAAATTTTATTTAATATTATAAAACATTTACTCAATCTATCCTCCCCTCCTTTATGTTTAAAGTAAACTCTTCCATTTTCTGAAACCCAAGCTTCCAAATGTGAAAATGAAAAGAAAAAATTCAAAAATAAAAATAAGATTATAAATAATAAATTACAAAAAAAAAAATCAATCAATTGGATTAATAAAATAAATTCCAGAATCTGGCAAGCATTGTCCATTATGTTCACAGTCTCTTATTCCTGGTGATAGGCCATGTACTGATCATAGGTTTAGTAGATACACTCGTTCTATAATTGTAAATCATCAGCTCTGTCCAGCTGTTTCCTTGGAAGAAAACATGGAAGATTCATTCAAGATCATCATTTCTTGACTTGTATTTAATAAGATAGGCATTCCATATATCATAATGCTTCCATGGGCATGAAGAGCCAGTGTCTGACCTACAGCATAGTTGTTTTAGCCAGACCACATTGCAATACCCTTGTTAGTATATGTAATTTTTATAGAGTTGTTTCTTCGCATAAGGAAGTGGCTTAATAAAAAAAAGAATTATTCTTGATGATTGCTAGCTATTGTTTATTTCTTTTTATGTAATGATTTTATTCAAACTTGGAGTTTTTTATAATCATTTAGGCATATTTACATTTAAATTTATATTGGTGGACAAAACAAATTTCTTTTTATCTTGTATAATTGAAATTCAATTCTAGAATCGAACATATACATCTATCTTGTTTACTTCTAAAAATATGGCAATCGAGATGTTGACTTTCTTGTGCATTCTTCGGAATTATAAAAATGAAAGTGATATCTATGACCTTCGTTTTGTTTTAATCATGGTAGGATCATGCGATAGCTTTCATTTCCTATGCTTGCAGTATTTGTTTACTGTTGTGTAATGTACATTGATGTAATATTATTAAGATAATTATTTATTGGAATTATCTTTTCATTTTCAAGCCTGATCCATTTGGAAATATGCTTGACATTAGGTCATCATCTTTTAAGTTTTATCTTTGTCCATGTCATAATGTCGGTTCATTAAGGATGCTTGTGGTTAGTCATATTATGTATATATGTCAGTTTTTTTATTTTTTTAATGTAGAAATCTAAGACTATCCTTTTTTTTTTAAAAAAAAATAATTTGCTTATCACAATGTTTTGCACATGTATATGCATTTGACAATGGACAACTGTTATTTGATAATTACTTGATTAGGCTTACCATGGTGTAGATTAGCGCATTTGGTCTGTTGATTGCTAGACATATATATATATTTAGTGCTTTCGGTACTTGCAAAGATTATTGATTGCTATTTGCATATATGCTTTACCTTGCTAGAGGGAGCTGCAGACTGCTCAATGGGGATTAAATTTAATGAACAAAAATCAAAAGTAATGATGATAAATACTGGGGAAAGAGAAGAGAAAGAATTTTTATTAAAGTATCTAAAATTAAATGTGGTGAATATATACAACTAATTGGAAATCGTCGTAAGTAATCAAAGAAATTGCTTAGATGAATGGGAGAAAAACTAATGTATGAAAGAAAGAGAAGAAAATGAAAAAAAATACAATAATAAAAAATGGAATTATAATCTCACTGATGAATACACCCACAGGTACATCACTGATCCTCATTATATAAATGTATGTTTAAATAGAGTTTCCATACATTATGATACTTATATTGTTTCACTCCTCTTAACGTTTGTTGCATGTGTTTTGTTATCAGCCATAAAAGGACACTTGAGTGAAATATGGTCATAATTTAGTATAGGTAAATTATATGATGTCCTAACCCAGCTGAGTTGGAGTTTAAATATTTTGATTTCATATCTCATTATAGTCAAATTTCATAGGCCTATCATTCCAATTGTTGTCAGTGTTATTATAAATTGGGGTATAAGTGCATTGGTTTTGGTTTTGACGCATTGGAAGTACCATTGACTTATTTGAATCTACACTTGTGCCCATAAGAATAAAAGTCAATACATTTGTAATAAATTTTTAGATTGTATTATCTGAAATGTGTGCACATATTCGTGCACAGAAATAAGAATATGTGCTAACATTTTATTTTATTTTGTTTATTTGCTTACCTAATTAATATACATTGTCCACATAGAACGATATGTGATGGTATTTTATGCTATTTATCATTTATCTAAATTATGAATATTGTTAACCAATTACTACTTTCATATTTATTGAGTCATAAATAAATGTTAATTTGATAATCTAACATATATGTGGCATTGCTATTAGTCACATTATGAAGTCAGAAGTCCAACATGGCAAACAGACCATAAATATTAGAGCATATATTGTCCCTGATGGTGATGTATACCAGGTTTACTGGAACATCCACAGAGTATTTTAATGTTTATTCTTGGGTATTTTGTCATGCATAAGATATAATAAAATCCTATTTACCTTCTGCATCACTGCTAATTTGCTTTGTCAATTCTGGAGTATAATCCAGAATTGGTTACCTCTATTGTTATTTGTGACATTAATACTTAAAATTAATAATAAATTTACTAGCCAGTATAACAATTGAACATATTTTCTAAAGCTATAACAAATGCCTTATTTATCCCTAAGAGTTTTATTGCTATTGATTTGATTTGATATTTGGCTTAATGAAGAAATAACTTAAAATTTATATTACTTGCCTCCATTGCAAACCTGAATAAATGATGAGCTACCATTTATGATGTTATAGAGCTGATATGGTTTAATGGTTTGTATTCACCATGTAATGATTTCCAGTTTCATAGATTATGCCATCTTGTTTATGGCCTGCCCTCAGGTCTCAGATAAATAAAAATTGTAAAATAAGGTCATAGAGTGGCTTTGAGAGACAGCCATTGAAAAGATCATTATAAATCATAAATTAAGATTTGTGAGTGCTGTTTTAAAATCCAGTAATTAAGAAGAATTATGGTTAATTAAAAAAATAATACAATTATTTAGATAACTTGACATACCTTCAAATAATTCTGTGATTAGTCTTCACGGTATACCCTGGCCATGACTGGATTGTATGGTATTAGCTTTGTATTGTATGGTAATAGCTTTGTATTGTGTCATAAATTCAGACTGATATAATCTGAGATAAGGGTTTTTCAGTTACAATGTATATATACATATATTACTTTCATTGATGTTAAATAATTGGTATTGTTTTGTTACATAAATTATTCTTATTGCAAAATTTTTGATTTTCTTAATTTTATTTAATCTCTTAAAATTTCTAACATTTTCTATTATTCCACCTGGTGAGAGTTTTTGAAAATGTTTAACCATTTACTTCTGTTATAATTTTATACTAAGACTCAACAAATTGGACAAAAAAAATTTTTAATTTAATTTTATAAATGAATAATATTCTAAAAAAATCACATTTGACTTTTCTAAATATTTAAACACTGATTCATAAATAAGAAAAATATACCAATAAAGTTAGTGTAAACACTTTCAGAGAATGAACAAATTCTTTTTAATTGTTTTATTTTTAAATGTGAATGAATGGGGGATTTATCATAAATCTATCAAATTCTGTTTAAACTTTAATATTTACTTTATTGAAATATTTGAAAAAATTCTGACACAATGCCAATTTTAATTAGGTGGTGGTGTTAATAATTAGATTTATGTGAAGCTTCATCAAAGAGAAAATAAGACCTTAAAATAAATCTCTCCTTAAAGAACAATAAAGTAAAGACAATTACTGTTTGCTGACTGTCCATAAGATACTGCCCTCTTTAGCCATTTTTAAAATTAAATAATCAATAAAACTTGTATGAAAGAACCTATATTTAAAAAATCCTATGCTAATACAAATTGTAATAATAATAAAATAGCATTCTAAAACTGTGGAACTATTACACTTTTCCTGAGGGAAATACCCATAGATTCTAAATGATATTCTTTGATTTGAAAATTCAAGAATAAATGCAAATATTTTAATGCCATTCAGTTCACTTCCTGATGAATTAATGTGCAGCTTTATTAAGCAAGTAGTGCATATATGGGAACAGCACTGGTTATAGGTTTTCCATGATGTTTTTAAATATTCAGTTAAATTAAAGCTGTTGAGTTTTAATCATTTTTCTTGCATCGAGTAAAAATTTATTTATTATATGATGTTGATATTTATTTTTGGTATGAATAGTAAAATACAGATTTAAATACATAATGAGAAAAAGATGGAGAGAGATGATGTTTACAAATATATAATTCTTCACCAGGGCAACATTTCCACTGTTGACCCTGGTGATAATTTTTGTAATCATTCAACCTTTGATTTTCATATTAACATTTTATTCTATATTAGAATTCAATAAATTGAAATTAATTTGTTAGAAGTATAAATTTGCAAACAAAAACATCCTAAAAATTTATATTTAAACTTTGAAAATATTGAAAAAATAATAATAAAGTGAATACATAAAGAGAACAATGGAGTCTTTCTTCAGTGGACAGAGTGAAGAAAAACCAGCTAAATAAATGATTTCAGCAAATTAATGAAATATTTGTCGACTGAAACTTATTTTTAAAAAAAGAATTAATGAGAAGCCTGCATAAACCTTTACAATTCAATTTTAAAATTTAAACAGCATTTATAATTATTTTTAAAATATCTCAACAGTTCCTTCCACAGTGCCAGTAAAGGTGTTAGTATCAGTTTCACAAGATGTGGTCATTATCCCAGCTGAAGATTTTTTTTATTAGCTTTAAGCTGAAATTTATTAACTTCTATTTTTAAATGTAAAATATACATATATAAATTAAAATTGATTTTTCCCTAGTTTGTATTTGTAATTCAAATTTGCAAATGTTTGTTAATCTGTGTATCGAAGAGGTTTCTATCTTCTTTATAACCTAATGCTAAGTGCTCTTTCAGTGGAGTTCAACATAATCAAAGCTATGATTATGATGAACTTTATTAAAAAACACTTAGCATTAGGTTATAAAGAAGAAAGAAACCTCTTCAATACACAGATGAACAAATGTTTTCAAATTAGAATATAAAAGTGTAATAGTATATCCTTTCATTTGTAAATAATTATTATCCAATTATTGTGTAAAAATAACTATGAACATGTCATAAATTCCAAAAATTTTCTCAAAGTAATCGTGCAAATAATAAAAACATTACAAAACATACACATTATTTTATGGCTTTTGATACAGCAGTGGCCATTTTATATTCTCATTAAATGTAAGATTCTCATATTTAAATTGATTTAATCTCATTTCCTTCACATTTTAAGTACATTTGAGTATTGTAGTTGTAAATGCATGTATTGATATCCTTAGAGTTTTATTGTATTAATATCATCTAATGTTCTTTATTACTTTTTATAATGCTTTTTTACAACCCACTATTGATGATTTCGAGTAAGATTTAGAAATATAAATAGAAGTTCTGAAGAAGATTGCTGGGCAATCGAAACCATCAATAGTGGGTTGTAAAAAAGCATTGTAAAAAATAATAAAGAACACAGATGATATTGATATTATATGGATTTGGCAATACAATAAGAAAGATAAATTTATAATATTTCATAAAGAAGTTTTATCATATTAGCAGATTACATCCTTAATAAAATATTTTGTAATATGATGGGCAATAGATTTACAAACATCATTAAATTCTTTTTATTAAGTATTCATTTTGAAAGGAAAGGTAACAAGTCATAGTCTAAAATGGACTATATTTTTGAGAAGAATGGGCCATCAAATAGACATATTATAAAAAGAAACAGACAGAGTCACTGTCACTTATTTTTACAGAAACAGTTAAAATTGTAATTGAACTAAGGGACAATTTTTGGTTTAAAATTAAAACTTTAAATCTATAGTTAAATAATATGAACCATAAGAACATTCTGGTTTATAGTCTCATATTGTGTCAGAAAGCTTTACATTTTGATGAAGAATTTAGCTGAGGATATGAAATGTAGTTCAATTTATTGCTTACAGGGATTATATCACTATATATAGAAGTAAACAGAATACTGGGTGTGAATTAATTTATGATAATAGTGAGAAAAGTAGTTTACTGTTTATGACTCAAACAACATCTTTAGAAACAAGGGAATATACACATAAATGGAAAATGTGGGTGATTTAGTCTGCAAGTTATGTAAGGAAGACATAGAAAATATTAGGCATCTATTAATTGAACGTAATGCCCGAAAGCAGTAAGGGTACAGATAATGAAGCTGAAGAAGAATAAATATAAACAAAGTGATTATACAGAAAGTGGGTTCTTGTTTTTTATGCTGGCTTTGGATAAAGATACGGGTGAATTTAGATATAAAGGCCATGGAATTGACAAAGTTTATGTTGTGGAATATGGGAAAAACTTATGGCAGGGAATGGAAAAGGAAGGTAACATGGCTAACAGGTTTCTCTGGGCATAGTAGCTGAGAGATTCCTGACTCTGATAAAGGACCAGTCACAGTGCATTGCATTGCATTCAAAATTATTCTGGACATTTAGTTGTCTATTTTATAAAAATTAAAGATATGGGGTAATCAGTATTTTCCTGAAGGTTTGTGATGATAATGTTTTAGTTGTATCTATTGTTTGGGTTATTTCCATCATTTAATATGAGTATTGAATGTCTTTAGAAATTTTAACTTTATTTAAATATTCCAAATACAATCAACTGTTAGTAATAGCACATCAAACAGGTTAGTATATGCACAACATTTTGAGAGGTATTATTTTCCCTCTTCTTCAGGTGTTACTGGCTTGACCACTGACAGTACTAGCATGGGAATCAAGCTTGGACCCTTAGATTCTTGAGTATTAAATTTTAAGGTAATGACTCAAGAATCTAAGGGTCCAAGTTTGAATCCCATGCTAGTACTGTCACTGGTCAGGCCAGAAATACCTGAAGAAAAGGGGGAAATGATACTTCTCAAAACATTGTGCATATACTAAACTGTTTGATGTGCTATTACTAACAGTTGAATGTATTTGGAATATTTAAATAAAGTTTATAAAGACATTCAATACTCATATTAGATGATGGAAATAATCCAAAAAATAAATACAAATACAGTATAGTCAGTTTTATTTGCTTTTTTAAAAATGAATATGAAGAATTGAATACATATGTAGTAATGTAAATATACATGTAAATATGCTTTCTCAATTTATTATTAATATCTACATTTTAAAAAAAAAAGTTCTTTTATTATAATCTTAATTTATATTGTGCTATATATGCATATTATACACATAAAAATTGCTGATTATATATATGTATGTTTATTGAAAAGTTCTGTACTGCAGTTACAGTACATATTGCAATCAAAACTGGTCAACAAAACTTGAGCTATTATACACAATTTACAATGTATGCAAGTGGAGCTTGCAGCTAAATATAGAATATACTGCAGCCCCACTGTATTGATGATTCATTTATATTGTTGTTAACAACTAGGAATCTGTCAAAAAAAATTATTTTAAATAATTTGTAGAATTTAAATTTATAGATAAAAATCTAGTGTTCTTGATGATATATTTGTAATTTAATGATTTTAATATTAATTTGATATTGATGAACTCTTAAGAATAATATAGAAAATTATTTACGATATTGTAATTTAATCATGCATTATTTATTAATTAATTTTAATATTATTCATTTTCTATATGAAATAAGTTATATATTTTAAAGTTATATATATTTGTAAGTCGTATAAGTCTAATCGTAGATGGTTAAAAATGCGAAACTGTCTTTCTGCTGTGATAGGTTAACTATATGTGTACAATTCATTATTTGATTATAATATCAGGCACACAATAGAATCAAGCCCTGATTTAAGCATGGTTAGTGAGAGATGATGTATATACAAATATGCTATAAACTTAAGTGATTCACTCAAGTTTTTAAAATTCTTACTGGTGGGTGAGTGTGTGAAGATTTATTGTATTTAAGAAATAATGCATTATCGGAGGTTGACTTCCGCTGTGATATATTTAATTATTAAATTAGTTGTTTGTCCATCATCTCATTATATATATATAGTGATTTTTAAACTAACGAAATATCAAGTAAACCACCTATGTTTTTAAAACATTCATTGACAGGAGAGTGCATGTCTATTTTATAGCATATGAGTAAAGAGTAGTTTACTCCCACTATATATATATATATATATATATACTCCCACAATATATATATATATATATATATATATTGTGGGAGTAAACTACTCATATATATATATATTGTGGGAGTAAACTACTCTATATATATATATATATATATATATATATATATATATAGTGGGAGTAAACTACTCTTTACTCATATGCTATAAAATAGACATGCACTCTCCTGTCAATGAATGTTTTAAAAGCATAGGTGGTTTACTTGATATTTCGTTAGTTTAAAAATTACTATATTATCAATTATATATATTTTATAAGGAACTTGAACTCAAACTTTCAAGCTCCCTACATCTATCCAATCTATCTTATACAACTGATACAAATGACCATATACACATATAAATATAAATAAAATGTCCATTAATTAAAAACTATTGTAATAATTAATAAAATAATAAATATAATGGTAACTATTATATAGTCTTTCAATCCACAGAAGAACTTTTGGTTAATTTCTTAACTCTCTTCAAGTGCTTCAGTTTTCTTGAATCATGAAAGGAAATGTAAATATAAATTTAAGTTTGATATTGAAAGCATTAAATTTCCTCATGAAGAGAGAAACCATAATGAAAGAAAAATTAAGGAGGCAATTTTGATAAATAGATATAAAAAGAACACAATTAATTGACAATCTGCTAATGTTAAAATTAGGGATTTATGGAATTTGAGTTGATATGATTTGCTTCCATCATGAAGTTAATAGCAGTTGAGTAGAGTTAAGGAATTAACCGAAAGTACTTCTGCAGATTGAAAGACTATATATAATAGTTAATTACCATTATATATATATATATATATAATTATAATTGAAATAATATTTTTAACGGTTTACAAACAATTACAAACAATCTTTAAATCCACAGAAGTACTTTCGGTTACTTTCTAACCTGCCTCAACTGCCATAAAATTCAAAAACTACAAACAATTACAAACAATCTTTAAATCCGCAGAAGTACTTTCGGTTACTTTCTAATCTGCCTCAACTGCCATAAAATTCAAAAACTAAAAGCTTTTAGTTTTTGAATTTTATGGCAGTTGAGGCAGGTTAGAAAGTAACCGAAAGTACTTCTGCAGATTTAAAGATTGTTTGTAATTGTTTGTAAACCATTAAAAATATTATTTCAATTATAATTACAATATTGTTTTTAATTAACGGATATTTTATTTATTTTATATATATATATATATATATATATATATATATATATATATATATTAATCCAGATCCTAGTGCATATATTTGTTATATAATTGTATTAAAGTCTTTTCCTCTTTAATTTGCTGTGCTTTCAAAAATGATATCAATATATGTCCATATATGTGTGAATGTCATGCAGTCTTATTTTACAATTATGTGAATGATGTTTGATTATTGTCATTATCATGATGTTGACAACTTATTAGTACTGCCAAAACTCACTTTTTTAAAAAGTCCATTCACAATATATGAAGTTATTTGGACATTTGGAACGTGATCATTATTTTACTAAGAAGATCACAATTAGACTTTACTAGTATTTTATTTAGATCAAGACACATACATTATATATATATTGTAACCTCCCAGACTGCTGTAATATAAATGAATCATAATCACCACACTCGCAACTGTAACCTAGCTTCCTGATCTAACTGGTCACCAATGAGTCATATCATACATTTTAGTGATTAAATTCTCTTATGCAACTTATCATACTCTCATTATCAAGAATATGAGCATAAAGACATGAAAATGTAAAACTAATGAAATGACTCATGGATTTAATAAAACTAGCATGAAACTGTTGATCTAAAGAAGATCACAAGGCGACTAATAAAGATAATAACTTCTGGTCAAACCAGCCCTGAAATCCACACAAACAAAATGAGATGAGTTAAATTTGATATTCAGCAAACTAATAAATAACTAATAATTATATCTCTGGAATGATTACAAAATTAAACCTATAAATGAAATAATGAGTAAATTATGATGTAAATGACTAAATGGATGATGGAAAGAAGTAATAATTAAATAGTGGAATGAAATGAGTCTAAGAATGAAGAGAAAGATGTAAGAGAATAAGGAATGATTGAGATGATGATAGAATAAGAGTTAATGAATAGTTGAGATGATAAAAGAATAAAAGTTAATGTATGATTAATCAATTATGATAATGAATTAATGTCAAATGAGAATGAATAACTAAAAGAACGATCAAGATGAAATTGAAGAACAATGTTAATGATGGAGACTAAAATCTTAAACTATAAACTAATATGAGATTAAATGGTAAAAAGATAAGCTAAATAAAAATAGGGATTTCAAGCTTGACACAACCAGAATATTTATCATGAAGTTAAAACAAACTATACATTTTATACCAAAAAAAAATAATTTGCATCTTAAAGCTTAGTTGACTTTCATAAAACAGTGAAAGTAATCTATTTCAAGTCTAACTATAACAATTGACTAAATATAAATTTCATTACAAATTTAAATTCTATCTTGAAATTTAACAACTAATTCTTCTCAGGGTTCTAACACTCAAAATTGTTATGCAACATATATTTGGGTCAGTAAGAGGGATTTTACCACTACCCAAACATAATGCACATAACAGCTCTCAATATAAACTCAATTTAAGAATTATATTTAGCAATTACACATAAACTTTATAACTAACATAAACTTTAAAATTTATGACTGGGAATGACTTTTTAATAATTAAAATCAATAACTTACCAAATTCCTTTTCTTAAATAATTATAAACCATGTGATCAAGATCAGTGAATGATAGCTCTGTGGATTTAACTAAATCAATCAAATCAATATTATGTTTATCTTTTAATCTATTACTTAAAATAATCTGTACTCTAAGTTATTAACATTTTGATTATTGTGTGATGATGCATTAGATGTACCAATAAATTATAAGGCTTACCAAAATTATTATGATATAGCATAATATAGTTAATAGTGCTATATTGGTTGATGATGATTTCAATTCATAATCTTCTGATAGGTTGATAGCAATAACAATAATAGTGTATAGATGTGGTAATTAGCAATAAGACTACATGCAACTAAATAAAATTTTAAACACAACAAACTTTATTTACAATATGTACAAATTTTTAATTCACAGATATGGCATGAAATAAAACTAATATATTAAAATAATTTATGGATGGGACAAATACTTAGTATCCCCTTGACCATATACTCAGCAAATGATACAACCTGCTTAGAAAATAATATTCAAAATATCATTTGTTACTCTTTGGCATATTTTTAAGAATAAGATACTAAAACTTATTTAAGCTGACTAGCACTTAAATTTATAACTAGCAGTATACTTAGAACTTTAGGATATGCACCAAGTATAAATTTAGAATTCAGAAAAAATTTTAAAAGTATTGCATTCTCCTAAAACCCTTTCTTTTATCAGAATATGATAAGGGCAATTATCATATTCTGTGCAATTACTAACTTATTTAAATTTGAAATGAATAAGTTTAGTGCATTAAATGAAGACTAGACATTAAAAGTCAAATACACATAGATCTCATTAAGCATTACCTATGTCCACAGCTCAACCCTTGAATACGTAACTGATCTTACAATTCTATTGTCACATCATTATTTGATGAAGGTGAATCCACACTACCAATGTGCATCTCTTACTTGTACATCTAAAATTTTCCACAATCATTAATAGATTTTGGTTTGGTCTGTCTATAACTGATGATGATCCTACAACATCATAAACACTATTTCAATTAAGAAAACACTATGCTAGATGAGTGTTCCTAAATCTAATATTATTCTATACTTGCTATATGATTTGGACCTATTATACTTCACCATACATGGTGGGAAAACTAACTCTATATTATCATGAGGAATTTAACACTAAAAAGGAGGCTTTATAAAAACAACATGACAGTTGTATAATAATATATGGCTGATTCTATACCTCTCTATGGGTATACATACATGTGTGGGCTTTGCCTTATCATGAAAAAAATAGAATTCAAACCATGGATATCCTTTCTTTAGGACTACTTATGCTTATAAGCATTAATTAGTACTTAGCCTCTCCCAATTTTCCTCTCATGAAATCAGCAATAGGTGACTCCATCAGCCTATGCTCCATATAAATATTAATATATTGGATGCCATTCAATTGGAACATCCTATTAACTAAAAACTGTCACTAGTCATTCTCAATATCATAGCAAGATAAAACAATACCAACAATAACAGTGAAAATCTACATATTCCATTTTATAATGTAAAACCATTAATGTATCAACAGCCAAACCAAAATATATATGTCAAATGATCATTAATCATTTAAAATGACAACTATCCTTTTGTTAGAGAGAGCACAACGTATGTAAGCATAAAGATCAAACCTGTATTTGTATTCAAAGTGAACAAGTTCATTTCTATAGAAAACTACCAAATAAAAAAAAAGGTTTATATCAAATTTTCTTTTATATAAGAAAATAATTTGCTCATTCTAGTATACAGTTTATATTTGATAAAAATGTTTGCATATTTACCTCTTTAATAATATACATTATAATTGGTTTCAAACTATGAGAGAAGTAAATATTTTATCACTCTCTAGATCAGTGTTAAACCCTTGGTCCACGGTCCAGCACCAGGCTGCAGAACTTTTCTGCAGGTCCACATGCTAGACCACCAGTAAAAAGTTTGTAATAATAAATAATAAGAGTTTAAACTTTTAATTAATATAGCCAATTCTTATTTATTTTTTCATCTTATTTTTACCCAATTAAAAAAAAAAGAAAACAAAACAAAAACAAAATCTAATCAATCATTCATAAATTAAATTGTTTTTCTAATTATCACAAATGTTTATGGGGGGGGGGGGGTAGAATTAAATTTTTTATTACTTTTCTAAAAAAATTACAAAAAAAGTTTTTTATTATATAAACTCCATATATATATATAAAACTTTATCTTATATATTTAACATTATTGTTTTGATCACTTATAACAATTATGCTTATCTTTAAGAAAATTTATCTATAGACTTCTGCCAGTCTGCAAAATCTTATCCTTATTTTTGCTGGTCCACAGAAACTTATCCTTATTTTTACCAGTCCGCAGGTGTGAAAAGGTTGAAGACCACTGCTCTAGATAAACGATATATATCTATTTTCCAGTTTTTCCTTAACTAAAAAAAAATATACATAAAATAGATGTGTATATTTTACACATTTTTTTTTCTTTAACCCAATATAAATATTTATTTTTCATGCCAAAACCAAAACATATATGTTTTATAAACAAAATTTCCAAACAACACATTATGTAAGTAATATATAAAACACAACAGTAATAAAAAAGAAAATAAGAGTACACTTTTATCCATTAAATTTTATCCCTTTCATCCAAGTTATTCCATTGTGGTAAGTTAAAATAAGAATTAATATTGTGATTAGCAAACATTCCAGATAACGCATATATTTTTTTATTCTGCTGTTGGGTCTGGAATGAGCAATATTTAACACTTATCCACAAGCAAAAATTATTTGATAGTTTTAGTATCGATAATTAACAGAGCGATGAAAATTCATACTTCCAATTGTAGCAGACTTAAAAGATAAGTTTATCTACTTTTCTCTAGATAACTTTCCTGAATAATTCTTTAAGCTATTGTGATCTTCAAAACAAACTTTTAAACTCTTTATTGATTTATCCTGTAAGCGTTTAAAAAGAAAGTATAACAAGAATCATTTATTACATTTAAAATCAAGATAATTTTTCCTTGAAAAATTAGTGGAATTTTATTACACTTAGCATATTTATCTTTCCTTTTCTTTTAAAACTCTTTATTAATTTTATTCTTTCCCTGTACGGTAATATATATATATGTGTAGCAATGTTTAAACAGTCGGAGTATATTCCAATATTGTAAAACATTATTATAACAGTGTATATTTCTCAATAAAAATTTAAAAGTAAATATTTATTTCATTCCATTCTTATTGGCAAAGTATGATGTGATAATCAATATTAGAAAGAAATTGGTAATTGATTATATGATAATCAATATTAGAAAGAAATTGGTAATTGATTATATTTTTCATTACATAGGTTCCCACGATAAAATTTAGCAGACAATAGAGAATAAAATCACGCAAATATTTTCATGTTTACTTTATTAAAAATTAGATGATTCAAAAATGACTTTTAAATTTATTTACTATATATATCATATATAACACTTGTTTTTAATATTATTTTGAATCATTATTTTTTTTATATATATTTTAATTTACAAGCACATAATATCATTCTGTTAAATAATAAGAAAGACACGGAATTCAAATGCTATCAACTTCTTAGTTTACAAATAAATAATTTGTGCATTATTTTTAAAGATAAAAGTTTACATGTATAAATAGAGTAAAAGCAAACGCTTACCTCCTCTTGAATTTTCCTGGGTTTAAAATAAGATTTAGGAGAGACAGTTAGGATGGATAAGGTTTCCATTTCTCCTTCTGTATAACTTCTTAGAATTATCAATCAATAGAAGAATAGTGTTTAAATGACTGCAAGGTTTTGGAGATTTTCTATTCCAGCATTGGTAGACAGCAAGATATTATCATTTCATTGAATTAGATTCCAGAATTTTCTGATGTTTAGTTTTTTTTTCCTTCCTTATTTTAGATTAGACTTTAATTCTGTGGTTGCTTAGTTCTTGTT
Source organism: Epiperipatus broadwayi (assembly GCA_028023455.1). NCBI lineage: Eukaryota > Metazoa > Onychophora > Udeonychophora > Euonychophora > Peripatidae > Epiperipatus > Epiperipatus broadwayi. The sequence continues at coordinate 2,836,602 of JAQFVV010012454.1, forward strand.
TTCTTAATTAGTCAACCCCCCCTATAGCTGGGTTAGAACATATATAGCTTTTATTATAATGCATTCTGGGAGTGAATTGGCCAATAATTTTGGTATGCATAATTAGTATTACCCCCTCTGTCTTCATTTTTAATAATTACTCATACCTATTCAAGACAGCTTTGTGTTAAGTACTAAAAAAATATGCTTAAGTAATTTACTATAATGATTCATTTTACAAGATTTATAAATTGATTTAATTATTTATTTATTTTAATTGCTATTCAACAATAATAAAATAGCAATATATTTCTCTCTCAATAAATAACAATATTTTTAAATTGTTGTTTTATTTCTAGTTTCAAAGCCTAGACTGGGTTTGACATCTCATCTCTACTAAAGCAAATTTTCCAGTGCATTCAAAACAATCTTTATTGAAAAACATTCATTAAGATTTTAATGCCAAATATATTATCATTTAAAATTTTGGAATTATTAACTACAGGGACCTAAATAAAAGGTCACAATATATATATATATCATCAACCATTATCAATCCACTGCAGGATGAAGGTCTCTCCAAGTTCAACCCATCTTTTCCTATCTTTAGCTTCTCTTCTCCACATCACCCCTGCATACTTTCATATTTCATCCATCCATCTCACATGTGGTCTCTTTCTGGGTCTTTTACAATCTCTTGGAATCCGGTTTAAAATTTCAATTGTCCATCTATTATCATCTCTTCTAGCAATATGTCCAGCCCAACTCCACTTCAGTCTTTTAATTTTTTCAATGAGGTCAGTAACACCTGTTTGTTCTCTTACCCATACATTGTGTTTTCGATCTCTTCTTGTTACTCCCAACATGCATCTCTCCATACTTCTTTGAGTGGTCTGAAGTCTCTGTATTGCTCTTCTATTAAGTGTCCAAGTCTCAGATCCATAAGTAAGAACTGGCAAAACACATTTATTAAAAACCTTCCTTTTCAAACACATAGGCATATTTCCTTTTAGTATCAAGTTATTTCTACCAAAAGCACTCCAACCAAGTTTAATTCTATGATTAATTTCATCCATTATGTTTCCATCTGTATTAATAATCTGACCAAGGTATTTGTAACTGTTAACTTCTTCTAACTCATCATAATCAATCTTTATTTTCATATTTTGAGAAAATCTATTAATCATTACTTTAGTCTTTTTAACATTTATCTTTAGTCCTACTTTCCTACTTTCATCTGATAACTCCTGCAACATTTCCTGTAGCTCTAAAGCATTATTTGCAAAAACAACTACATCATCTGCAAAATCTAAATGACTTAAATAATCTCCATTTACTTTCACTCCTTTAGCTTCCCATTTTAATCCACAAAATACTTCTTGCAGCACTGCTGTAAAAAGTTTTGGAGATATGGAGTCACCCTGTCTTACACCCTTTTCAATGTTGATTTTCCTACTATCATTATGTAATCTAATTGTTGCTGTTGCATTTTTATAAATATTCTTTAAAATATGACAATATCCTGGATCTACACCTTGATGATCCAATGCTTTAATCACTGAAGAAATGTTTATAGAATCAAATGCCTTTTCATAATCTACAAATCCTAAGCATAATGGCAACTCATATTCATTTGTCCTTTCTATAACTTCTCTCAATACCTGGATATGATCTACTGTACTAAAACCACTTTTAAATCCAGCTTGTTCTCTTGGTTGGTGGAAATCCAGTGTTTTCTGTAGACGAGTTGTAATTATCTTAGTAAAAATTTTGTATAAAACTGATAAAAGACTGATAGGTCTGTAATTTCTAATATCTTCTTTATCACCTTTTTTAAATATTAATATTAATACTGCATTCTTCCAATCATCTGGTACATCTTTATCATTTAGACATTTGGTATATAACTTTGCTAAAAAAATTTCTATTTCTTCACCTGCTTCTTTTAATATATCAATTATAATTCCATCATTACCTGGAGCCTTCCCTTTCTTCATAAATTTAATTGCATGTCTCACTTCCTCATTCAAAATTCTGGGCAATTTGGAAGATATAATAGATATAGGAGGCACTTGTTCTTTATTACTATATAATTCTTGATAGAAGTCTTCTACACATTTCATGATGTCATCTCTCTTTTTAGTAATAATGCCATCTTTTTTTCTTATTGCAGATATAAATTTCCTACCAATACCAAAATGTTGTTTTACACTCTTTAGACTTTTATTCTCTTCTACAGCTTTCCTTGCTAGTTCACAATTATACTTTCTTATATCATTTTCAACTCTTTTCCACACCATTTTACAAAATTTGAGATATTCAATCTTTTTTAATGCATCATTGTTGTATATCCTCATATTCCTTCTTTTCTTCATAAATTCTCTAGTCTCAGTAGAAATTTTATTGGTCAATTGCTGCTTTTTTCTACCAGCTATCTTTGTTGCAGTTTTTAAAAGTGTATCAGTTATTTTCCTATTAATGTCATTCAAATCTGAATCATGTTCAAAATCTACTAATACTTGAAACCGATTTGTAAGTTCTAATTTAAATTCATTAGAATGTTTCTGAAGATTAGGAATATCAACTGTAAATATTGTTTTTCTTAATAATTTTTGTCTCTCTAGTTTTGCATTAACATGTATCTTACATCTTACTAATCGATGATCACTTCCTGTGTTAAATTTATTAAGAACATTACAATCTTGAAATATGTATTTTCTGTTAGTCAAAATATAATCCAATTCTGCTGTACCTTCATTTGGATGCTTCCATGTCCATTTCCTTTTAACATTTTTCTCAAAAAAAGAATTCATAATATAAAGTTTTTCTTTTTCTGCAAACTCCACAAGTCTATGTCCTCTCTCATTTCTATTACCATAACCAAAATTACCTACAGCATTTTCATCTTTCATTTGTTTACCAATTCTAGCATTAAAGTCTCCCATAACAATTTTAAAATGTTGTTTACTCTGATCAAAAGCCTTTTGTACATCCATATAAAAATCTTCTATTACTTCATCACTATGAGAACTTGTTGGGGCATAAACCTGAATTATCTGCATTTGGTATCTGCTATTAAGTTGTAAAACTAATCTTGCCACTCTGTCTGATACACCATCAATCTCCACAATGTTATTCTTCCATTTTTTATTTATAATGAATCCTACTCCACTTGTATTTCCAATATTTGTGCCTTTATAGTAGAGTATATGTCCACTTTTTAAATCAATTGTTTCTTCACCTTTTCTTCTAACTTCACAAAGTCCAATAATGTCCCATTTAATATAAGACAGTTCTTTTTCTAACTCTTGCAATCTTCCTTCACTTGAAAGTGATCTGCAGTTGTAAGTACCTAAATAAAAAGTCATCATCAAATGGCAGCCTGAGTCTGCAATCAGGGGATTCTTAGCACCCTCTGCCTTCAGCCACCAACTGCTGCCTTGGTTGGTGACTTTACAGCCTCCTGGGAATAAGGGTCATGATTTATTTTTGTCTGTCATGATTGTATATATTGGAAAAAATATTCTTAAACTTGGAGGTAAAAAGCCAATAAACTCACCACACTGGCTAATGCGTGTTGCTGAGCAGCCCATCCATGTTCTTATACTATATGAATAATCACATAGTAATAACAGCTGCAATGACAAGAATGTATGGAGTGGACATTAGGAATTTGCCCTGCTCAGTTCCTTTAAGGCCTCCAAGAGGGATCAAAGAGTCTCCTTGCAGTTAATAGCAAACTCCTTTCTACAGTTTATATATATATATAAATTACATATTTTGTGGGTTCATCCATGTTAAAAACTTTTAATATTAATATACTGATGTTTCGACTTGGTTGTGTGACCAAGTCGAAACGTCAATATATTAAAATTAAAAGTTTTTAACACGGATGAACCCGCAAAATATGTATTTTATATATTTAACCCGTGCAAATCTTTGTTTTAACATATATATATATACATGCACATAATATAAATAAAATGTTTGTTAATTAAAAACTATTGTAAGAACAATTAAAAATATTAAATATAATGGTAATTAACCATTACATACAGTCTTTCAATCTTACAGAAGTATTTTTGGTTAATTCCTTAACCCTGCTCAAACGGCAGTTGAGGTAGGTTAAGGAATTAACCTAAAGTACTTCTGTGGATTGAAATACTGTATATAATAGTTAATTAAATAATTTAATATATCAAGCACATGGTTCTTCTTTTCAAAATAGTTCATAAATATTCAATATAGAAATAAAACAAACTAACTCCTTCTTTTTAAAACTTGTTTTTTATATGACTATAATCATGAAAAAAAAATCCAATGTTTTGACTATTTTATATAGTCTTTTTCAAGGCACACTAAAATAAAACAAAATAAAATATTTAAAAATGTTTGAATTATTTTAGAAAAAATGTAGAAATGATATATGTTGGGACTAGTAAGAATAAATTAAAAACTAGATTAAAACAGCATTTAGGTGATAAAAATTCTGCTGTTTACATTTATATGAATAAATTTAAGCATGGGGATTTTGATATAAAGCCTTTGGAATGTATTAAGTCATATACTGAAAGGATGATAAAAGAAAGTGTGTACGTTAATGAAATAAAACCAGAATTAAATAGGATGTTAATAGAAAGACAGAAAAAAAAAATAGGTTTTTAATTAAATGTTTTAAAGGATATATATATAAATTTTTAAAAAAAAAGGAAATTGTTTGTGTTTAAGTTGTGATTGTTGGTAATAGAAGAGGGGGAGTGAGATAAGGTAAATTTTTGGTTATGAATATATTTTGTAATTTTTTATTTTTTTAATTTTAGTTTTTTTGGAATATGTGTTATTTGTTATATATATTATTTTATTTTAGTTGCCTTGAAAAAGACTATAAAATAGTCGAAATGTTGGATTTTTTTTTTTCATGATTATAGTCATATAAAAAACAAGTTTTAAAAAGGAGTTAGTTTGTTTTATTTCTATAATAGTTATTACCATTATATTTATTATTTTTATTGTTACTATATCATAAATTTTAATCTTGAACTTCTTTTTTCTTTAAAAAATAGTCAGTATAAACAATATTTTATATTTTGGTGAATATTGTTACTATATATATATAATTGCATTTTATTTACAATTACAGAAAATCTTGCAAACTTGAAGCAAAATATGGTCACACACCATAATGAATAGATGAAGTAATTCCCTTCTCACATTCTCAGATATTACTTACTATTGTGCATCATTTTGTACTTTGCTCTACATATTAAGTATATATGTGTGTGTGTTTTTTTATTATTTTTGGCTGCATAATATGAAGTATGATAATCACATCCTTATGTATTTATAATTTTTCTTTATATTAGTGTTATTATCCTTCATAAAACTATAAATAAATAGTCATAATGTTTGATTTTTAATTTTTAGAAAATAAGCACAAATTTTTACAAGAAAAGCATTGTTTAATATACTATATTTAAACATTTTTTACAAGTTAATTTATAGAATTAAGTCATAAAAGTATTTATAAAGTTATAGGTAGGAATATAAAAATAAAATTGTAATTAAACTAACATATAAAAAATGTTTTTAAATATATTGTTTAATGAGAATGAAAGTGGGTAAGTGGGTAGAAAACATGATTGGTATTTATATTGTAAATTGTGTAGATTGTAAAAAAGATAATAAAAACGTTTCATGAGTAGGAACGACAAAAAATAAATTGAAATGTAGGTTGAAACAATAGCTAAAAGAATGAAATTTCAATATAAATTTATTTATGACAGAATATAAAAACGCTAAAAACATCAGTACTATAGGAAAGTATTGATTAAAGAGCAATTAAAATTAAATAAAAAGTTTTGAATAGAATACATTTGGTAAGTGGGCAATTATAATAAAAATTAAAAAATAATCATCACCAACAGCAATGTCGACCATTACCAATCCACTGGATGATAAAGATCTCTCCAAGTTAACTCCATATTCTCCAATCTCTAGCCTCTCTTCTCCACATCACCCTGCACACTTTTTTATTTCATCCATCCATCTCACATGTGGTCGTTTTCTGGGTCTTTTACAATCTTTTGGAATCCAGTTTAAGATTTTAACTATTCATCTATTATCATCTCTTCTAGCAATATGCCCAACTCCACTTCAGTCTTTTTATTCTTTCAATGATATCAGTATTACTTGTTTGTCTCTTACCCATATGTTGCATTTTCGATCTTTTCTTGTTATTCCTAATATGCATCTCTCCATTATACAAAGAAAAGGTAATTATATATAATTAAACGTAAGAGCAAATATTTAAATTGAGTAGAGAATTAGATCACTGAATTGGAAACTTTTTCTAAATATTAAAAATAAGAATATAAAGTAATATAAATGTATTCAATATCTAGCGTAAGGCTATATATATATATATATAAATAACTACAACCATTAACATATATATATATATATGTGCAAATTAATGTAATATATAGTGTATTTTGAGCTCAGACTTTCACACAACCCTCAACTCTTTACACTATCTTATATCACTGATATACTTGATAACATATATATCTAAAAGATAAATAATCACCATTAGATGTATTTCATGCTAAATCAGCACTCATCAGTTGGCTCAGATTATCATCTCTACACATATATACAATAAGTGCTCATATTTATATTAAGATAGCCCATCTTCATACTTTAATGGACAGGCTTCGATACATTCCACCCTCCAACTCTTCAGCCATTCATTTATCCTATTGAAAATCTGATGATGGAATGCACAAAGCCCACATTAATGCTGACCTTCTCATCACACCCAGATTGACCATAAGTCACTCTGACACCTCATGTACAGGACATAATCCGTTTAAGTACATATAAAAGAGCTGGGTAGACATTCAAACTACTATTTAATATCTAACATAAGGCTATATATATATACCTGTACAAATAATGTAATATATAGGGTTTTGAGTTCAGACTTTCACACGACCCTCAACTCTCCACACTATCTCATACCACTGATATGCATGACCACATATATGTTTAAAAGATAAATAATCACCAATAATCTGAACAAATTGATGAGTGCTGGTTTAGCATGAAATATGTATATTGATGATTATTTATCTTTTAAACATATATGTGGTCAAGTCTATCATGGTACGAGATAATGTGGAGAGTTGAGGATTGTGTGATAGTCTGAGCTCAAAATATCCTATATATAAATGTATTTAGTAATGTGAAAATAAATTTAAAAAAGATAAATTAAAGTATATATATTGTAATGGAACGTACTTGCTGCATTCCATTTAAATTAAAGAATGAAGGCCCCAAACATTAGGAAAGCCAAATATAATGGAATGTATCTTTATATGATCTCAAATGAAAATAAATATATGAACTTTTGCAACAATAATCATTAGTTAACCAAGCCCCTAACTTTGATACACCAAATGTAATGAATAATTAAACGAACATATTATGCTGACCACGTTGTGGTGTCCAAATGTAATGGAACATACTTTTACTCCATTATACCAATCATCAGTTAACTGGGACCAACAGTTTGTGGTGCCAAATGTAATGGACAATATATCATATAAACATATTATACCTCAAATGTAATGGAACATCAATATATGAGAAGAAAATAATGCTTCAAACATTGGATGATAAACGTAATGGAATATATATAATCTAAATGAATCCAATTGTTGAGAAAGCCTAATATAATAGATTGTATAATTTAAATGAAGAAAGACAAAATTATCCCAGTTATATTTAAATAAATTGTTTATATGCCCTTCCAACTAGCTATACATGAAATAAATCTAAAATCATACAGAGCAATGAGATCTATCATTATAATTTATTTTCAAGGTTGATATGACTAACTAATCAAATATATATCAGAAACAAAGGGAATTCTATTAAATCCAATATACACATCTAATTATGTAAATTTATGTATATCTAAACATATCAATGAATAATAATATGTGTAAGTGACCTAAAGACTAAACAATAAGTGAAATATGAAGTTATCCTCTATTAAATTGTGAATTCAATTAATTTCATAATGACTCTGGCATTAAAAGAAAAATAAGAATAAAATATTAATACTCTTTCAAATAAATTACAAAGGCATTACTTATAAAACAAATAGTACATCCTTTATTTTATATTATGGTTTAATTTTAGGTAATATCAATGTTTTAAATACAAACCCAAATAATAAATATACATATATACTTGCAATAAGTATATATATTAAATATATAAAGACATATCTGTGCTTAACAAGTAGATATCAATATAAATACAAATCCATATTTATATTTTTCAGATATTTAAAATAATAAAAAAAAAATATTATATACAGCAAATACATATAAATTATTGTTTTGGTATGCATAAGAATCATTATATAAAGTTAAAAAAAAAAATGGAAATAAATTAATAATAAAACATTTTTTTTTTATAATAAAAATTTGCGAATATAAATTTACTTATTAAAATATACATAACAACTCATATGCAACCCAAACTTATAAGCCATACTTTAAGATTTTAAATTACTTAAGTGTTAATTTTGACACCTGTTAAACGTTTATTGCTGTTAGAAAACAAGACGCTTGAATTGAATATTTATAAAACGTTATATTTTTATAATGAAAAATAAAAGTAAACAAAAATATCGATCTCAAAAATATATTTATATATCATTTATACATATAAAATTATTAACTACCTTTCAAAGTTCACATGTCCAGTTTTCCTTCAAAAGTCAACTTATTCCTTTGTTTTATTTCTTTATCCGTTTAATATTAGAATGCATTCTAGTTAAAGTGAAGAAACTATCACGTTAGAGAAAATTGTCAATTCTTGGATGTATGTATATTTTTATCCTTCTAAAATTTCTTTCCTTGAAAAATAAATAAATAAATTGAAATGTTGAATCCAATATATTAATTTTAGTTACCTCCAGATTATTATTAGATTGATCATTATAGATTCCAGATAGCTATGTCAAATTTCGGCTTCAGACGCGATGAAATATATGTATTGAAATTTTCTTAGTTTTTTCTTTTTAAACTGCCTTGGAATAAATGAAAGAAAACGGTGCAGCCTCTTGGCTGCGATATATCTCTATTAGCCTGTCATGATTTATGTATTTACCATAGAAATCTATCTTATTCCAATATTCTGAAGAATGGTAATTTCAAAGAAACAAAGTACAACAAAATTTTATCCTTCAGTTGGTTTTATTACTATCTTAATAATAATAATGGCCTCTTTTTGTTGTTGCTGTTGTTCCACGTGCTAGCAAATGCTGTTTTGAAAACCCTTGTTACACATGTTTTCTTTTAAACAATTAACATTAAAAAAAAAAAAATATCAAGCATATATATATAAAAAATATTAAATTGAAAATTTATTTGACAGCTTTAAAAATATACATAAATAATAATATTGCATTTTTTTAATAATCACTGCAAATAAAATAATTTTTTTATATAATCAACAATTTATATGTCTTTATTTATTTATAATAATTAAATATTCATAACGATGTACCATCAACATATAAATAAAATAATAACTTCAAACAATAACTATACCTAATAACCATAAACAATAATAATACTTCATGTATAAACATCAACTCAAAGAGGTTTTTTTTTTTTATATAACAAATGATAATTTTTTAAAATATAGATAGACTTATCGATATTTACAATACCCTCTAATCCACCGAAAAAAAAAATGTCTTTGCAGATAACTAATGAATTATGAGATATCGAAAAACTTCTCAAATTTGTAATCTTTCTAAGGACTAACATGGTTTAAAGAATATTATTTTTCATATTAATAACCATATTCATTTATTTATATCTATCTTTCAGATCATCTAGATATTTGTCCAAGTTTTCTTTAAAAAAAAAAAATAATAATAATCAAAAGTGCCTTTTTAATTCTTCTTGTAAAGAATTTCCAGTATGTTGAACTTTGTGAAGAAGTTTGCTTTGATTTACAAGATTTTCATATAGCATTTTGGTATAATTCAATTGCTTTTGAATAATTTTGAGATAAGTACCTAAAGATTTTGCTATGAACTCCTTAGATTCTGCATCTATATCCTTTACATAAATAGTAACTTGATCATAAGCATTAACACCATTTTTAACTTTATCAATAACAGTTGCTATTTTATCAGATAATCTATTACTTTTCCTTTGACTATCTTGATAAACATCATCGACTTGAGTAAGTCTTTATTTTACTTCACTTGTTCTACGTGCAATTAAAAACAATTCTCTGGGCAATTTTGAATGGTATTCATTCAAATTTTCTAAATAATCCTTTAAAAATTGCAAATCAGATTGATGTGATACAACTTCAACATTAAAAAATTCTTGAAAATCATTTTGAAAATCATTCTGTTCTATATTAAGTCTTTTCAGTTTAACTTTAGGTTTATTTAAATCTCTTTCCTTAGCTATATTTTCTCGAAGAAAATCTTTACTAATCACATCATCACTTCTCATTTTAAGTTTAATTTTGGCTTTGCCAATTTCTTTTTCCTCATCAATAATCTTTCTGCTAAGAATTAAATTAAATATCTTTTCATTTATTCTTTTAAATTTTACCTTTGCTTTCCCTACATCTCTTTCCTTGTCAATATTCTCTCTAAGAAAATCAATATTATTTATCTTTCCATCTATAACTTTAAGTTTAACTTTGGCTTTTCCAATATCTCTTTCTTTATTTACATTTTCTTTAAAAAAATCTATATTAATCAGATCATCTTTTATCATTTTAAGTTTGATCTTAGCTTTTCCAATTTCTTTTTCTACATCAATAATCTTTCTACCAATATTTAAATTGAATACCTTTTTATTTCTCTCAAATTTCAATAAGATATATCTTACAAACTTTGTCCTACTGGCATACTTGTAAAATAAGTCATTTCTATTGCAACAATGGTACAAATTACCACTCAAATATTTATGTTCTAATATATATAAAAATATGCTTTCTTTGTACCACACAAAATTACTATGATACTGTTCTTTATATTGACTTTGATAAACACATTCTGTTCTTTCTAGTAATTTTTGAGAGTTAATTTTAATCTTTTCTGGTGAACTTAATTCAACTTCTAAAGTTTGAACACCTTCATTCATTTTATTATAATGCATTTTTATTTCTCTTAACTCTAAAGTACTATTGTCTAACCATTGAAAACCTAACTGTCCAATTTCTAAATTGTCAACAGTGTCCTTTAATCTTTCACAACTTAATTCTACTTCTTCTGATTGCTTTTGTGAATTTAATTTTATTTCTAAGGATTTATCAACTATTTTAACACACTCTTCATTTTCATTAATATTTTCACTAATCACGTCTATGGGTTCTTTATATTCTTCCATTTTTTCATCAACTTTTGTGTCTAATCTCATAACACTATCATCTACCAAATTAACAAATGATTTATTATCATACACATCTTTATTAACTAACTTGACAGTATCTTTATTTTCTTCTGTCAAACTATTATACAAGTTAATATTTTCACTAATAACTTGTGGACTTTCTTTACTTATTATTTCAACAATTTGCTTACTTTCTATCACATCTTTATTAATTAAATTAATGGGTTCCTTATTCATTGTCAAATCTGTACCAATTACTTCAACAGATTTATTAAATACTTCAAGACATATTTTCCGTATCCCTTCTTCCATCGACCTATTGAACTTTTTGAAACATTCATCAAATATTTGGTTTCTCTTCTCAAATATACGATCTATAGATTCCCATCTACTATCTATGTATTTATCAACTGTAATTTCATTCTCCTTTTGAGGATTATCAGCAACTACCTCAAAAGTTATTGGTTTCTCTAATAAATTCCCTAAATCAAAATTACCACTAACTGGCATTTCACTACTGTTGTCCATTATTATTAGAACTACAATATTATATACTCATAAAAAAAAAATCTAAGATATATATATATATTTCTATATAGTAATTACCACAGATCAAGGGCTCACCATCTCCAATCATTATTCCAACAAGCAATTATTCAACTAAGCAAAGTACAAGCCTTTTTAATTTTATAATACATAATAGCTATCCGACAATCTAAATTTCAGTTATTTGAACTCATGAACTTCTTGGCTTAAAAAAAAAAATCTCATCTATCACCATAACAATAATAAATTCCTCTAAAATATATATATATATAGAGAGAAAGAAAGTAACAACTGATATCACTAACTAACATTTATTTATATTTAATGATAATAAATATTCTACACTTATACAATATTGAAATGTGGAAATTTCATATCAAATTCAATATAACCTTGAAATATTTAAAATACAATAAAATGTTCACATGCCTTGAAAATAACTAATTTGATAATATAGTGAGACAACTTTCTCATTCAAAATAATGGTAGTTAAATATAAAATGCTTAAATTGATGCCTATAAATTTTCTGGACCTTAAAACTTAATAACATTTTATATACATAAAAAAAAAATCAACTTCACTAATTATTTACTTTTGTGCCCGAAATATTTTACTAAAATTGTACTAATGCAGTTTATTATCAACAAACATTCACTAATTGAACTTCATGTTTAAAAGTCACTTATAATGGAAAATAAAACATTGATATGTTTGTTTTCAAACCCTAATTGATAATCAATGTAATAGATTATTTGTTACAAACAATAATCAATTAATCAAGCCCTTAAGTTTGGTGTTATATATTTAAGTTATATACTTATCTATTCCTCCAAAGATCCGACAGATACTGACAGCCAAAAGATTGATTAGCACTTCACAATTTTGATATAGATAAAAGAATTCAATCATTACTCCTAAAGCATACAATGTTTCATGAACACTTAGATGACTATCACATTTCATTCTATCCAAGCTACTACAACCCATAATAATTTTCTGAAAACACTATTACACTGCCCTGCTTACATCCAAGTCTTAGGGGCTATTATTTATAAAATATTTCCTTGCTCATCTTTGGGAGACTTAGAGGCAAATATTATACATATATCAAAATAATTATACCTTACTCTCTCTGGAGTCTTAAAGGTAAAATCATGGCAGGACTACTGTTAACTGCTTCATGATAAATAATAATAAACATCAAAATTTGGGTTGGAGCAGTAAATGAGATCAATCAATCACAAGTGACATGAATGCATCACATCCTCAAGACAATGACAAAAATTCCCCATCCAACATCAATACTTGCAACAGAACCAACCAAACTCCAACAATCAAATATCCAATCCAACCTTCAAAATTATAGATTTTCTACAACATAAACTTTCCAAATATGGACAAAATTATTATGCTATAATTTAACACCATCAATATAATTTTTAAATTGAAATTAAACTGCTTCATGACTATATTTATCTTTCATCATTAAAAAAAAAATAATAACAGTAACCATCACCATCTAAACATAAGGCCAAAATATTCTCATTTATATATAAAAAAAAATTAAACACACAAAAATGCTTCTCTTTCTTTAAACTATACATCTCATATCAATAAATATACTACACATCTCTCAGGTATGTGGGGTATTTCAAGCCCTAATTAGCTTATTTCGAGCCCTAGTTGTTGCGCCAAATGTAATGGAACGTACTTGCTGCATTCCATTTAAATTAAAGAATGAAGGCCCCAAACATTGGGAAAGCCAAATATAATGGAATGTATCTTTATATGATCTCAAATGAAAATAAACATATGAACTTTTGCAACAATAATCATTAGTTAACCAAGCCCCTAACTTTGATACACCAAATGTAATGAATAATTAAACGAACATATTATGCTGACCACGTTGTGGCGTCCAAATGTAATGGAACATACTTTTACTCCATTATACCAATCATCAGTTAACTGGGACCAACAGTTTGTGGTGCCAAATGTAATGGACAATATATCATATAAACATATTATACCTCAAATGTAATGGAACATCAATATATGAGAAGAAAATAATGCTTCAAACATTGGATGATAAACGTAATGGAATATATATAATCTAAATGAATCCAATTGTTGAGAAAGCCTAATATAATAGATTGTACAATTTAAATGAAGAAAGACAAAATTATCCCAGTTATATTTAAATAAATTGTTTATATGCCCTTCCAACTAGCTATACATGAAATAAATCTAAAATCATACAGAGCAATGAGATCTATCATTATAATTTATTTTCAAGGTTGATATGACTAACTAATCAAATATATATATCAGAAACAAAGGGAATTCTATTAAATCCAATATACACATCTAATTATGTAAATTTATGTATATCTAAACATATCAATGAATAATAATATGTGTAAGTGGCCTAAAGACTAAACAATAAGTGAAATATGAAGTTATCCTCTATTAAATTGTGAATTCAATTAATTTCATAATGACTTTGGCATTAAAAGAAAAATAAGAATAAAATATTAATACTCTTTCAAATAAATTACAAAGGCATTACTTATAAAACAAATAGTACATCCTTTATTTTATATTATGGTTTAATTTTAGGTAATATCAATGTTTTAAATACAAACCCAAATAATAAATATACATATATACTTGCAATAAGTATATATATTAAATATATAAAGACATATCTGTGCTTAACAAGTAGATATCAATATAAATACAAATCCATATTTATATTTTTCAGATATTTAAAATAATAAAAAAAAAAATATTATATACAGCAAATACATATAAATTATTGTTTTGGTATGCATAAGAATCATTATATAAAGTTAAAAAAAAAAATGGAAATAAATTAATAATAAAACAATTTTTATAATAAACATTTGCGAATATAAATTTACTTATTAAAATATACATAACAACTCATATGCAACCCAAACTTATAAGCCATACTTTAAGATTTTAAATTACTTAAGTGTTAATTTTGACACCTGTTAAACGTTTATTGCTGTTAGAAAACAAGACGCTTGAATTGAATATTTATAAAACGTTATATTTTTATAATGAAAAATAAAAGTAAACAAAAATATCGATCTCAAAAATATATTTATATATCATTTATACATATAAAATTATTTACTACCTTTCAAAGTTCACTTGGTTAGTTTTCCTTCAAAAGTCAACTTATTCCTTGTTTTATTTCTTTATCCGTTTAATATTAGAATGCATTCTAGTTAAAGTGAAGAAACTATCACGTTAGAGAAAATTGTCAATTCTTGGATGTATGTATATTTTTATCCTTCTAAAATTTCTTTCCTTGAAAAATAAATAAATAAATTGAAATGTTGAATCCAATATATTAATTTTAGTTACCTCCAGATTATTATTAGATTGACCATTATAGATTCCAGATAGCTATGTCAAATTTCGGCTTCAAACGCGATGAAATATATGTATTGAAATTTTCTTAGTTTTTTTCTTTTTAAACTGCCTTGGAATAAATGAAAGAAAACGGTGCAGCCTCTTGGCTGCGATATATCTCTATTAGCCTGTCATGATTTATGTATTTACCATAGAAATCTATCTTATTCCAATATTCTGAAGAATGGTAATTTCAAAGAAAAAAAAAAAAATACAACAAATTTTTATCCTTCAGTTGGTTTTATTACTATCCTAATAATAATAATGGCTTCCTCTTTTTTGTTGTTGCTGTTGTTCCACGTGCTAGCAAATGCTGTTTTGAAAACCCTTGTTACACATGTTTTCTTTTAAACAATTAACATTAAAAAAAAAAAAAATATCAAGCATATATATATAAAAAATATTAAATTGAAAATTTATTTGACAGCTTTAAAAATATACATAAATAATAATATTGCATTTTTTTAATAATCACTGCAAAAAAAAAAAATAATTTTTTTTATATAATCAACAATTTATATGTCTTTATTTATTTATAATAATTAAATATTCATAACGATGTACCATCAACATATAAATAAAATAATAACTTCAAACAATAACTATACCTAATAACCATAAACAATAATAATACTTCATGTATAAACATCAACTCAAAGAGGTTTTTTTTTTTTTATATAACAAATGATAATTTTTTAAAATATAGATAGACTTATCGATATTTACAATATATATATATATATAAGAACTATTTTTGTTTAAAAAAATATAGATTAAATTTACTTGAGTAAATTTTATATTATTGCTATTATTAATTTTTGTAAATATATTATCAATCATATATATATATATAGGAATACACTTTGAAAATAATTATAGAAAATGATTGAAGCAGATGAAAATATAAAATAGTATGCTGTATATATGATGCAGTAAAATGGTTTACAAAATGAAATAAGATTTATATTAAAAAATCTGCCTGAGAATTTTTATATAAAGGAAAAACAATGAGCAATTTTAAAAAGAAAATAAAGACATATTTAGTAAAGTATGGATTCTTTAAAATATATATATATTAAATAAAATGAATTAATAAAAAAGTCCATACTCCAAGTATTATTTTTTTAAAAATATTACAATTCAAATAATTCTTCTTACACTTTTTTCCGGCAAACTTTTTATTATTATTATTACAGTTTCAACTGTACCTTGCAGTCTTCGTCAGATCTTATTCTCTTCTTCTAGTTTTCTCTATTTATCACTAGAAAATGGAGAATAGAGAGAAGTAGAAGAAGCGAATAAGATCTGATGAAGACTGCAATCTATAATCAAAACTGTAATAATAATAATAATAATAACAACAACAACAACAACAACAACAACAACAACAACAACAACAACAACAACAACAACAACAACAACAACAACAACAACAACAACAACAACAACAACAACAACAACAACAACAACAACAACAACAACAACAACAACAACAACAACAACAACAACAACAACAACAACAACAACAACAACAACAACAACAACAACAACAACAACAACAACAACAACAACAACAACAACAACAACAACAACAACAACAACAACAACAACAACAACAACAACAACAACAACAACAACAACAACAACAACAACAACAACAACAACAACAACAACAACAACAACAACAACAACAACAACAACAACAACAACAACAACAACAACAACAACAACAACAACAACAACAACAACAACAACAACAACAACAACAACAACAACAACAACAACAACAACAACAACAACAACAACAACAACAACAACAACAACAACAACAACAACAACAACAACAACAACAACAACAACAACAACAACAACAACAACAACAACAACAACAACAACAACAACAACAACAACAACAACAACAACAACAACAACAACAACAACAACAACAACAACAACAACAACAACAACAACAACAACAACAACAACAACAACAACAACAACAACAACAACAACAACAACAACAACAACAACAACAACAACAACAACAACAACAACAACAACAACAACAATAATAATAATAATAATAATAATAATAATAATAATAATAATAATAATAATAATAATAATAATAATAATAATAATAATAATAATAATAATAATAATAATAATAATAATAATAATAATAATAATAATAATAATAATAATAATAATAATAATAATAATACAATTTTTGCTAAAAAAATATAAGAAGAATTATTTGAATTGCAATATTGTATATGAAGATAGCAGAAATAAATGAAAGAAAGAAGAAAACTGTTTAGAAGAATTATATATAGATTTTAAAAAATAAATAATAAAAACAATTTGAAAATAAAATTGTGCCACAGACTTGAGATAGGGGAGTAGAATATGGACAATTAATGATGCTCTCACTTATTAGGAATATAATGCCAAATCATAATAGAAAAAACATTTAGAAACCATCCCATTTATTTATTGCATCTATTGACTTGAAGGATAAGCTTTTCACCTTTTATTAGATGAACATAATGATCAACTAATCTCAATGATAATAAATGATTGAATTCAAATTGTTTGTATGTGAAAAATGTTTTAAATGCATATTTCCAAATAATGTTGCTTACCTCATCTATAAGTATAACAGCAGCTAAACACAGCTTTCTTAAACTGAAAAATTTAATAACTTATTTATAACCAACTACATCTCATAGTCAATTAAGTAATCTAGCAGTAATTTCTATAGAAACATCTACATCTAAAACAACATATTATACACGAACTATCAAGTTATTTGCTACAATAAAAGTTCAAAGAATGATTTAATAATGTTATGATTTTTAAAATTACATTTTGATTTACAACTGTCAAATTTACCCCCCCCCCCAAGTTGAAACAATACGCTCTAGATAAATACAGTAATTATTATTTTTTAATCATTTATTAAACTAGGTATTACCTCTAGTTTTTAAACTTTAGTTAAAGATTTAACAGATCGTTGTTGTTTTTTAATTAAACATACACACACATAGAATAATTCATTTTGTTTTTTCCAAGTGTAATATCTTTTATAAATGTATGTAATGATATCCACTCTATTATATACTCTTGAATACATTAATAAAAACACACAAAGAATCAAATGACTCCAAAATGCATTTCTAGCTGAATCAGTCCTTATCAATCAGCCTAGGTTTCTATTTCTCATATATATCTTTATCAGACATTCAATATTTATCAATAGTAAAATGCTACACTTTCATTTACAAATGTCATACTTACTCCACCAACAACTCTGATATGATCAATTCTAGATAACTATGTTAATGATTACTACTAATTATTTATTAAACTAGAGATTATCTCTAGCCAGTTACAAACTTTAAACCATAGTTAAAGATTAATATATCTGTTGTTTTTTTTAATTAAACGCATGCACACACATGAAATAATTCAATCTTTTTTTTTTACCATGTGTAATATCTTTTATAGATATACTTAATAACTTTTTAAAACATATGAATAAAAGTATCTTAACAGACAAATGCCCCCCCCCCACACACACACACGATACATTTCGTGCTTAAGTTTTTTTAAATTGTATTTTATTTTGCTTAATTTTTCTGATTTTAATTATATTTTTTATTTTTGCACTTTTATTTAAAAAATTAATGTATTTCTTTTTATTTAATACATATTTAACCAAAAAGGACTTGAATACAGCTAGCTCTCTCTAGCTATCTACCCTATTTTATTCAACTGATACACATGACCCCACACATGTGAAAAAAATAAATGATCTACAAGATACATATTTCATGTTGAACCAGCACTCATCATTAGTCCAGATCATCATTTGCCACACACATATATAATCAGTGCTTGGTTTATACTAAGATAGCAAATCTTCAAACTTTAATAGACAGGCTTCAATCTATCCCACTGTCTAACTCTTCAGCTATCCATACCATTAAAAATCTGATGATGGATCACCCAAATCCTTTGTTGATGCCAATATTATCATCATGCCTCTATGTTTGCTGACTTATTCTAACTCTCATGTATAGTATTTCATCAATTTAAATTCACAGAAAGAGGGATAGAATACAGGCTGAATCTGTATTATTTGATTGAATACAAGTATAATTTATATATTTGGAGTTTTAGATATAATTATAATAAACTTACAAAAAAAAAATAAAGTCACATGACCTAATTTAATAAACTTGTATTTACACATGTTATATATAGAGCTTGCAAAATAAGCTGTTAGCAAGTTTTGCAGAATACCCTCAATCTCAGATTTTCTACTTAATAGTTATACATTAGATAAACTTCTGGGCTTGTCCTGGTATTTTTTAATCAATGCTTGAATATCCTGGCACATCACTGATGACACCAGTAGCAGAAACTGGTCTGGGGTTGAGAATATTCTGCAAAGCTTGTTAAAAGCTTATTTTGTGAGCTTTATATATAACATTTATAATGAACTTGAAAAAAGATTTTCAAGCTCCCTTCAGCTATATGCTTTATCTCATCTAAAACTCCAAGTATATAAATTATACTTGTATTTAATCATGTATTACAGATTTAATCTATATCCTGCCTATAACTCTTCTGTGTATTTAAATGAATAAGTTCCTATATGTGAGGGAACAGAATGAGTTAAAATCACATGGGCATGACAATAATATTGACATCAACACGAGATTTGGGGAATTCTGTCATCAGATTTCCAAAAGTGTGTATGACTGAAGAGTGAAGGATGGAGTATATTGAAGTCTGCCCATTAAAGTTTGAAGATTTGTTATCTTAATATAAGCCAAGCACTGATTATATATATATATGTGGTGGAGATGATAATCTGGACCAACTGATGAGTGCTGGTTTAATATGAAATATGTATATTGGAGAATGTTTATCTTTTTTATATATGTGTGCTCATGTGTATTGGTTGTATGAGATAGAATGGATAGCTGAAAGGCGCATGACGATCTGTGTTCACGTCCCTTATGGTTACATCTAAAACTCCAAGTATATAAATTATATACTTGTATGCAATCAAATATTAATACATATTTATTCAATAGATATATAATTTCATGAAAAATATAACTACCTAGTTGATTTTTGTTCATTAAATTGATTAACTTTTAATTCATTAAGTTATTTTCTAATAAATAACACAAGGTGGGAAACAACTTTTTTGTAATCAGAGATCAAAATATTTAATTTAGCTTAATTAACCCTTTGTTAAGTTTTGGTTAACACTTTTATATTCTGTTTAAGTTAAGTTACTATGACCAACCTCTAAACCCACTGCTCTTGATTATTATTTGTATTTAGATCATAAAGAGCATTTAGCAATTTTCTCAATATCTAAGCAATTTATTATTGTAATATACAGTGCATCCTTGAACAACCTAATGTAAAGTAAACAAAGGCTGACAAGGCAGATTTTTATTGTCACTAGTGCATAATTCTTTCTATTATACTACATTTCTTTGCTATATAACAGAGGTGACCAAGATATCGACCATGGTTGACCAGTCAACCACAAGGTCTCTGGAACTTGATTGAGTAATTTTATTTTATTGTTTGTACAATTTGCATCTAATTTATTTAATACAATTCTAAAACAATAATTTTCTTTTTTTTCCTTTATATTTTCTTGAATTTTTTTTTAAAATTCAAAACTAGCTTTAGAAAATAATTATTTATAGGTTATTTGAAATTGTAATTTAATAAATATTTTATAAAGCAACATGAATAAATGGTAATACTAGAGGGAGCTGAGGTAATTTAATAGATGTCATAGTAAAATGTCTTCTGATAGTTTGTATCTTCTAGAAAAAAATTCATCAGTTCATAAGCATCTTTTAAAATTTTCACCAATATTTCTAAGTGTTTAAAAAGCCCTTATAAAAAAAAACACCAATTTTTAAGTGCATTCTAAAAAAACTAAGACTTCAAACCATTATTTTTTTCATTCTAGAAAAAATAATGTTTTTTTTTTCTTCTGGTTTTCAATTTGAAGTCCTGAAAAAAACATAGTTACCCTCAGGTACACATTCACTAAAAAAGTTGCCAATATTTAAAAACTCCTGTAATATAATATCTTGGCCATTGATGGCTGGTTCCCAAGCACTGTGATACTATTGTACCCACAGAAAAAATTTAATTATTAAATTTATGCTTGAAATTATCAATAGTATAATAATTATTCAATATTTTTCATAATTATTATATAAATACAACTAATTAAACTATTTTTAAAAATAATATTTTAACTGACATTTGAGATATGCATTTCAAAAACATCAGATTCAGTGAATTTCATCAAATTCCACCAAGATTCATTTGTTTTTATCAATGTGTGAAACTAGTACCATTGAAGCTGCTAACTAAAATGCTGTTAATGGGGGCAGTGTCAGTTTTTTTTTTTTGAGAGTGGTATATTTATTAATTCTAGTTACTCTTCCAAGCAAATAAATTTGTATTGTTTTCATTTAGGATGAGCCATAAAATATTGTTTTTTCTTGTAATTAACATTTATAAATTAACATATAAATATTTATTACAGAAAAATGTAGCAATAAAAAAAATATTATTTTAGATATTTATCATGATGAGAGTTAGTTCTGAATATATATAAAAAATTACATTTTCCCAATTGGCATCTATCAGAAAAATTGAAAAAAAAAAGGTAAAGATTATTATATTCCAAACAGCAGTTAATAAAAACAAAAAATACATGAGATCTTTTAACAATTATTGGTTGCAAAATTTGAAATGTTCTGTTTTGTTTTTCTTGCTTACTTTTTTTTGGTGTAATGAAGCATTCTTGCCTAAAAATTTCATAGGTCACCAATTATTTTGGCATTCTTTCAAAGTGTGATGTTATTTAAATATAATATTTTTAAAAGATAGAGTTGTGAAGTTGTCATATACACAAAGTTTGGAATGGAAGTAAATATCCATTGATAAACAGTAAATATAATAAACAAATACTTCTATCTTATACCCATCAATCTTCTACTGTGCATATTTTTGTCCACAATCTTTTGAGATATTAATGCATTAGACATAACTGCCCTTTATGTAAAAATGATGTGCTATGTTTATCTGTGGTTCTTTACATATAAGCAAAGCAGCATATGTATACCAATTCTTCAGCAAGCTGATGGACTCTCTGGGTAAGTGTCATCATCAGGACAGGTATAGTCAAGGTAACTGCTGATCAGAAGTGATCTCCCTTCTGTCTAAGATTATATAGACTTTAGGTAGGGCTATGAAACACTAGAAGATGCTGCTTTTTCTTCATGTGAATTCAAACTTTACCATAGTAAATTAGTTAACAGCTGTTGGATCCACTGTCTTACATTTTGTTATTTCTTCATTTTTATTCTGTATAACTCTGAAAACCAACAAACTCTAATCTTTATATCAACCCTTTTTATAGCTAATGTGGGATGGAAAAATTCATTGACTCAAGAATGTTTTTTCTATCTTTGTCAATCCACTTTAATCCTTTTAAAAACAACTTTGTAATTTTACCAAAATATAATCTACAAGCTTCACTTAAAAAAGAGATCTCTCAAATAGATAGTAGAAATTTTATCAACATGTTATACAAGTTTTAATGTAAAAAACGATTTCTAAAATAGATAGTGGATTTTTACAATTGTCAGTAGATCTATCTATTTTAACTTAAAACATGCTTGTTTTAATTTCAAAATCAGAATTCAACAAAAATATTATGTAGACCTTTTTAATGTTTATTTCATAATAAAATTTTATTTTAAAATCCAAAATTATTTCACCTCTCACTATTACTCAAGTGAAATTCAGAAAATAGCTACAAAAACAATTGATTGTTTATTTCTACTTTTCCTTTTAACTTTATATATATATATATATATTGTGCATACATATTACTATATATATATATATATTTGTGCATACATATTACTATGTGGTAGTATGCTATGAAACCCATATAGTTACAATACTTAATATTTTAATACTTTAATACTTACGTTTATTAATTAATGTTCAAAAAAGTCAATGGAAGAAATATTTTCAACAATACTTAGTTCAAATGGTTATCAATTTCAGAATGCAAACTAGTTTAAGTATCTTGGTACTCTTAGTTGTTGAAGTACAATACAGATTCCAATGTGCTGCTTTTAGTAAATTAAAAGATAAAGTATTTAATCATAAAAAAATAGTTACTAAGTTAGCTGTGTATACAGCTGTTGTTTTATTTAATTTTTTTTATATAGATGTTAGACTTGAACATCCTACCAATGCAGTATAAAATCATTAGGGAAATTTCATGGAAGGATGATCCATAAATGTTTTAAAAATACAATGGCAAGATCATAAAAACAATCATAAACTTACTGGGTGTGATACTATAGAGTTCACTAATATAAAATATACCTTCATTGGAATCCTTAAAAGCTAGTCAACACTTAGGAAATACCAATATCAATCACAATCAACAATTTCAAATTGTTGTCAAGGCAACCTTCTTCATTGGAGTGAACATATAAAATGAAAAACCAATGCAAATTTTATGGTGAACTCATTTTTTGTGGAAAAGCAGGACCCTGTCTAGGGGTTTTCTCAATATCTCTTCTAAGAAATGCAATTCCAGTTGTTACCCTTAGAAAGATTTGGCAGGGAATAGAATAACTTGGAGAACTATAATTAGAAAAAAAGTTTTCTGCTGAAAATTAAAAAAAAACATGTAAAACATCAAATAAGCAGGAAAATGGGATAGCATAAATGTATTTATGATTTACACATTAATTTGTATAGTCATTGCAAAATTTATTTCTAGAGCAGTTTTTGTCCATGTCTCATCTTTCGTTTTTGTCCTTGAAGTTAGAATGGCTTTACTCATTTCCAATGTCTTTTTTATTATTATTATTATTATTATTATTATTATTATTATTATTATTATTATTATTATTATTATTATTATTATTATTATTATTATTATTATTATTATTATTATTATTATTATTATTATTATTATTATTATTATTATTATTATTATTATTATTATTATTATTATTATTATTATTATTATTATTATTATTATTATTATTATTATTATTATTATTATTATTATTATTATACTACTACTACTACTACTACTACTACTACTACTACTACTACTACTACTACTACTACTACTACTACTACTACTACTACTACTACTACCACCACTACTTCTACTACTACTACTACTACTACTACTACCATATTAATTAGTAATATGCTAAGATAAAGTATAATATAACAAAAGAAAGCAAAAGCTTCACCATCTGGCCATTAATAACAGCTTTTTTGAGAGAGAGGGATCTTCAATAAGGTCTTTGCCCTGAATTTAGTTTTTTAAAGGCTATTTATCTTTTGTGCCTACTTGACAATATTATAAAGTGATTTTTCTAATATTTACATACTAAAGTTGAATCTAATTCTACTGTTTATTAATTATTACAAAACATTTACCAATCACTATGAAATGTTCTTGAAGTTTAACTACTACTGTGACTATACCGTTGTTTTATAAGCTAAAAATTGCTTCTATTCTATGTAAACAAAGGAATAATGAAAACACACAAGCTTATTATATACCTGTGTCTATATATGTAATATATAGGGTATATGAGCACAGACTTTCACATGAACCACCACTCTCCACACTATCTCATAACACTGATACACTTGAACACATATATGTTGAAAAAGTAAATAATCACCATATATGTGTTCAAGTGTATCAATGTTATGAGATAGTGTGAAGAGTGGTAAGTCATGTGGAAGTCTATGCTCATATACCCTATATAGTAAACAAAGGAAGTAAATCACGCATTTCCAGGTTATGACTTGAATACACTTTAAATGTTTAACAAAGAATCAAGAATAGAATGAATCCACCTATCCTTGGTAGCTCTGATGTTTATAAGCATATCATTGTTAACATTGTTGGTAATTTAGAGTGAAATTAATTTATCAACTAGATGGAATATAGTATTTAAGTTATTAAACTCCTAATTAATTATACAAGGCTGGAGACAACATCTCACTTTTAGCACCTTGATTTTAATAATTAAATAAGATTTAATATGTAAACGTTTAAATTAAATGTAGCTCATGTAGTCAAGCGTTGTTAGCCGAGAGGTCATCACAACTGCCTTGCAAGCAAGTAGTTGGTTGCAGATGGTTGTGGGTTCGCATTCCGGGTTGATGCTATGGCATATGAAAAAAAAATGTAGCTCATGTAATCATGGTGATAGGTAGGGTTGTTAGTTTGTCCAATTTATTGTTTGAAAGTGAAACACAGTCCCTAAACATGATATCAAGGCATGAACTGATGGATTGTAGGAATATATACATCTTAATTTGAAATGGCATATGAAATAAATAAATGGCAAAAGACTTTATGAACGCATTTTATGTTAAACGTGAACATGGTTTCATGGGAGAGATAGTTTGATGTTCATATTCAATGTTATTTCAAAATTAAGTAATTTAAATTGCGCTCTACGCAAAAAAGTGAAGCTTGTCTAAAATATTATTAAAGAGTTGTATGGCTAAGTGCTTTGAGAGAACTTAAGTCTCCATATTCATAGCCTACTTTAATTGAAGTTTTGCGTTGACTTATGCAAAATTTATGCAAATTTTCTTTCACAATGACCATTTTCTGGAGATTGCAAAGCACGATTCCCTTCAGTTTACTGCACAGTTGTCATTTGTAATAAAGCATGCCTCCTTAATCTTTTGTTTCATATCATTATGTTCAATGCATAGTGTCCTTGCCATAGTGGGTTCGAACACATGGCCTGTTGTATTTTGGTGCTCGAAGAATATGGATTTGTTTTCAGTATTATTTATAGCTCTGAAAGCGCTTAGTCATATAACTCTTTAATAATATTTTAGACAAGTTTCACTTTTTTTGCGTAAAGTGCAATTTAAATTACTTATTACTCAAAAATGAAGTAGAAAACTACTATTTTATTTCAAAATTATTCTAAAATAGTACTAGGAATAGACAAGGTACTGAAATTTTTCAAAAGTAAAGTTCACTATAAGAAAGTTAAAGGTCATTCATCATCATCAACCATTATCAATCCACTGCAGGATGAAGGTCTCTCCAAATTTAATCCATCTCCGACCTTTAGCTTCTCTTTTCCACAACACCCCTGCACATTTTCTTATTTCATCCATCCATCTCACATGTGGTCTCTTTCTGGGTCTTTTACAATCTCTTGGAATCCAGTTTAAAATTTCAATTGTCCATCAATTATCATTTCTTCTAGCAATATGTCCAGCCCAACTCCATTTCAATCTTTTAATTTTTTCAATAAGGTCAGTAACACCTGTTTGTTGTCTTACCCATACATTGCGTTTTCGATCTCTTCTTGTTACTCCCAACATACATCTCTCCATACTCCTTTGAGTGGTCTGAAGTCTCTGTATTGCTCTTCTATTAAGTGTCCAAGTCTCAGATCCATAAGTAAGAACTGGTAAAACACATTTGTTAAAAACCATTCTTTTCAAACACATAGGCATATTTCCTTTTAGTATCAAGTTATTTCTACCAAAAGCACTCCAACCAAGTTTAATTCTATGATTAATTTCCTCCATTATGTTTCCATCTGTATTAATAATCTGACCTAGGTATTTGTAACTGTTAACTTCTTCTAATTCTTCATAATCAATCTTTATTTTCATATTTTGAGCAAATCGATTAAACATTACTTTAGTCTTTTTAACATTTATCTTTAGTCCTACTTTTCTACTTTCATCTGCTAACTCCTGCAACATTTCCTGCAGCTCTGAAGCATTACTTGCAAAAACAACTACATCATCTGCAAAATCTAAATGACTTAAACACTCTCCATTTACTTTCATTCCTTTAGTTTCCCATTTTAATCCACAAAATACTTCTTGCAGCACTGCTGTAAAAAGTTTTGGAGATATGGAGTCACCTTGCCTTACACCTTTCTCAATGTTGATTTTTCCAGTATCATTATGTAATCTAATTGTTGCTGTTGCATTTTTATAAATATTCTTTAAAATATGACAATATCCTGGATCTATACCTTGATGATCCAATGCTTTAATCACTGAAGAAATGTGTATAGAATCGAATGCCTTTTCATAATCTACAAATCCAAAACATAATGACAACTCATATTCATTTGTCCTTTCTATGACTTCTCTCAATACCTGGATATGATCTATTGTACTAAAACCACTTTTAAATCCAGCTTGTTCTCTTGGTTGGTGGAAATCCAAAGTTCTCTGTAGATGAGTTGTAATTATCTTGGTAAAAATTTTATATAAAACTGATAAAAGGCTGATAGGTCTGTAATTTCTAATATCTTCTTTATCACCTTTTTTAAATATTAATATTATTACTGCATTCTTCCAATCTTCCGGTACATCTTTATCATTTAGACATTTGGTATATAACTTTGCTAAAATTGTTTCTATTTCTTCACCTCCTTCTTTTAATATATCAATTATAATTCCGTCATTTCCTGGAGCCTTTCCTTTCTTCATACATTTAATTGCATGTCTCACTTCTTCATTTAAAATTCTCGGCAATTCGGAAGATGTAATAGATATAGGAGGTACTTGTTCTTTATTACTATATAATTCTTGATAAAAATCTTCTACCAATTTCATGATGTCATCTCTCTTTTTAGTAATAATTCCATCTTTTTTTCGTATTGCAGATATAAATTTCCTACCAATACCAAAATGCTATTTAACATTCTTGAGACTTTTATTTTCTTCTACAGCTTTTCTTGCTATTTCACAGTTATACTTTCTTATATCATTTTCAACTCTTTTCCGTAACATTTTACAAAATTCGAGATATTCAATTCTTTTTAATACATCATTTTTGTATATCTTCATATTCCTTCTTTTCTTCAGAAATTCTCTAGTCTCAGTAGAAATTTTATTAGTCAATTGCTGCTTTTTTCTACCAGCTATCTTTGTTGCAGTTTTTAAAAGTGTATCAGTTATTTTCATATTAATTTCATTCAAATCTGAATCATGTTCAAAATCTCCTAACACTTGAAACCTATTTGTAAGTTCTAATTTAAATTCATTAGAATGTTTCTGAAGATTAGGAATATCAACTGTAAATATAGTTTTTCTTAATAATTTTTGTCTCTCTAGTTTTACATTAACATGTATCTTACCCCTTACTAATCGATGATCACTTCCTGTATTAAATTTATTAAGAACATTACAATCTTGAAATATGTATTTCCTGTTAGTCAAAATATAATCCAATTCTGCTGTACCTTCATTTGGATGCTTCCATGTCCATTTTCTTTTAACATTTTTCTCAAAAAATGAATTCATAATATAAAGGTTTTTTTTTCTGCAAACTCCACAAGTCTATGTCCTCTCTCATTTCTATTAATCTTTCATTTGTCTACCAATTCTAGCATTAAAGTCTCCCATAACAATTTTAAAATGTTGTTTACTCTGATCTAAAGCCTTTTGTACATCCATATAAAAATCTTCTACTACTTCATCACTATGAGAACTTGTTGAGGCATAAACCTGAATTATCTGCATTTGGTATCTGCTATTAAGTTGTATAACTAATCTTGCAACTCTGTCCGATACACCATCAATCTCCACAATATTGTTCTTCCACTTTTTATTTATAATGAATCCTACTCCACTTGTATTTCCAATATGTGTGCCTTTATAATAGAGTATATGTCCACTTTTTAAATCAATTGTTTCTTCACCTTTTCTTCTAACTTCACAAAGTCCAATAATGTCCCATTTAATATAAGACAATTCTTCTAATTCTTGCAATCTTCCTTCACTTGAAAGTGATCTGCAGTTGTAAGTACCTAAATAAAAAGTCGTCATCAAATGGCAGCCTGGATCCACAATCAGGGGATTCTTAGCACCCTCCGCCTTCAGCCACCAACCGCTGCCTTGGTTGGTGACTTTACAGCCTCCTGGGAATAAGGGCCATGCTTTATTTTTGTCTGTCATAATTGTATATATGTATTGAAAAAATATTTATCATTTACACAAACATTCATTCTGCCTTATCAGGCACTGATAAGAAAGACCATGGTGTTTCTTGATCTTAAACTCAGAGGTAAAAAACCAATAAACTCACCACGTTGGTGAGCAGCCCATCCATGTTCGTATACTATATGAATAATCACGTAGTAATAACAGCTGCAACGACAAGAACGTATGAAGTGGACATTAGAAATTTGCCCTGCTCGGTTCCTTTAAGGCCTCCAAGAGGAATCAAAGGGTCTCCTTTCAGTTAATAGAAAACTCCTTTCTGCAGCCAAAAAAAAAAAAAAAGTCAATATCGCGAAATATTATTTAATTAAACAGACTAAAGAACCAACATCCACGATCGGTTTGTAAGATTTAATCATTACAAAGCTCAAAACTTTAACTTTTAATTTTCGATCTTTTATTATTTTCTGGAATTAGAGTGGCTATATTAATTTATGAGTAGCTCCTAACCTTTTTCCTTTTTTATATTGTAGCCCCCCCCCCCTTTTTTTTTTAATCGTTCATACATTTAACAACTGGATTGCATTTCTGTGTTATTTTAAAGAAAATAAGTCAAGCTTTGGTGGCCTAGTGGTTAGCATAGCTGCCTTCCAAGCAGCTGGCCTGCGTTCGCTTCCCGGTTAACGCATTTGACATATGCAAAAAAAAGAAAAAAAATGAACATGGTACAACTTCTAACAATATATATTTTCTTATATGTATGGTTGGTTAAACATTTAAATTACAATTAGTGTTTGCATAAAGAGAATTCTTTTATGAAAAATATCAAACTTTTTTTAGAATAAGATTCTTGTATGTTTTTCTTAAGCAAAAAAAAATAAGAATATTTTATTAAACAGTTCATTTACAGATATTAAACATTCTCTGTCATAAATTAAAACATTAGCAAGAGATACATTAATTTGATAGAAGGACTTTAACATAAGGGATGCTTATCTATTCTTTAGGTGTCAATTAACAATATTTGCTACTCTTTTATCATTTTTTTGTAACATAGTCTTGACAACACAGTTATCTTAAAAAAAGATTAGTCTGGACCAAATTAACAATCGCAAATGTCGCTGTCACGAGCTTATTATATTTTTGGAGTCTTTCAATGTTAAGACACGCTTTAAGATTGTCAGAAAAGATTATAATATCTAGTTTTAAAAGTTGCTTTTTTTCTATCATTTAATTTTTTAAATTAAAAATTTCTAATCTTTTCTTCTTCTTTTTCAGGCTTCTGTTAGGAAAAAAAATCACAATAATCTAATGATAAATTATTTCATTATATAAAAACAATTATATACATTATTTTGAAATTGAATACTTAGTTATTACGATCACAAATTAAGAAATTTAAGGATTTTATACGTTTTATGGTTGTGAGGTATTTTATATCATCATCATCTTTGATATTATATACAATTATATTATTCCTTTTCAGCATTCTGTTCTAGAATTTTATCTCACATAATCATTGTTTAAGACTTCTCCATAACTTAACTTCTTTGATGTCATATTTCAGCCTTTTTTTTTCTGAAGATATCCATTTGAATTTGTTTAAATAACCTTCTGCTATACATTTGATTATAAGAGTGAAACAAATCAATTATCATTTTATTATAACTTGACCATAATTATTTCTTTTTATCCCAAATGTTTTTTAAATAACAAATACTACGTCAATGAATTTAATTTGCATCACAGCACAACATAGTTATTTTTTAAATAATTCAGAAATTAAAGAAGCCATTTCTAATTTTAGAAAAATAATAATTTTATTTTAACTATAAAACTTTTTACTACACCATATAAAGTTGTTGAACTGTTTTTATTATTCTTATATAACTGAGAACAAAGATTTGTTTATACACCTGGGTCTCGTTTTATGCGGTAGATAGGTTCCGCAGAAAACCTGCATTAAAAAAAATCACACAAAAATAGATTTAACTTACCTTGAAAAATGGCAGATATGTTCTGTAATTTTCAGAAATCACATAAAAGCAAAGCAACAAGAAAAAATTACTTTAAAATTTGCATAAAAAAAAAATAAGGAAATAAAGTATGACTAATAAAAAATTTCAAATATTTGAAAAAAAAATTGATACAAGACAAACTTTTTTTATTTTTTATTAACTACAATATTTAATTTTACATTTTTCATACACATTTTAATCATTATTGCTATTTGACAATATGTGGTTTATTTGTGAACTCAAATTTATCACAAGAGGAAGCACAATTAGCCCCACTTCAGTCTTGTGCTATGTTAATGGTTTTCTGTCAACAATGTAATCGGTGATTAAACTTTGAGATGATGATTTTACTAATTGTTTATAAAGCTCATGATATCCAGACATATAACTATTTAACTCTCAGAATTTAAGAGGTTTTCATTGCAGCAAACTCTCAGATTTCAGTATTTTCTGATGATTTTCTTTGTCTCACACATCAACATAAAATCTATGATTAAATGATTATTACTTATCAGAAATTAATAAATTTGTCTTCATTTGATAAATATTTTTGTTTACTACTGAAATAAATTTTAAATGTTCACATTTTGTTTCTATATTTAAAAAATGAGATCGCAATCAAAACAAAAAGATTATACGTTATCATTAGAATGATTAATTTCAGTTTACAAAATCTTCGTTATTTCTGATTACAGTATTTTTAAAAATCTAAAAGAATATTTCTGTTATATCTAACAAAATATGTTTAAAAGTTAAAAATTTTTGAATATTTATTGCAATGTTTTTATACTCGTAAGTATAAATCTATTATTATTATTTACTCATAAGTATAAGTAGGTTATTTACATAGAAACTAAAATTCTTAAATAGCTTCAGGCCATATTTATGTTAGCTGCTAACATAATGTTATATTTTTGAAAAAAAAAAAAAGTATTTCAAGTCAAAATAAATTATTAATAATTTAAATTTCTTGATATCTAATAAATCTAGTGAAACATGAACTTCTTTATTGCATAAAAGAAAACCCACATAAAAATATATTAAGAAAAAACATGCATCGCATAACTTCAAAATTGCATTTAAAAATTCCACATAAAATGATACCCAGATGTATAAGCATTTCATTGATAACAAACCATTGTTTTGCATAGAATCTTTAACACTGACATTGTAGTTACTTAGGATAAAAGTAGAATGGTAAAATAATATTGATGGTAACATAAAACAATTTATATATAACTCTAGGGCAGGGTTTTTCAATTATAATTATCTTTTTTAAAGGAGTTTTAGACAAAATTTTTCGTAATCACCTCCATAAAGTTTTAAACAAGAAAATACTTTATATTTGCTCTCAGTATTCAATGGAATCCTTATGCTATTAAAGTAGAAGCAACAAATTTTTTGTGCAGCATTTAAAAATTATTGAGGTCACCACCTTGATCCCAGTTTTGAAAAATCTCTGATTGCAATTCTGTGATTTTTTTGCTCTCAAAATTTAATTTTCTCCTCACAAGAGGGCCATTTCACCCCTGTTAAGAACCCATGCTCTAGCACATTCTTTTACAAATAAACAGTAATGGCAAAACTCATTAGTAAAGAGTGTATAATCCCGCCCCCCTTAATTTGTCTTGTAGCCAAGAATAACTGCAAACCCATTTCCTGACTAATAATTGGATAGCTAGCTAGTATGGTTATGGACTATAAATCTACAATAAAAGTCAGTTTATTTGGTATTTGAAGAATTTTCATATTTCAACCTGGATTTCAACTGTAGTTTATGAATGGCAAAATTATGTACTAACATGAAGTAGTAAAGAATATTATGGCTTTATAGATATGTTTATAGATCTGTAAACTTTTAATATATTGTAAGCGATGCTTGCTCTCCAGAAAATAATTCATGTATGACCATTTAGATATCTAACAATAGACATTATAATTGATCACTACCAGACAAATAATTGCTAGATCATATTCTCGTAAGTCTCTAAATATTTACTACAAATTGGCTTCCTTATATTTTCATTATTGTTAGAGTCCACAAAAATATTCCAAACAGTACAAAAAAGGTAATAAAATCATTTAATGGAAAATAATGTCAAAATTCCACTGTTATCAATATTTAAAAACAGTGATAATAAAAGAATTAATAATTTTACCATAATATGTCCAAATAAATTAGTATATTTATACACACCCTTTTGCAATATTTAACCTATTTATCAAATACCCAAGAGAAAATAAAATAAAAAATTAAATTCACTCAGGGGTCCCCAACCTTATGCCCATGGGCACCATGGTGCCCGCAGACCATTTTACGTGTGCCCACTGCTATCCAAACACGATAAAAAATTAATTATCTGATACAAATAAATTTAATTTTTAAAATGTGTTATAAATTATTGTATTATATTGTAACCAAATTGTAGGGCATACTATACTTTTACAGCGTAAAAATATAAACGTTAATTATACATTAAAATTTTATTTTTTAAATAAATATTTTTTTGTACATTATGTGTATTATTAACAATATCCAACTATAAATTTACATTGAAAAAATAAATGGTGCCCACTACCTGGCCAATATTATAGAATGTGCTCTTAAGTGCAAAAAGGTTGGGGACCCCTGGATTATAATATTAAACCACTAAAATATCATATGATCACCATTTCTCATGCTTACACAAGCTGTTAAAACAGTAGCAACTCTTTCTATACAATAGAGCCACCTAGTGGAAGCCATAGTAATTAAAGAAATTTGATGCACAAATCTTCTAGCATCCATTAATGACTATGGCTTCCATTAGCATTGCTGTATGAAGCTGCTAATAAATTATAATGTTGAATAGTAATTGCTAAAAGCAATCGTATAATTAATTTAGAAATGATGGCTACAATATATTAATAAAACAATCTCCAGGAAAAATCTTTTATTACTCAATGACTAAGAAAAATCAAGTAAGTTATCACTAAGGAGTTCATAAGTCACTTGAATCCCAAAGTTGTCAGAATTGAGCTTCAATTCTGGGACCTTTAGCTCTTGGGTCTATTACTCTGCAAGTACTTAAATTCTGAAATTTGCTTAGTAAAACAAAATTCTATAAAAGAATCTCTAAAAATAAAGTAAATGTTATTTCTTCATCATAATCAGTGTATGTTTAGTAATCAATTGCATCTTTTCATAAATGTTTATTGTTTTATGTAAAAGTGCTTCATTACAATATGTGCAAATAATTCACAAATTAATTACATTGCTAAATAAAACAGGCAAAACTCACTATATATATTGCCACACACAACAAGCTAGAGTAATCAAGCATAAGAAGTGGTAATCATGTGATGTTTACATTGCTAAATAATAGCAAATAAACATCACATGATCACCATTTCTTATGTTTGATCATACCTGTTGTTAAACAGGAAAAAATCTCCATACAGTATTGCCACTCAGTGCAAGCCAGAGTAATCAATGGATGCCAGAAGGATTGTGCATAAAATCCCTATCTAGTGGCCACAAGACAGAAACTAATCTGGGTATATTGGATGAGTAGGCACTACATGGTAATTTTATGCACAAGCCTTCTGGTATCCATTGATTACTCTGGCTTGCACTGAGTGATAATACTGTATGGAGAGTTTTGCCTGTTTAAATAGAAAATAATTTTTTTATCAATTATATGTAAACTATCTGTACCAATGGCTTTGCTCTTATTAGTAGACTAAAAGAATGTAATGCAATACATAGCTGTCTATGTGTCTCATATATTTACATATTGTTTACATTTTAATAAAAAGATTATTGAAAATTTTTATCACACCAAAAATAAATGAATTTTATTTTCAAATAATAGTTTTAGTAAAGCAAATGTTTTATGTGGAGATATTCTTATTAATAACTTTGGTTCTGATTATGAAAAAAATATTTTGCAAATGCAGCATCTGTACATAAAATTTTTACCAGATGGCACTGCTAGCATTTATTATAAGGTTCCAGATTAATATGGACTCGATGATTATTGCTAAGCAGATTGTAAAAAATCAAATATGACTGCAATATAATTTACTTTTAATTATTAATTTATAAAACCACTAAAAATTACAGGATCATCCATTGATTACTACTGTATAGAGAGTTTGTTATTTTTATAAATTTATAACAGTTATCTATTTTTAAAAAGAAAGAGAAAATAACTATGATTATTTTTTTTTAAAAAATAAAAATTTGACTCTTTCTATATATATCAACTATTCATAATACTTATGGTTTGTTCATTTAATAATATATATATTTTTATCTACAAAATAATAGTTACATTTGTATCATTACTAAACAACTTCTCACGCCCTTTCAAAAGAATGTGATATTAAGCAATAAAATGATATTTACCAATCCCTTGTGACTAACCTTAACATTACAATTTTTCAAATTTGATATTAGAAAATAAAGTAAAAAGTTTACAATCTGATAAAATTTACAAACCAAATGTATCTGGCCTATGGAAAGACTGTCCTTTTTTAAATTGGTTCCTTTAACAAATCTTTTTAAAGATTTAATGTAAATTAAACAAAATATTTTAATATTATATAAATGTGAAAAAAATCAGAATTAAAAAATTGAAAAAAAATGTTTGGAACAACCCAGCCTGTTTGGTACACTTCCAGAAATCTACTGGCAAGATATTAATAAAGCTAATATTTGATATGTAAATTTGACAGTGTTATGGACAACTGCTTCATAAAAACATTACATTTATTAATGGCAGAATTACTTCCTTTGCATAAAATATGCTTTATAATAAAAATTATGGATTATTAAATATAAAGGGTGGAATTATTTCTTTTGCAAAAAATACTCTTAATATAAATTATGGTTTAGTTATAGTTATTTATTTATAATTTGTTTTTTTCCAATTTTTCAATTGTGAATTTGACAGCATTCAGACAATGGTAATAGTTTTTTTAATTTGTTGTGAATTTGATACGTAACAGTGTTACAGACAAATATTTAGGGATTTTACATATTAGATAGATAGAGTTTATAAAAAAGAAGAACATTATACTTATAATTAAAAAGAACTGTCTTTTCTAAATATATGCAATATTACTACATATAACAGATATTAAGAAATGGTTATATCAGATAAACAAATGCAATGACATTTGATGCATGGGAATAAGTAAAACATGGTTTGCCTGTACTATATTTACATTTTTTTATTATAATATTTTAATATTTATCTTATTTTATGCATTACTTAATTTTTTTCATAAAAATATGACAAAGGAAAAGCAATTATTTATTCTAATTCAAAATTTGTATAAAGCATAATATTTATTGCTCCCTGAATGAAATGTTCCAGTAATATTTTCTCACAATGATGTGCCTTTTTTCTTGCCACACATATAAGCATCAGTGGAATTAATTTTTGAATTAAATTCTTATAGATATTTCAGAAGGCACTGTGGATGTGGGGAATACCATTAGTTCAATAATATTAGTTACAAATTATGCAGAATTTTGTTTTCTGTCTTGTATACTATGACTCATATTTGTGAAATAATGAAAATAATATTTATTTATTAAGTGCAAGCAGTTCAAAATTAAATAGAAAGGCTGAAACTTTTCGCATGCACTTTAGAATGCTTATATGACAGACAATCAGATGTTATGATAAACGTCTGGGGAGCTCTCATGTCACAACACAAGACAGAGATTTTACAAGAAAAAGATGGTTTCATCTTTTTCTTTACTTTTTTTTTTTAGCCTTTCTATTTAATTTTTAAATAATAAAAATAAATTAATAAAAACTTATTTGAAAATACAAGTCACCTTATTTTTAAATATGTATATTAAAAACAACAATACCTTTTAAATATGCGTAGTAAAAAAATTCTAACCTTTGGAAACTGCATCAAAAAAATGACAATGGAGATTATGTGCACCCAAACATTACCACTTTGTGTTGCTCTGTAAATTTGCCCTTATTTCATTTATATAATAAAATACATAATTTCTTATTTATTTTCAGTAACAATATAGAAGTTATATTTACTAAGGCAATAAACCTCAAGAATATGCACTTGAAAATGCGAAGGTAGGAACCTCTACAGGTCTTAACCACAAGCTTATTAAATAATAAAAAAATAAAGATCACAATCAAAATAATTGCAGCAATTGTCATACATATCCGAAAAATATCATATGTCGGCTTAGAATCGCAAGCTTCCCTTGATAAAGGTGAAATCCAGACAATTAGGAATGTGGATTAAATTGCTTTACCATCCAATAAATCCTGATTATTCAAAATTACAATAATCGACAATAGTAGAAAAAAGAAACAGCTTTGGGATATGAGGAATATTATAATTTATTTATTTTTAAAGAAAATAAGTTATGGTGTTAATTAAAAAGATTAAATATATCACAACTAGATAAGGCAAGTATTTTGACTTAAAATCTTCATAAATTATTTTTTATTACAATTATTTTTAAACATTTGAAGATCTGACACTGAAACGTTTATTGTGCCATATGCATGGACGGAAAGGTCCTAACATAAATATTAATAAGTGACTGAAAATGAATGGAGAAGGAAAGAATAAAATAATCGAAGACTATCCTTCTCCACCACTATAGACAACTCCAATTGGTAGATATAATGATGAAAATGGTCTCAGAGCTAAGTAATAATTTTAGATTCCAATTGAGAAGACAAAGCATTATGAGTAGTTGTGCAAAGAATATGCAACTACAATACCAACATGCTTAAATTTATTATTGAATAGGTAGCTAGCTACAAGACAAAATTACATGAATAGATAAAGACAAAACCCTCACTCAAATGAATGGGTGAGTATAAATTTATTCTTTAATGAAATTTTGCAGCTTACTAATACTGCAATTCTCTAAGTTCAAAATATTTTATCCTTATAGATAAATAGGTGGTCTTGATAAAAGCTGAATGATTTTTTTTTAGTAATCAACAATATGTTTTATACTAAACTTATACCATAATAGAACACCATATCTACTTTGAACCCTATTATTCTAGTAACCTTCAGTCTGAATTAAATGTTGTATAGACTAATTAACTCATGCAAGAAAATAGCATAAACTATGACCCAAATAATATTTCTTTAATATATATAGTAGATTATCTCCAATGGTTTAATATATATAATATTCGAGATGTAAAACTCATGCCACTATACAATAAATATTTTATATATTCTCTAACCCAGCATAAAATAATAATTAATAAATGAAACACAAGAAGGGACTGCTTTTTCCTTAGTAATTATGGTCTTATGCTGGGTTAGAGAGTATTTAAAATATTTATTGTATAGTGGCATGAGTTTATAGTAGAGAAATATCTCCGTTATCATCTGATAACTTATTCCTTGCATCACAGAATATTTATTAAATTCATATAAAGAAT
Source organism: Epiperipatus broadwayi (assembly GCA_028023455.1). Classification (NCBI taxonomy): domain Eukaryota; kingdom Metazoa; phylum Onychophora; class Udeonychophora; order Euonychophora; family Peripatidae; genus Epiperipatus; species Epiperipatus broadwayi. Next base: position 2,875,531 of record JAQFVV010012454.1, read on the forward strand.
AACCTCAATATTTTCTGAGTTTTCACACTAGAAACCCTCTCCCCCCCCCCACTCACACTAGTATATAACAATGCAATGCCATTAATTGACTCAGAAAATAGTTATTTAAAAAAATCACTTACTTTTATTCTTAATTCTAAACGTATTAAGATGAACATTCTTCATAATCACATGTTGAATACCTAAATATAATTTAAATCTATTACCTTTTATCTTTATTTAACTACAAAATTACGAGTTTAAAATTGCAAATGCAATAATATTTTCAATCCAAGCTCAGTAGCTTATATAATCATCTGAGTGGCACTACTGTATGGAGAGTTTTGCCTGTTTTAATAATAGTTCTGAGCAAGCATAAGAAATGGTGATCATGTGATATTAATTTTTATGAAAATGTGATTTTAATTAAATTTTTTAAAATGATTTTTGACTGATTCTTCTTTATTCTTAAGAATTCAAATTTGTTTAATTTCATATGAGCTGTTTCCATTAGCCATCAACTTTTATTGCCTAAGAAAAACAAACAAAAAAAAAATTATTCTGACATATACATCGAAATTTAAGATTTCCTTTACTTAAAGCATTATGTTAAATACTTATTACCAATAAAGATTTATTGGCTCACTGCCATTTACTTTATTATGTCTATATTTAAAGCTTGCCTTCTTTTTGATTTCGGTATCAGATTATTATTATTATACCATGTAATTAATATCTAAGTGATGAATCAACCCTAATTATGTTATGATGATTTATTACTCTATTATCAATCATAACCCTAAGAATTTATACTATATATTCTAAAAATATCTTTGGAATGAATTTTGAATCCATTTTTTTCATGCTTCATAGATCAAATTATTAGTAATATATATATAATGAATTCTGGTATATATTGCTCCCTAACTTCTTACTACAATGTTTTCCTGAGGATTTGTGATGATGGTGTTTTAGTTGTATTTATATATTGAACTATTTCCATCATCTAATATGAGTATTGAATGTCTTACCTTAAAATTCAATGGTCAAGAATTTAAGAGTCCAGGTTTGATTCCCATGCTAGTACTGTCACTGGTCAGGCCAGCAACACCTGAAGAAGAAAGAAGAATAATATCTCTTGAAACATTATGCATATACTAACCTGTATGCTATTATTAACAGTTGAGCTTATTTGGAATATTTAAATGAAGTTAAATTCTTACTACAATGTGCATATGTAACACTTTTTGAATAAAACTATCAAGAGGTCAGTGACAGCTGCTTTACAAGCAGTTGTCCTGGGTTAGCAGGTTTGCTTCCTGGCTGATGCTATGACACATGAGAAAAAAAACTATCAGTTTTAAATAGAACATATCGTTAAACAATGGTTTTAATTAAAAATAATTATATAAAGAGTAATATATAAAGATTTCATACATTTGTATAAGATGTAATAAAAAGTTGGTTTAAAATAATAAAGAAATAGGGAGAGGTACATAATAATAATAATAAAATGTATATAATGATAAGAAATATATAGAGATGCTAAAGAAATGTTATTATATTATGAGTTAAAAATTATATAACTATAATAACAATGTATATATTTGTAAATCCTTAATAATGACAGCAGGGAAGTAATCAAAATGTCAGAAATGAGTATAATGTATTGGAATATATATGGATTCATGAAAATAAAAAGTTTTTAAAAAGAAAGGGGAGAACAATTTCCTTGAATTTTTTATATATGAAAGATTATTATTTTATTTTATTTTTTTTATGTGCCAAAGTGGTGGCTGGGAAGTGAACCCAGGACAACTGCTTGGAAAGCAGCTATGCTAACCACTAGGCCACCAATGCTTTTGGAACCATATTTTTAATGAGAAGACAAATTTATTTTTATTAATAATAATGATGATGGTTTTAATAAACATTATTTATTTGGTATTCACATTTTTTAATTATAAACTAATATATAGATTAGTTTTATATATAAATGTGTGGTTTTTAGATAGTCTATGTTTGTATTGGTAGGATGTTGCAAAATCCTCACAGCAAAAATATTGAATGTCATCAATAAAAGTGTCAATTACCAACCTTTGACAATTGTTCTTTCCATCAAAATGTCTTAAAAACCATTTATTTTTAAACAGCTTTTAATTTCCAAATACCATTAATGATCTTTGGTGTAAAACAATTATTATTTCTTAAGATATTTTTTTGTTCATTGTAATTGTTACCATCTACATTAATTTTGCAATTTATGTTAGTATTGAATAGACATATGTGATAAAGGTTCCTGACCTGTTCAATCTATCACTTTTGTTACTAGAATATCTCAGAATAACTAACCCTTCAAATATTTTTATTCTAGCCATGCTTTTTCTTTGAATACAATATATATTTACTTGAGTTATATGTTTGTGTTTATATCAAATGATAAACATGATATTAATAATAATAATAGCAATTAAAGTTTATGATTATCTACTACATATAGAATATAAATAGATTAATAATTTAGCTTTGGATTTATATGTAATTATGGAAAAGAAAATTAATGTTTTAACCTGTGCTGTTTGTTTTTAGTATATAAAATGCTCTAAGGACAAGTGATTCACTTATGTTTTTAAGACCTTAATGATAGGTGCGTGCATATAGATTTGAAGATTAATTTCCTTCTAAGTAATTAAATATAAAAAAATAAAAATAAGGGTGAAATACCATCAGTGAAAGAGTTATTACTTTTGAATGCAACATTTTACTGCTTAGATTCCCTATTTCACTTTAGACATCATGCACACACAAAGCTTGACAAATAACACATAAGTTATCATTAAACTTAAGATGTTTGCTCCAAGAAAACAGCTCTTATCCAACACAGAAGTCAAATTATCAGATGTTAAATGAATTATCATAATTGTCATCCACTGCAGAAGGAAAGATCTTTTTAAGAATCTAGTTTTTTCAATTTCTAACCTCTCTTCTTTATTAAAGATATGTGAATTTTCTTATTTCATCAATCATCTCACATATGGTATCTTTCTAGATATTTTACAATCTCTAATAATCCAGTTTAAAACTCCAACCCTACTCATTTGTTATTATATCTTCTAGCAGTATGTTAAGCCCAGATCTGTTTAGTCTCTTAATTCTTCCAATAACAATGATACCTATTTATTCTCTTACCTGTATATTCTATTTCAGATCTTTTCTTGATACTCTTAACATAATCTTTTCATATTTGTTTGAGTTGCCTGAAGCATCTGCATTGTTCTTTGGTTAAGTGTTTAAGTCTCAGATCCATAAGTAAGAATTAGTAAAATACATCTATTGCTGTTATTAAACCACTAAACATCACATGATCACTATCTCATACTAGCACATAATTGTTATTAAACAATTCAAAACAAAGCAAAACTCTCCATATAGTAGTGCCATCCTGTGCTAACAAGAGCAATCAATGGATGCCAGAAGACTTGTGCATAAAATCCCTATCTAGTGCCTACTCATCCAATATCCCCAGACTAGTTTCTGGCTTATGGCCTTCGTCAATGAGAAGCCTTGGATCTGAGAGCACTGCACCTAGATCGATCTAGGTGCAGTGCTCTTAGATCCAAGGCTCCTCACTGATGAAGGCCACAAGCCAGAAACTAGTCTGGTGATATTGGATGAGTAGGCACTAGATAGGGATTTTATGCATAAGCCTTCTGGCATCCACTGATTGCTCTTGTTAGCACAAGATAGCACTACTATATGGAGAGTTTTGCTTTAGCTGTTATTATTATATTAGAAGCAAACAATCATTTATTTATTTATTTAGTATAAAAAATAAATATAAACCAGGATCAATGATGAGGATTACTATATATTATAAGATTTCTTTTACAAACAATGCGTCTAATACATTGACCAAAACAGGTAAATTTGGGACCTTTATTTTCTACCTAATATTAACTAGTTATTCATAAATTGACTGAAATAGGATGGCTATTTAGTTTAGCTTTGAGTTGATTACCTGAAAATAAAATCATAAACTTTAAAAAGTTCAATTGCCCAGGACTTAAATCGTAGGTCAAAACAAATTAATTTGAGACCACTGTTCTCTATATAATATTAATTAGTTATCCATTTATTTGATTGAAATAGGGTAACCAGTTTGTCAAGTTTTGAATTGACTACCGGAAAATAAAATCATAAACTTGAAAAATATCACTTCCCCAGGACTTATATCGTAGGTCAAAACAAAATAATTTGAGATCTCTGTTCTCTATATCAGGGGTGGCCAACTTTTATGTGCATAAGATCTACTTTTTATTTTAAAAATGTGTTGCGATCGACTTGTTGTCATAAACGTAGTCTAAGTGGAGGGAGGGGTGAAATACATACTATTTGTATATATCTACCTAGTAAAAAATAACAAGTATTTAATGGGCCAAAAAACTCATGTCGGGGGGGGGGGGCATTAAAGCAACAATATTTATTAATTCAAATTAGTTACATTAAATCAAGATTTAAAATATTATTTTCAATAATGATACAGCTTAATGGACTTCACCTATCTAGAATTGAAAAAGAAAATTAGAACAAAAACAAAAATAACAAAAAAAAACTTGAAAATCTCACTCGTTACCCAACAGCTCTTGCCAGATTGGCTTCGCGATCGACCAAAAATGGCTTTGCGATCGACCGGTGGATCACGATCGACTTGTTGGACACCCCTGCTCTATATAATATTAACTCGTTATCCATTTATTGGCTGAAATAGGATGATTAGTTTGTTTAGTTTTGAGTTGACTACCCGAAAGTAAAATTATAAACTTAGAAAAAAATTTCCAAAGTTTGTCTGCCCTGGACTATGCATAAAATGAGATTATACTAACCATTACATCCTGAGGTTCTAAATTTTCCATATAGGAAAAGTAAATTATATACTAAAGCTATTTTTATATTTCTAAATAATAATACTGATGATAATAATAATTAAAGTCAAACGCAATTTGTATTTTTTTTTTTTTCGGAGTATCTTAAAATATTATCTTTTATATTACAGCTTTTTTCCCCCCATAAAGCTATATGTATTTTTAAAAAAATAAATAAAAGAAATTCTTTATTCCTGAGAAACAATCCATCAAGCTTTTTCTAAGATAAAATATTTTTTTACATACTAAAGGTCAGAAATTCTGATTGTCTAATTTATGATTTCAGAAGAGTCTAATGGACAATCTAAAATTTTATTTTCAAAAATTTCCTGAATGGTAGTTGTAATAGCCCTGCCTTTCAAACACTTTATGTCTGATACAATAATATTTAATAGCCGTCTTTGTTAATGGTTTCTATTTCGATGTCATTATGAACTTAGTAAAGGTTAGCTTAAGATCGGTGTTATACAAGAGACGCTGAACATGTTATTATCTCCAGCAAAGATTTGTGACAGTTCAAATGAAGATAAATAAATGAATACTCTTTCATTTCCCAAGAGAGACATTTTATTTAAAAAACGTATGATTTGGGTTTATGCATTAAACTTAACTTTTGTCATTTGAAAAAAAAAAAAGAAAGGAGGAAAAACTGAAAGTAAGCATTTTAAATAAAAATTATTGGATTTACATCTCAACTTTTTTTTTTAAAAGTAATAACAGAAATTACAATTTTGGTATAACAAAAAGTGATATTCAAAATTTAGGTCATACACACACACAAATAAGGGCTTCGTGTCGTTGTGGTTAGAGAGTCCGTTTGTTATGGCCATGCCGTGGATTCGACTCAGGATGTGGATCAACCTTATAAATTTCTTCAGGTCACAAGCTGGCTTAGAAGTTTTTTTTTCTTATAATAGTTAGCCCGTAAAGTTATTATGTTAATTTAATTTTGTTAGATTAATCTTAATACATTCTGTAAACAAAAATAATGTAATTGTTATATGATGCGATTATGGAGAAAATGAGTTACTTTTACTGAATGTGAGCCCTTTGTTTACCATTATCTTTTATAAATACATTAAGATTTTATATTAGTTTTTTTTAAAAGTCTTTAAATACATGTATAGTATATGTACTTTAAGCTGGATGTAATTAAACGGACTTAAGGTACATATGAGAGGTCAGATTGACTTAAGTCAACATGGGGATGATACAACAAAATGGGCAAAGAAGAGTTTTGATCACGCCACTATCAGACTTTCAATGATATGGATGGCTGAAGAGTTAGAGATTAGAGGAGACTGAAGCCTGCCCATTAGAGTTTGAAGATTTGCTGTTTTAATAGAAACCGAGCATTGATTATATATATATGAGAGATGATAATCCGGAAGAATTGATGAGCGCTTGTTTAGCACAAAATATGGATATTGGAGATCATTTATCTTCTCCACATATCTGTGGTCATGTGTAACGGTTGTATAAGATGGAGTGGATGACTAAAAGGAGCTTGAAAGTCTTGGTTCAAACCCTCTAATTAAAAGGTCTTAAATATTTTCACTTATATATCAAATTCTCTGCTCAATGGCAGTTGGTAATTCGCTACAGAGAACTAAGACCTAGTGGTGTCAATCATCATCAGAAATATTTTGCCATTGCTTGTTACCCTCTTGACATAGTTTATTGTATCATCTCAATTTTAGAGCTACATCATAAACTTTGAGAAGTTCAACATTATTTTTATTTATACAGTATATAAAATTTTATTTTGTTGAAATAAAATGAAAACTATATAACATATGTACATAATGTAAACATGGCTAATAGTAACGTATTCAGTTATTTATATTACCAATTATACTATGAAAGCAAATGGCAAAAATATTTATAATATCAGCAGTTGTATAAACAACAATGAAATTAAAAATTAACTGAATGTGACTGAAATTTACAATTATCATGCAAATGGCAAATGCAGTAAATAAAGTCACACACACACACACAAATAATCACAATCCAAGGATAATATCCTGTGATTTCTCTTAACGTTCAACAAACCTTTGAAACAGAAATAAGCATACATTGAAATTTAAAGTTAATTACGCCTTTTAACTTATATATATATATATATAATGGCCTTTAATTATGTTAGCATTATATATATAATATTTATGGAGAAATAAACTCCAAAAGTGCACACTATAATAATTCAAAAGTCTAACTCATTAGAGTCATCTTAATAAACTAGTAAATAGTATACCCTCTTGTATTAATGCTAATCTACATATCATCAAAATTGGAAAAGAATAAAAATCCTTATGCTGTACTTCCATAAAACAATAATCAGAAAATAATAATAAATTCTTTGAAATGAGCAAAGAGTTTAAACTTTGTGGCTAATTATTTCAAAGTATAAAATATATAATGCACTAAAACGCACGAACACACAAAGCTGAAAACAAAGAAATATTAATACAGATTGATACAAAATAAATATCTATATCTAGGTATGTGGCTAAGTGCTTTCAAGGGCCAGAGTTCTCATATTCATAACCATCTTGTGAGTAAATAAATTGATTAAGAGCAATGCAAATTTATGCAAATGAAATAGTTATGTATTTTATTTCCTGGAAATCGTATAACAAGAGTCTTTTCTGTTTATTGAGTTGCTATCCCTAGCGATAAAGTAAGCCTCTTTTATCTTTCTCTTGAGATCATGCCACTCTGCAAACAACTACTGGATCTGTAGGTTGGCAATCATGACCAGCTGAGCGGCAGGGCTATGTGAAAACCAAACTACAAGAAGTGTCTGTTAGTGCTTTATTATAGGAGTATGTGAGTTGAGATAGTCTAATGGACAGAGAGGCCCCTTACCATAATATGATGCAATATTATAAACTACCTGAGGTATCAGCGAAGGTGATAAGCTATCTTTGATATTATTGATTAGTTTGTTGGAGTTGGGGTGTGTGTGAAAGCATAAATGACAACAGTTATATAAATATCTATAATAATTTTATACATAAAAAACCTTTTTCAGCACCTGGTTTAGTACCCTTTTCAAATGTTAATAATCTATTTAATGTTAATGAACTATTTCAGACATAAAACTATCTAGTGTTCAATAATGGAATTTAAACAAGCAATAACAATATAAATCACTAAAATAAATCAAAACACTCATATATAAATCCAGTAATTACAAAATAATGGACTATACCATAACAATACAATAAATAAATTACACGCATTTTTTACAATTATATATATATATATATCATTTCATATAATTTTCCATTCATTTTTAATTAACAAATTGTTGATCAAATTTATAGAAGTCTTGTAAATATTCATACAATTATTTAAATTATTTTTAATATAGTATGTTTCACATATTTGTCTTCTTTTTGGATCGTTGGTGTAATTTAAATGTTCAATAGTTTTTGTAACATCTATTCTATATCCATATTTCAGTAATGAATGTATAATGCAGATTTATCATTTCTTCTATTAATTGCATTATTATGTTCTTTGGTTATTACTTCTAATTGTTTTCCAGTATGCTCAAAGTAAATCGTTTTACAAATTTCACATGTAATGTTATGTACAATTTCTTTTTTGTATAGTATAACATCATCCCTTAACTTATAATTACCTATTAATTGATCAAGATTTTTACTATTTGACCAGCCAATATTTTTATTCTTCTCAATATAATTTTTGTTATATCTTAATGTATTATAGATCCTAGGATAATATGAAAGTGTAATCCATTTTTTATATGATTCATTATTACCATTATCAATACCATTATTTTCCTCAAAAATTTTATCACCCACTATAGATTTTTTAGAATTAAAAAATATATTTTTACTAGTTTTAGGGTTATATCCACAATATTTATATAATTTAATAAATTTATTCTTTTGTAACTAAGCTACACTTTTATCTATATTATATTTATTATTCCTATATTTAAAATTTTTAATACCTGTGTGTTATGGAATATAATTTGGGAAATGCTGCCATGGTATAATATCAATAAATTTTGGTAGACAACAATTAATTTCAAAAAATTCCATATTCCTCTCCTATTAATTGAATCAAATGCCTTGATCAAATCAATAAAAGCAATTATATAAATTATTATTTTTAACAAAAATCATTTAATAGTTTTAGGTGGTAATTTATCTTCTGGTTTATCACATGAAAGACAATATCTTTTATAATCTGAATAAATTATTGAATAATTGAATGAATGAAACAAAATGATTTATTAGTAGTAAGTTAAGTTGTTCATCATTTTTAAAAAAAAATAAAAAAATGTATTTTGTGACTAAGGAGTAGCAAATTTCTATTTGAGATATATTGTACCGGTCGAAAAAACCTCCACCACCTAAACTGCAAGTCGGATCCAAACTCAGCTGAACCAAACTGAATTCAAACCCAACTCACAAGCTCAGATCAATGGATGATCTAAATCGACGGCACAGTGCTATGCGCCAAGGAACTATCTTAACGGTTGGTGATGATTAGAGACCCTGAACTGACACTAATATCGGATAATGAACTGACTAAAGATAATTTTAAGTAATCATATGCATATGTTCAGGTTGCCAACACAGACAGTGAGCATTAACATTAAATAATTATTGAATAAAAGAATTAAGAAACCAAGTGTGTTAATAAAATATTTAATAATACTAGTAATAGTTTTGTTCAATTTTAAATGATGACTATATTGATCGCTTCTAGTCCTTAAACAGAGTTTATAATTATTATAAGGATGGCAGTTCCTATTATACACCAATGAGTATTATGCAATATTATGAAAGCCTATCTGTCTATGCCCCCCACCAGAAAATAAAGGCAGATAAAGGTATCAGTGGTGATAGAAATTATTGTTCTAATTTTATACGGAAGAATGTGAGATTTATTTTCACATTCGCAAATCCATTCATGAAGAGCAAGATACGTATTTAGGGCATAACTTTAACCTTTATTAGAAAACTTATTTAATTTGAGATAACTGAGAATTTGTTCAACTTTAATTGAAATCACTTCATCATGAATTATGAGCATAAGAGCGGGCTTTACTGGAACAGAGAGGTAATGGTGCTGACAAATTATGAGCTATAAAATGAACAGGAAAGATAATCGCTGGTCGGTGGTTTAATTAGTATGGCGGCTTGTATTTTACAAGTCTTACTGCCCTTTAAGGAGACGTGGAACATGGGGAAAGCCAGGCCAAGTTTAAACTATGAACCTTTGGTGTTCTGAATATAATATAAGCGAGGGAGGAAGTGCTTTCTTCCTCTATAATTTAAAATAACAGTAATATTACCACCGACAAGCTTATGGAGTGGAAGATTGCCCTACATCAGCAACGTTCGAAGATGATGACTTGATAGTCCCCGTTTGAATAATAAAACCCAATTTATTATAGAATGCTCTACATGATGACTTGATCAAATTAATTAAAGTCAAAATGTTTAACTAAAACTATTTTAAAGTATTTATAAAATTATATTAATTATGCCCCAAACATCGTGCCCTCCCTGAATCGTAATAGAAAGTAACAGAAATTTGAATTAGAATACAGTATATTTAGTTGATGCCTTTATCGACCCTCTTTTGCAAAATATTTTAACATTATATATGAGTAAATAAATATTGGTGAAATGAGAAAATAGCTGGGGCATAGATTAGAAATGGAGCTAATAATTTATTATTAGCCAATTATAAAAATAACAAACATTTAATAATTTCTTTCAACTCGATGATTGATAGAACTGTATAAATCTAGTTCTAATGGGTGAGAATTACTATCAGAATTAATATTATATTATTTGCACAAAGCAAATGGAACAAAGGAGCTCATCGAGTCCAAGGATTATTGGCATATAATTAAAAATAAATGACATTAAAAATAATCACTCAATAAATATATATATATTACAATAAATGAACCGCCATCATAAGAAAGGAAAATTAAATCTAAGGACTAGAGATTGAGAGAATTACTATATAATTTACAATAGCATAAATAAAAAGGTTTTATAAAGATTATTACATAAAGGGAGTATAAAGTAAAGTTTGGAAACTGGCCAGAAAATTACGGTTCATTATGGAAATATATTACCATTTCTTCCGGGGCTGGTTCCTTAGTTTACATGTCTGGGTTGGTAAAACATAGGCATGCATTTGGTCGATTACTTGAACAGCATTTTAATTGATTTTTCATGATTTTGGCAGCATGATTGGTCCAGAAAGGATTTAGCAGCTTCATTGAAAATTTTCAGGGGACTTCAGGAACCGTAGCCAGATTTCTAATGTTTTAGCCCCTCGCCATGATCAAAACACTATTTGAATTCATGATTTTAAAACACAGAATTTAATGGCACTTTTCTACAACAAAGATGGCTTCTCTCCTTCTCCAAACTTTTTCAGGCTATTTATACTGTCCTCTGATGCCTTCAGGCTAGCGCTTCTTTCTTTATCAATGTCACAAAATTTACTAGTTGTTTTTAGATACATTCCTTCGATAAGGTTTTCAAACTCATTAACTTGAATTCATTTTCTAATTAGAAAATGAATTCTTAAAATCAGAAAAATGATTTTAATTAGGAAATCCTTACATTTTAAATACTTATCTTTTTTTCTAATTAATAAAACTTTACCCATTGTTTTGGAAAGGGAAAATCTGAAAGCTTATCGAAAGAATGTAGCTTTTAATCACTAAAATTTTAACAAATTATTTAAAAGTAAAATCAAAACATTCCCGATGCAATGAAACTTTCGAACAATTATATATATTTAAATATTTATAAATATATATGCACAATCCACGCAGTTGTAATATATATAAATTCATGAATAATTTTATCATGAATTTATTAATAGCATCGATTAATTTAAACCTTAAACTAATTAATTTTAATACACATTTATAAAATAGTTTTTCTTTAAGAAAACTGGCATGGATTGACCATATAAAGCCCCATTGCATCGGAAATTTAAGGTTAGTACTAGGGTTTGAAGTGGGCTTATGGCTAGATGTCATGAAGCTAGAATCGAACTCAGATCTGACTGCTTCAATATATAATATTTAGACACCCTTGAACAACTTTATTTAGATGAAATGTTCAACAAAATAATGAAAAAGTAATATTTTCCATAAACATAATAATTAATAAATTAGTATTTAATTTTTTTTTTTGGTTAATAATCCTTACATTGTACAGCCTTAAACCTGCATTTATATATGTAATATATGCGGGATTCGAACTCAGATTTTCACATGACCCACTACTCTCAGTGCCATCTTATATTGCTGATCCACCTGATCACACACATGTTGAAAAGATAAATAATCACCAATATACTATTTCATGCTAAACCAGCAATCATCAGTTGGTCTAGATTATCATCTCCACACATATATACAATCAGTGCTCAGATTTATATTAAGATAGCCAATCCTCATACTTTAATGGACAGGCTTCAATCTACTCCACACTCCAACTCTTCAGCCTTCCATTTCATTAAAAATCTGATTATGGAACGTTCTAATTGAGTGACTCTTTAAATAATATAACAAAATCATTAATTAAATAAGGGTTGAAAAACGGAGTGTGTAAGAATATTGAAGAAGAAACACTTATACAGCTTCGTTTTAGAGTTTATTAAAAATAAATATTCTAAAAATTGTTTGTTGGATTAATATCTGCTTTTATCAGTGAATGGTATGAAGTCATTTTTAACTCCAAGAAAAAAATAAAAATACAAAAAAAGAGGTAAGAAGATCTGTGCTAAGAAAACAGTTTAATTCTGTTTGTCATTTTCAATCAATATATACTGAAAATTACTTATATATGTACATTAATATAAACCAAAAGTTTTAGACTGACTGAAATCTCAACTCATAATTTTGATTACTGCCTCATAAAGATACACCCTATATTTTAGGATATTTTGAAAGAAAAAAAAGGTGACTTATATGCCAGCAAATATAGTACATTTATTTCTTATGGATTAGTGTTATGTGATGTGATGCACTGTGACTTTTCCTTAAACAAAGTCAGGAATCTCTCAGCAACTATATCCAGAGAAACCTGTTAGCCACTTTACCTTCCCTTTCCATTCCCCACCCTAAGTTTTCCCATGATCTGCTCCATCCCATTTCCACAACATAATCTTTGTCAACTCTGTGGCTTTTATATCTAAATTCCCCTTATCTTTTTCCAAACCCAGCATAAAAACCAATAACCCACTTTCGGTATAATCACTTTGTTCATATTTATTCTTCCATAACTTCATTATTTGTACTCTTTATGCTTTCTAGCATTTACATTCAATTAACAGACACCTAATATTTTCTATGCATTCCTTACACAATTTGCAGACTAAATCATCCATATTTTTCCATTTACATGTATATTCTCTTTGCTAAAGATCCCATTCGATCTTTAGACAATAAACTACTTTCCTTGCTATTATCATAAATTAACTCACACCGAATGTTCCGTTTACTTCTATATATATTTAAACTCTTTTTACTCTCCATACTAGTTCTCCATCTCTCCAACTCCCTATTCTTTATTAATGCATCTATTCTTTTATCCCATTCCTTACCACTATAACACTCAACAATTTTCCTAACACAATCATCCCACCTTTTGTACAAGTATACTGATATAAATTTTTTATCCAAATCTTTTGCATACCACATTACCTTTCTCACCCATCTTGTTGCCTGCCCTTTACTTGTAACCCAATTAAATATTATTTTGTCTATTCTTCTGTTATCATGGATTCTCTTACATATCTCCATCTAGTGAGAAGATTACCCAAATTCAAGTAGAACAAAGAACATCAACTTTTTTTTTAATCAGTAGGTTCAGAATTAAAATATTTTTTTCAAACTGTATTATCTTCATCTTTTATTTAAATTTGCTTTAGATATTTTCCTATGATTATGTAAGTTTAATTTTTTTATCCAATGCTTTTTCTAATATTTAATTTATAAATGTGTGAGTATGGTAAAATGCTGTCATTGGCAGATGGTCAAAATTTTAACGGTCATCAAAATTTAATATATACTATATATCATACCAATATTGAAATGAATGTGTCAGTAGTATATAAGTAGATGCAGCAGTTGTTTTAAATTATACCTAAATTAAAATTTCTTATCACCGTTTTATAGTGGTGTGTTTCCAATTGTTAAAGAATTCAATCAATCTTTTTACGCCAAAATCAATACCGATCTCTGTGAATATTGAAGATCTATGATTAATCACTAATACTGCGAACTTACTAATGATAACAATTTTATCACACATAGACTAGTATATATATATATATGAAGAAAAACTGAATAATAGAAAAACATAAATAATAGTAGATTAAATAATAATGAAATTCAGTAATGCTTCACTAAAGGCAGATTACAGAAAAAGTAAAATAATAAAGAAGGCTTAGGTCAATAATAAAATGATAGAGAAAATAAAATATGCATTTTATAAAGGTAAAAATATATGAAGAAGGTTTAACAGTGAACTGAAGTATAAAACATAATGACTTAAAAGAGAATGGCAGGAATGAAATATAGGGCAAATACAAAAGAAAGATAACCTTGGTTAGATATATAGTAGAATAAAATAGTTTAATTGGGAAAAACAAGATCACCATAAAAAGTAGTGATTAGATTCTAAAAGATATGAAGAAAAACTTGATTGATGGCTTCAAAGAAAGAAATAGTTATGACATTTTGAAAAGATGCAGACAAACTTGGGGGTGATATGACTTGATTTGTAAACATGCAATTTGTCAGATAACTAATAATAATCTTTATGTTTTAATACATTAGCAAGATATATATATATATTGGAGCCACAAACTATGTTATATTTTGTTCAAGCCTTTCTTGCATTCAATAATAGTGCATAATAAACAGCTCACATTTTGTTGATAAATATTGATTAGAATAGAATATGTATTGTTTATTGAACTGCAAGCATACAGTACTTTTCAACATGCATATATATATATAATATGGGTGTTTACATATATAGTTAGTATAAACAAAATATTAAATATATTAATAATATAGTTATTAATAATAAATTGAGGGGACACATCAACATATATTTTACTGAGTATATATTTACTCAACCATTCACTGAAGCAATAAAAATAAGAAAGAAAACTAATTATTGTATTTTTATTTTAAAAATAAATAAATAGTGAAATCTCTGACTTTCGTAGCTATCAGTATCAACTTTTAGTATATTCTAAAATTTTGTAAAACTTTTAACATTATTCTCAGAAAATATTTTTACTATTCAAAATGTAGCACATCAAATTTGGAAAGAATAATAAAAGAAGAATAAAATGTATGTGTTTTAAAGTAAAATCAATAAATTTTATCAATATATATAATTGCATATGAGACTCAGAGATGGAAGAAATAGCTGCTGAATATCATAAATTTGTAAATTGTAATGAGTTTTTGTTTGTTATTTTTTAACTTGGATTAAAGTTTATATCTGTGCTAGAGAAAAACTCTAGTTTAACAAATGATTAATGATAAACGTAGTTAGGTTTATCAAAAATGTATGAAGTCGAGGTTGTGAGTAGAGCAAATTTGGCAGTTGTAAATAAAGATGTGGCAATTTGCCATAGATAAATACTCATGTAATAAAGATATATATGAGAGCTGGTGCCCCTGGGCCAACTGATGAGTGCTGGTTCAGCATGAAATACATCTTGGGGATCATTTGTCTTTTATTGTATCTTTATTTATATAAAAAAATAAAAATGAAAGAGAAGGTATGGAGATTATTAAAATAATCGATATTTAAATTTTAGTTTGTTTACTTTTTTATTTGGATAGCATATAATTGAAATTATGTTGTTAATACAGTGAAGTTCGTAGCTCCATTGTATATAAAGAAAGAAATGATTTTAATTTGTACTGACACTTTCTTTTAACTTTTTAAAAAAAATTTATTTTTATGTCGCAATTTATTTTTATCTAATTAAAAATTTGTTCATGGTTTTATTTTTGAAACTGGAATATTATTTTATATAATATACCATATACTCCTTAACACTTTACAATGTAATTTAAACATATGATTTATTTCTTCTTGCTTACTTTCAACTGCCATGCAGTCATCATCAGAGCTCTTTTAAAGTTTAAAACTTTAAAAGAGCCCTGATGATGACTGCAGGGCAGTTGAAACTAAGCAAAAAGAAATAAATCATATGTTTAAATTGCATTCTTAAGTGTTAATTAAGGAGAATATGATATATATATAATCAATGCAAATAAGGAGAAGTGGAATGAAATTTTAATACTTCAATAAAAGAAGTTAGCACACTAAGATTCATATTATTTTATACACATATTTATATAATTACTTATCATTATGTACACATATACTTTTTTAATTCTAATTTTTGTTGTTGTTGACTCTATTCTTTAGTTTGCTAATGTAGTGATGTGGGTTTGTTTAATTATTTTACAGCTAGATGGAGCTTAGTCAACTCTAACTCTCACTATATATAATGTTATGAGAATTTAATATTATTAGTGGTAAAATGTGTATTCACAACTCTACTTGTCAAAAATTCAAGGCTGTTTCTCTCTTTGAGATCATCAAAAAAAGTTACTATCATAAGATATTAGCTGTCAATATTGCTTTACATTATATAAAAAATATTTATATTATATAAGCATGTGCTAAAACTCAATGTGAGTAATTTTATGAAGTGTAGCATCAAATGTTTGGATTATAAATAAAATATATTGTTCAACCAAACTTGAATGATATTTTTACGTTTTTGAAGAACTACAATAGGTATTTTTATTTTTGGAGTTGGAATATCCTTCTTTTCATTCGGATTCTATCAAGCTCTGTCAACAAATTCCAATTTTATCACTAATATTTTTTTTTTTTTGAGCCAAAGAAAAATTAGAATCAACAAATAAAATATGGCGATACATTCAAGGATACATCTGTGTGTGTGCATATGGTGGAAATAATCCTATGAGTATATATTAGTATTCCTATTCTAAACTAAAACAATAAACATATTTTTAAATAGATGGAAAATTAACATCAATATTTTGTTTTTTAATAAGAATTCAAAAGTTAAAATGGGATACAAATAGTTTTGGTAACATAATAGTTAATGCACGTACATACCACACTCATGATCTCTAATTAGAGTCTTCTCCTACTGAATCTTGATTTTTTTTAAGATCATAAAATAGGTTTAAAATTTTTGCAACCACACCATAACCAACTTAACAAGCCATCTGATATTGGTTAGCAAATTGGTATCTATCAATTTTTAGTTAGAGAGCAAAAAGCTCAGATTAATGGATTGATCAAACGAGTATTGATATATTGACTATAATATAAAAAAATATGATGAGACCTTCATTATAAATGTTTGGCTCATAGTTACCTTTTTTTTTTTATATGAGAGCAAATTATTGTTTGATGTTTAGGTGGATGATACTGATTACAGATTCCCCACACATGTTTTTGATCATTTCAAATTCAGTACTAATGAGATCCTTTTCGAACAAAGACAGAAGAATCCAGCAATTTCATCTGCATTATTGATATAAAAATAAAAAAGAAAAAAAAAGAAAAACAGACATACAGTATGTGGGCTTACAGTTGCATGTGTTAGAATAATTTTAATACCAAAATAAAAGAACTATTAAAATTATTGGTTATATTTTTCACTTTACAAATGTTTAATGAAAATTAATTCTAGCAATGTATTACAGTCGATGTGACAGCAAATATTATAGACAGAGGTGTATTATCCTATGGGCAAATGCTTAGGGCCCCCATCAACAGAGGAGCCACAACCCCTCAAATCAATATTTTATAAAGCTTATTTTTGTAGTAAAAAGAAACGGAAATCTTTTAAAATAGTTATCTTTGTAGTATCAGAAGACATTCGAAGAAATAATGATTTTGTTGATACTTGTAGAATCTTCTGCAATGACAGATGTGATTATAGGTAATAAAACGTATAGGTGAGGATAAGTTAGTTGCAAAAAAGGTAAGCAATAAATAATTTATTATCTTATTTAATAAAAAGATAAAGAACTATATTAGGTTTACCTTGAACAATGTTCCTTAAATTTGCATTCTAATTACGACTTTTATTACGTATTTGTTATGTTCCATTAAGAATTGTTTTCATTTTTAATTTATAGAAAGTTTATTTTGTTATATTAAATATAATAAATCAATACTAGTATATTATAAATACCGAACTTTAAAATGTAATTAATGGGGATTTGAACACAGACCTTTAAGCTTTCTTCAGCCATCCACTACATCTTATATAATTTATCTTTCCCACATGTATATGGTAATGTTTATTGGTTATATAAAATTGAGTAAAGTCTGTGTTCAAATTCCCTTTAAAATTATATTAAATATATATTATTCTATTTCTCGTTCGGTTAATCTAGTTTGTTATTTAATGCAATAAAAACAGAAAAAAAGGGAGATGGATTTATTGCTTTGTTTAAGTTCATAAATAATCAGAATGCCAGATTCGATCTTGGGACCTGGCAATCCGAAGACAAACGCTCTATCAGATGTTATTAGATTTAGCATTAAAAGTATTTAATGATTAATTGAGTTCATTTATAACTTTTTCTTGTGGATTATATTTAATCTATATATAATAACTGAAATACGGGCTTATTATATACCTGTATCTATATATGTAATATATAATGTATATGAACACAGACTTTCACACTACCCAATACTCTCCATTCTATCTCATAACACTGATACACTTGAACACATATATGTTGAAAAGATAAATAATCACCAATATGTATTTCATGCTAAACCATCAATCATCAAAAGTCCATTATTAATGTTTTACATAAATTTAGTTTTATTTTTAATAAAATTATATCTATAATTATTATTATTTAGCTTTTTGCATGGTAAAAGTATGCGGAGGCATGGAACCCCCCCCCCCCCCGAAGAAAAATTCAACACTATACACGAGCCCCCAAATTCTTCTGGGGTCCCATAAAGCCATACTTTGCTTCTGATTATAGATTTATCAATTTTACAATAATTGTACTAAAAATAAAAATTTGTAAATAATAAAAAAACGACAACATTTTTTGATAGATGTAATTTTTAGTTATGTCTAAAACTCGCCGTATCATCTGACATCATTTATAACAAATTTTCTCATAATTCAATTACATTTTATGTTCGAGAAGTCTATATAAAAACAATGAACTATGTTGGAACAATTTTTTTTTCTCATATACAATCTTTTTTTCTTTTTTTTTTTTTTTACAAAAATATTAGTAACTTTGTGCAATCGATTGAGTAGATTCGAAATTTTTTTCAATAGATTAACTCTCCGGGAAAATAAAACTTAAAATAAATTTTTTCCTCTGTAAGCAGAATTCCATAAAGAGTAATGAAATTTAAACATATAGTGCTGCCCCCACGCGATAAAAATATCAAACAAATAAGATTTCGTTTAAAGTCATATAAATTTAACAATAAATTAATGTAACTAAAAATCAAAAATAATATTAATTTTACTTTTAAGATTTTTTTTTTTAGCTTGTTATAGTAACTGAGTAAACAATTTATAATTGAAATTTAGAAATGCTATTTGAGCAATTTCATGCAGCAGTAAGATGAATGAGACTATAATTATTATACACTGATTGATCATAATAGCTGATGAATGTCGTAAAGCCTTAATTATCATGTCATTATCCAGTTAGATTTAATTAACATGTAAAAGCAATAAGATTATACAGAATTTTTCAAGAAATGACTTTAAAATTTATTAATAAATGTTGTATGACATGAATTCTGATTTATGTATTGAAAAATGATAGATACATATTATTAAAACTATAATTTTAATAATATCTATCCCATGGTTTTTATTATATAGTTAATTTAACTTCAGGATAGGTAGAAAATAATATAAAAATTAAGAAATAATAAATAGGAGTAATAAAATCCAAAAATATTAAGTGAATAAAAAAACAACAACAACAATTACGGACTGTCAAGCGTTGGTGGTAGAGTGGTCAGCACAGCTGCCTTACAGGCAGTTGTCCCGGGTTTGCGGGTTTGCTTCCCGGCCGATACTTTGACACATGGAAAAAAAACCAATTACGACTGTAGAAAGGAACAAAATAAGTTAATTCAAGCATAAGGAAATAATTTTCATTAATTGAAAATAGAAAAGAAGATACCATTAATGTATTGTAAGCTTCTAGAATAAAATGTAGATAAAGCAATAAAATATAAACTTATTTCAAGTATAGAAACTTCGCAAAAAGAAAATGGCATTATTAATTGGGATCCAGAAATCTTGGAAATTTAAAAAAAAAAAAAAATTGCACCATTAATTTCACAGGAAGTCATGTGTTATCACAACACCAGAAATGGAGCTTAAATTCAAGTTCTTTTAATTCTTGTGTCCATCATTTAGTCACTATGTTAGCAGCCCAGGACTTGTACTAATAATAAAAAAGGTAAAAAAGACTGGTGAGAAAAAAATAAAACAAACCATGATAAATTAGCATATTAATAATTTTTATTAGTCATTCATTAGACTAGAGATTATCCACTTAATGGATAATATTTCTGTAGTGTAATTTTCGATCCACGACTCTCACAAGGCTGGTACTGGTATCTTGGGAGATCATACAACTTTTTCACATCTCATTAGTAATACGTTTATGCTCCCCCCCCCCCCAAGTGTTAAAAGTGGATAAAAGCAGTCCCTACCTTGTGTGAGAATGGTGTAATGAAAAATTTCTTTACAGAAATATTATCCATTAAGTGAATAATCTCTAGACTAATGAATATCTAATAAAAATTATTAATATATTCCATTAAGTCATTTGTGGCAAAGTTGTGAGGTTAGCATGTTTGACACTTATCAGTTAAGTTGTAGTAATTGCTTATATATATATATATATATATAGGATAAAGATATATGTAAGAAATTGTGATTGTGCTGGTTCAACATGAAATGTGCATTTTGGGATCATACATCCTTTTCATATATCTTTAATCACATGTTTATAATTAAGCCCCCTCCACAAATGTTAATAACAGTGAATAGAAACTAGTCCCTACGTTATATGAGAGTGGTACAGTGAAAATTATACTACATAAATATTATGATAAATTAGCAGTTTTGAATACTATGATACTAATTAATGTGCAACAGAAAACCTATTTGCTCTTGCAATTTTCCATATGTCAGCTTGATAAAAATAAATATAAATAAGAGAAAAAATGAATAAAGTAGGGATATATTTAAAACAGGTTATTAGAATATAACAAAAATACTATAATTAGTAATATAATCTATAAGCAGAGTTAGAATTTAAGGAAATCATATGAAAAAAAAGTACAGCTCAGCAAGATACAGTATCAACTATTAGCACAAAATCTTTATTTTCATCAGTTAATAAAGTGAGATTAATGGAAACATTAATATATGATGCAAATAACTTTTAAGCTTAAAGCTATATCAAACTTTAATAACTACTCTGTCTTATTGCATTGCCAAATGTATACCATATAATACTAAATTGACCAAGCCTTTACTACTGTTACATAATGGTTTATTTACGATCCTTTCTTACAGTTTACAGTTTCGATTGCTCCAGCAATCTTCTTCAGAACTTTATATCTGCTAACCTCAACTGTTACAGTCAAATTGCAAACTGTAAGAAAGGAGTGGTAAATAAAGTGTTGTGTAACAGTAGTAAAGTGCTTGGACAATTTAGTATTATATGGTATATCAAATTTTCATTGAGAGCATTTGGAATTCTATATGGTTATTCTCATGTCACAGAACAGTCATTCTAAATGCATTATTCAAAATTATTTTGCAAGTGAACTCATAATGAATCATTTAAATAAACTTACAATACAATTTTACTTTTCATTTACCAATGCCCACTCATTCAGTCTGATAAAAGGAGCAAAATATTTAGAATGAGAATCTTCTATGAGTGATTATAATCCTAAATGTTACATATTCAAAGAGTAGTAAAAGTTATTTACATGCTATTGAAATTAGTATTAAATGATTATTAGAGTAAAAAAGATTTTTTTTTTTAAAAAAAAAAAAAATTTAAATAGTAATGTACAAATAAATCCTTATAATGAAATTTTAATTAGTTTGTATTTAAAATAATTATTTTTTAAACAGTATATAACGACAATTACAAAATTAATGCATCCTTATAAAATGAATAGTTATTGATTAAATATCAGTTTGTTTGTTTTCATATGTCATAGCATCAGCCAGGATGCGAACCCACAACAACCGTCTGCAACCAACTGCTTGCTTGCAAGGCGACTGCGCTGACCTCTCGGCTAACAATGATGATCACTAGAGTGAGCATTATTGCATCGTATTATACCAAATCATCACTTTTGGTTTGAAAATCACAATATTAAGGGTTTATAGATTGGTTTCATTTGTCTTTCTGAATTATTATTGTTTTATTAATTCGATATATTCCTGACAAATGGTGGACACCTTTTAATTCAAATAAACATGAAGTTATCCAGGACATTATGTTATAGGTAATAATTTGAATAAGAGGATTACTGATACCAGCAAAGTTTAAATAATTAAATTTAATGCACATTTCAAGTACATTATGAAATCTTTCAAAAGAAAAATGACCCTGATGTTGTAGCTGATTATGGAAAGATATCTCAAATCATTTTGGTATAGAATTCAGCAATGATTTTAAAGTTGGTTCATGATGAGGTATTTCTTTCCCTTGGAAATTATTTTGTGTTATCCCTACAAATCTTATTTTAAATCCATCCTAAAAAAAAACAATCTTTAAGAATGTTTGTTATACTTTTTTTTATTTATTTAAAAAACCTTTATTAACACAATAAATATTTACAACCCCACAGAATTTGATATATTCCACTATTAAGACAAAAAGTCTGCAGGCAATTAACTAGTTATCCTAAACTCAAGGAGATTGACTTGTATCACTGTACTAGGAGATTCTAAGACATGCAATTCAGATGAGCAAAGCATGTAATGTTAAAAAAAATACTAATCAACGCGCTCATTTATTTTTGTTCCTTTTTATTCTTTTTAATGCAAAGCTTATTTTAAATTTATACTTGCTATGCATTTATATTTTTTATATAACAAAACAGAAAGTTTATGTCTTTTTTTTTAGTTTGTTTGCTTGTTTTTTTATTTAAAAAATAAGTTCGTTAATTATGAAAAATCCATATTGCGACATGGATCTAAGTATGTAACTAGAAAAAAATTTGTTTGTAAAGTCAAGAAAGATGGTGTTATGAAAGAAGACTTTTTACAGAATCTGTTTTGATTTTTCTGTTGCGAAAAATTTATAGTTTATTTTATTTCTGTTATATTTTTCATTGAAAGCATATGTTTCTCATTGCAAATCAGATTAGCTGAACCTCCTCCCTCTCTTGAGTTTATTATTCTAAAATCTCTGGGTAATAAACTGCATCTCACTTGATTCATTAAAAAAAAAAAAACCCAAATATTTACAAAGATGAGAATGAAAACCTAAAGTGCAGTGCTAATTTTGTTAAATATTAAAATATGACAGTAATTTTTCTATGGGTGATAGCTTCCCCTATGGTGCTATATAACTGATAGTTATAATAAAAGACCGAAACCATGATTATTAAAATAGGCAAAACTGCCCATAGACTAAAAGGTGATCATGTGATGCTTAGTGGTTTAAACCATGATTATTACAAATGTAATAGTTGCAATTAACTGTGAGTAAATTTAATGTTATCACTGACCAATAATGCATGAAGCTTAATCCATGTCATGAAATTGATGACTTTATGGCTATTCACCTGCTTCCACAATAGAGTGATCATTGAATCATTCATTGTTGAGCATATATTGGAGATATCTGCAAGTATTTACTCAAATACTCTTTCATAGTTTTATGACATCAGGCAAACATTGGGTGATGGCACCATATTATGACATCATTAGATAGTGATCACTTATATGCTATGTTGCTTTTCCAACTGCATATATCATGTTTGACACATACGATAGCAATTACTCTAATATGGTTCTGTTTTCTCATACATCCAATTAATGAATTATTTTGGAAATTTAATTTCATATTCAAATGTTGCTTTATGTGGTAGCTTTACCATGTAAACTCATTTCTTTTTGACATGAGTAATTTTTAATGAAGAGATATTAGCATTATAAGGAATTACTATTATTAAAAATAGTAAAAATATATTTATTTGCAAGACATTACATGTTCTTTACATTCCCAACCTATGGCTGTAGACTCTAAGAAACTAAGTATATATTTCAAGCAATCAAGGCTTTACAATTAACAACACAGCATGCTATGGGATTATACTTATTGATGCATATGAGACTTCAAACCACTCAAAGAAGTATGGAGAGATGCATGTTGGGAATAACAAGAAAGGATCGAAAACTCAATGTATGGGTAAGAGAACAAACAGGTGTTACTGACATCATTGAAAAAATTAAAAGACTGAAGTGAAGTTGGGCTGGACATATTGTTAGAAGAGATGATAACAGATGGACAGTTGAAATTTTAAACTGGATTCCAAGAGATTGTAAAAGATCCAGAAAGAGACCACATGTAAGATGGATGGATGAAATAAGAATGTGTGCAAGGATGATGTGGAGAAGAGAAGCTAAAGATCAGAGAAGATGGATTGAAATTTGGAGAGACCTTCATTCTGCAGTGGATTGATAATGGTTGATGATGATGATGATTAAACAAGTGGAAAAAATACAATCTACATCTAAAGTTTAAAAAAAATCATTTTTTAAGTAATAAAGACTGGATAATAATCATTATTGATAAGTATAACTTATAAAGGAATATCCACACACAATTATATATGTGTTTTAAAGTTTTGTTTTCATCAGTTGCTTAATTATAAGGCAACTATCCATCTTTCCAAAAGTCAGATCAATCTCTGTCACTCTGGATGCATTTTGAAACATTCATTTTGCTTTTTTCAAGGAAGACATATATAGATCATATTGTAAATTTAATTTTATATACACATTTTTTAAATATGTACTTTAATTTCATATATATTTTATACTTCTATTCCATCACACATTTCTGAAATGTGACTAAAAACACAGGAAAAAATTAAAAGAATACACAATCATATATATTATCCTTTGTTTTTGTAAGAAGGTATATATAGCTCAGAGTAGTTTGAGTTTAAATGAAAGAATAAAGGTACATAAAAGTAGGATTAGAAATGAATAGCATAGTTCTGCTTTATATATATCCATGAAAAAGATACAGGCCACACTATTAATTTTGATGAATCTAAGGTTGTCTTCTTTGAGAGAAATGGAAATAAAGAGAAGAATTAAAGAATCTTTATTAATTTATGATTCCAAAGCAGTTAACTTATTTAAAAGTTTTTTTTTTTAATATTAAGGGTGTATGGAAAGTAAGTGGAATTGTGGGTAATGTTTAATATAAATAGGTTGTTATTTTGTAGTTCTTTATACTTGAGAAGTCTTCTTATAGCAGTAAAACCACTGGCACCATTTTAGAGTTTATTTTCTTGGCTAGTCTGATTGAGTTATAAATATGGGGTAATTTTGATTATTTATTGATTAGTTTAGCTTTATGCTTTTAATGTTTATATATATAAAATCAGATAAAATAAATACAGTATTGTAAAGTTTACTCCAGAGTATTTTGATTATATATATATATCATACCATTTACATCTTTCTTAAACACTTATTAATACTCTTTATTTACATCAAACTAACAGTTTCGACTGTCCTGCAGTCATCATCAGAGTTACAGTATTCAATATTCGAAACTGTTAGTTTGATATAAATAAAGAGTATTAATAAAGTGTTTATGAAAGGTATAAATGGTATGATATGTTAAAGTAGAAATCAATATTTAGGAAAAGGAAGAAGAAGAAAATTATATGATATATATATATATATATGTCAAATGCAAACATGCACAATACAGACTGGTAGTTGTATAACAAGTTATATATTGATTTATGTTTAAAATATTAACCAAACAAACCACCGAATTTCAAAGACCTAAATTCCACATAAATTTAAAAAAAAAAAACCATTTCTCACTTGATATCTATTACAATAGCTTGGACATCAATTTCTGGTCTTGATTAAAAAAACCAAATGCTGTTAATAAACATTTCCGCATTCCTTTTCTTACTAGATAGCTCAGCCAAGGCAAAAAATTTGCATTAGCTTTTCTAGATGTATGCAAAGATTAATAAATCTGATATGCTGCTTGTTAATCCCTTTGTGTTGGGCTGATCAATTCAGTAAATAAAAGTATGCCGAAAGGTTTATTAACAGTGTTTGGTTCATTGGTCAAAACTTGGAATTATGCAATGTTGAAAAATAATATATTTATGGACCCTCTCATGAAAATTAAAACTTAGCTGGATGTAAATAAAGCTGTGTTTGCATCTAGATTGAAGTACATTTCCATCTTATTTGAAAATTTACTAGATTTGTTAATCCATACATTCATCTAGCACAGTCCAATTGGTGTTTTAAAATGATGAGCAGTCTAGTATATAAAGAAATGATAAAAAGCTTACTAACAGGGTTGGGTTCATTAGTCATGACCATGTTTAAAAAACATCCCATATATATATATATATATATATATATATATATATATATATATATATATATATATATATGCACAAATGTTTATATAAAAAAGGCAATTAGAAAGTTAGGAATAGCTTTTGTTATACATTAGTGGATTTCAGTTTGAACTTAAGCCATTATCTGCTACATTAATGACTTCATAATATAATACACAACTGTCCAAAATGCAGTCTATATGCTGTATGCAGCCTGCCATGAGAAATTTGTTTGGCCCACCTAAAGGCTTTGATACTATGATCGCCAACCTCAAATATTGGAATTGATATAAGCAGTTTAGAAGACAAAGACAAACTATTACAAACCACTTGCTAAAAATGATATATTATAAACATTTGTTATATATTGTATACTGTTGCAATAAAAACTTTTATAAATACCATAATTTTTTATATATTTGAATTGCCTTCTAAATCTTACTAATGGTCAGGACTCTAATAATTTAATATATGGACTGTATTTATTATTTCGGCTGTAGATTTTAAATAAATATTTGTTTAATGTGACCCTTGAATTAGTTAGGGTTGAATAACTTTGTTCTAATAAATGATATTTTAAATATATTTAAACGCACATTGATTATGTAAGTAATATTTACTAAGGCTGTAAACCATGGCTAAGACCTGTAGAGGTCCCTACCTTCGCATTTTCATGTGCATATTCTTAAGGTTTACAGCCTTAGTAAATATTAATAAATAATATTTTAAGTACCTGATTAATATATATGATGTGTAGATATTCTATTAAACACAATATCATTATATGTAAATAATCAATCAATCAATATCTTACTTAATAATTAGAAGGAAAGCATAAATTTTATATTAATCTTATATTAACGTCTATGATTTTGGTTAGAACAAAACTCTGATTTATATACAGTGTTTACATTCAAAAGAAAAATTGTAATATTAATTCCAATTTTAGGAATAGCATTTTCCTAAGTTGTGTGTCATTAGTTTTGACCACAAATATTTTTACTCAGATGTTAAAAAAAGTGCTAATTGTTCCATTTCTTAGAAGTTTACAAGATTTATTGCTTGTGAGTTTGTAAGAAATTTGAGTGTCAGGCCAGAATCAATCTTGAAATTCCCGATACCAAGTCAAACTCTATCAAACTGCACATGATGCTCAGAAGTTATTTATCCATATATATGAAAGTTAAAACTGATTATTAAAAAGTCTTATATCAGACTCGATCCTGTGATCTCCGGATGCCAACTCAGACATCCCATCAATTATACCAAACCATGCAGCATGTTCACAAATTATTTATCCTTATATATTAATTATTGTTAAAAGAAGGTTGCCTTGACAACAATTAAAAATTATTGATTGTTATTTATATTGGGATTGTCTAAGTGTTGACAGTTTTTAATGGTTACTTATAAACCCATTTAGCCTTGAGCATTATTATACTTATTATTTAAGTAATATTTTGGGTGCAATTTGAAATTTATAATTGCAGTTTGTAATGTTATAATTGACTATTTATTAGTCTGCATTCAGAATAGGTTATAGTTACCTGTTTAAAGAGTTTATTTAAACTTCTTTGTATCAATAATTTCAATATCTGTGGTGAAGTTGCAATTTTTAGTGTCTATATAAATATATTAAACTATTAATAAAGGTGGGATTCCACTTTTAAAGGTGGTTGCCTTGACAACAGTTTGAAATTGTTGATTGTTATTGATATTGGGATTGTTGAATGGTTTTTAATGATTATATATTAAAGTAAAGAACGATAATTAAAAAGTGTTGTTTAAAAATAAATTATTTTTTCTGCTCTTTTTCTAAAAAGATACAGTTTATACTATAAATACATACATTACTCTGTAACAAATTTCTGTTCCATAACTTATTTAAGCCATATGTATGACCATAAATATCAATACAAGAGAAATAATATTATTTTATAGGAACATGAAGCTGATAATGGTATGATTCACATGATCACAATTTCTTATGCTAGCACATAACTGTTATTAAAACAGGCAAAACTCTCCATACAGTAGTGCTACCCTGTGCCACAAACCAGAAACTAGTCTGGGGATATTGGATGAGTAGACACTAGATGGGGATTTTATGCACAAGCCTTCTGGCATCCATTGATTACTCTGGTTGGCACTGAGTGGTACTACTGTATAAAGAGTTTTGCCTGTTTTAATGGTATGATTCTCCACTCAAAAAATCATTCTAGAAGTTATTACCCTATTTCCTATTACTACACATATGATGTTTATGTTGCAACTGAAAATAAATTAATTTATCAATATATTAATCTGAAGCAGCAACAATTGATAGTCAATTAATTGTTTGAACATTATCTTGAAACATCTAATTTCCCCATATTTTCTTCAGTTAGTAGGTTTATAAATTCTTTTATAATGATTTTAATCTTTGTTTAAAACAAAATATTCAATCTACTCACTTACTGGAAATTTAGATACTCAAAATTCAAAGTTTTTGAGCCTTTTTAAATATATTTTATTATGCATCCTTAATATAATGAAAATGGAATATTATATGAAGTACTTACATATTTTTATTAATTATACAAGTATTAAATTATAATGGTCTTATAACAAATGTGAATACCTATCTATTAGTGCTGCTGTCTATATTGGTGATGGCAAAATGCAATACCTTTCTCCAGTGGGTGGGGGGGGCATGTTTGCAACAGCAGAATGCTATAGTTGGGACTTTTTTATGCAGCATTCTGTTGTCACAAACACATCTCTCCCCTATCGGAGAATTCTGTCCTCACAATCCCAAGCAGCAGGTCTAATATGTAAGTATCTAAATATGCATTCTCAATAGCCTATAGATGGTAGACATGTAAATTAACTATAGTTTAATATTTATATATAATTAATAATTGGAATTTTATTACATATATAATTTTATAATTTATATTTACTAAGACAATAACGTCAATTTCTCAAGGCTCTAATAGGTTTAAAAATGTACATGGTAACAATCAACTCTTAAGCTATCAACAATCTCAACCTGTAGTCAAGGCAACCCACAAATGTAAATGATAACAATCAACTCTTAAGCTATCAACAATCTCAACCTGTAGTCAAGGCAACCCACAAATGTAAATGATAACAATCAACTCTTAAGCTATCAACAATCTCAACCTGTAGTCAAGGCAACCCACAAATGTAAATGATAACAATCAACTCTTAAGCTATCAACAATCTCAACCTACAGTCAAGGCAACTCATATAACTATAAAAGTGGTACCATCTTTACCTATGGTCTGATATCTTTATAGAGACATTAAAGATTGCAACCTGGCCAAGGAATGTAAGATTAATAATACAAGGAAGTTTAAATAACCCTCATTAATTAGGAAAATATAACCTGTTTTGAAAGTGAACTAATAAATGGTCAATTATTGTTAAAGGAGGTTGCCTTGACTGCAGGTTGACATTGTTGATAGCTTAATGGTTGATTGTTATTATCTACATTTATAAATCTATTAAAACCTTGAATAATTAGCTTTATTGTCTTAGTAAATATATATTTTATATGGAATTTGAAAGTTATAATTGACTATTTATTAGACAGCTTTCAGAACAGGATATATTTGCCTGATTAAGGGTGTTTGTTTAAACTTCTTTGCATTATTAATCTCATACTCTTTGGTTACGTTGTAATCATTATTTGTCTATATAAACATATTAAAGCATAGATAAAGGTGGTACCATCTTTATTGCTAAAGGAGTTGGCCTTGATTACAGGTCGAGATTGTTAATAGCTTAAGATTTTATTGTTATAATTGATATATAATAATATTAATAAATAGATCATCTAAAGAGAAACATTGTAATGTGACTGAAAATCATTATATAATACAATAATGATAACTGTGTATTTTTTATTATAATATAAACTGCAGACATAGCTAAACATAATCTATTATTTGTTGAAAAAAATGGTGTCTGTTAATTCTATGGTTATGAATTAAAAACATAAACTCCAAAATATACAAGTTCTGTCATGAAATATTACTTTGAACTGTAAACTTCATTTTTATTCGTCACACTCCTTAAAATTATAATGTACGTAATAGCACCTGTGAAACATAAAAACAGTAGGAAGATAGTGAAAAGATTTTCAAGTATTACCTGTACTAGTTCTACTCCAACCAAATCTGAATGCTTATTTCATCTAATTTGTAGGGGGGGAAATTTGAATGTTTTTATTTTCAAATTCCATATCAAAATATTTCACTTATCCTAGTTACTTTTATCATACAATCTGTATTGAAGACTGATTAGATATATGATATTTCATATTATCCACAAATATTAATTTTTAATCTTGCCTTGAAAATAATTTGCAGTTTTTAAATTTCAAGAGTTATAATAGCTACAAGTTAGCAAATTAGTTTGGTTATTTTTTTTCTGAAGTATAATAATAATGCAATATTATAATGAATAAAGGTTTTTCTACAGATTATTTCTTTTATCAGTATATTAGCAACTTTCCTATTAAGCAGTGTGTTTTTATTTTTTTTTTTAAAAATTGTAAGGTGTTTTGCTTTTTTTTAAAAAAATTACATTTCACTTTTTTAGTTTTAATCAAAGTTTTTTTTACTCTTTTAATTCTGTTGCAACAAATTTTCAGCAAATTATAGAAAATATAAACATTCTCCTTTCACTTTGATTTTCTTTTCTGACCCGGTTTAAAATTGTCATATAAAATTGCTATAAATAGAATAGACCCATTTTATAGTATCTGAGTTTAAGAATTATTAAGTTACATTATTAAAATATCAGTCAACATTTAAGTAATACCAATATCAATAACATTAAACAATCTCAATATGTTGTCAAGGCAACCTCCTTTAAACAATAGAGATGGGAATTCACCTTGTATATACACTAATATGTTTATATAAAGACTAAAGATTGCAACTTAACTACAAAGAATAAAATTACTAATGCAAAGAAGTTTAAATAAACCTCATTAAACAGGTAAACATTACCTGTACTGAAAGCAGACTAACAAATAGTCAATTATAACTTTCAGATTGCAATTACAACTTTCAAGCTGCACTCTATCTATGTATTAGATAATAAAGATAATAATGTTCAAGGCTAGATAGGTATTGATGTAAATACGGTTGTTTTAAATGCTGCTACAATAAATAATACACTCTCCCACTTTAGTATATGGCAATAATATAATAAGAAAATGAATCTCTTTCTTATTGGTCCTCTTTGTACATAGAGGAAATCATTTTCAATACTCCTAGCAGAACTAACTTTTTTTTTAAAAAGAATTTTTTTATTTTGTTAATAAAAATCAATCTCTTAAATCAATGTAAAATCAATAGCATAATTTGATTGATTAATATTTACTCTTTCTGTTATAAGTAATTGAAGACTATCTTCTTTATATTCCAAAAAGACCAATAAAAAAGTAATTCATTTTTTTAATAACAGGATTGTCACTTACTGACTTGGAATTGGATATAATAT
The DNA here is from genome assembly GCA_028023455.1 of Epiperipatus broadwayi. Classification (NCBI taxonomy): domain Eukaryota; kingdom Metazoa; phylum Onychophora; class Udeonychophora; order Euonychophora; family Peripatidae; genus Epiperipatus; species Epiperipatus broadwayi. The sequence continues at coordinate 2,907,713 of JAQFVV010012454.1, forward strand.
AGAATCATTTAAAATGATTGTATTAAATGTTATATATATATATATATTATATATGTTATATATATATATATATATATATAGTGAAATGATTCATATAACAACATAGTAGTGTGTGTGCATGTATATGTACAAAGTTGAAAGAAAAGGTAGAAATGAACATAAACAAAAAAAAAAATGTGGATAATTTCTATATTACACTGGAATAACAGTTAAGGATTAAATAATTTTGAATTTGAAAAAAAAATATAATAAATTAAACATTTTAAAAGGGTTTAGTTAATATTTTATTAATTCTTATTTTGAAATTAAAATAAGCATGTTTTTATGTTACAATAGATATACTGATAATTATAAAATTTCACTATATATTTTGATTAGATCAACAATTTTTTTAACTAAACTTTTTATAATATATTTTGATAAGAATCCTACAAAGTTCTTTTTGAAAAGATTAAGGTGAGTTGAAAAGTGCCATTAATTTTTTTTAATCAAGATAAAGAAAACTTTTAATCACTGTGTTTTTTTAATTCTACCCTGACTATAAAAAGGTTGGAAAAAGATTAGTTGGAAGTTTTTATAGATTATGACAAGATTACTACTACTACAAAGTTATAACTGAAGACAAGGGTCAGTTCAAGTCAGCTGCTCCCAGATTCACAATTGTAGAGCATGGATTCACATGGAAGTAAAAGTCCTGCTTTTCTGTGTTATCCATAGCCCATATTGTGTACTAGAATGCATGCCTGATATCTATCAAATTCTAGACTAAATTGAGCTGACTGTATGTATGACTTCAGTTACTGGATTATACCTTTCCAAAAATAACAATAAGACAGTCTACTGTTTTAGAAAGACCAACTTACCCACAGATTTCATCAACTTGCTGAAGTAGTTTATTCATATACTTTTCATCTGTATGCAAAGAAATACAGATAAAGGTACTGTGTCATACATATAAAATACAGTTGATGAGTAGAAAGTGTTATTTACTGAGAAATAATATTATTTTACTTAATTTCTAGAAAACAATTAAAATTTTAAATTATAAGATTTGAAAGTAAATAACTTTTGTCTAAATTATTCAATTAAAAGTCAGATGCATTTTCAGTTTTATTAATGAAGAAAAACTCCCCAAAAAATTTCTAGATTAGAGAATAAAAGAATTTGCAAGAATATTTTTAAAGATGTTTACAATTAAGAGTAATCTACAGAAAAAACTTTTGATGGACTGTCAAAAAAGTAATATATATATTTAAATAAAAACATTTACTTACTATGAACAAGAGAGGCTAACTAAAAGCTTTAATTTGGATTATCTATATTTTGTATATACATACATATGTGTTTACTTATGTATTATTAAAAAATTAATTGAATTTTATTTAGTTTATCACAATTTTGATGTAATTTTAATTAATACAGCATGTCTGTGTATTTATATGAGTGTCATGTAGGTACATATATGTTAAAATTAATTATACTTTATGACTTATTAAAATGACTTATTGAATTTTATTACTTTATCACAATTCTGAACATGTAATTTTTTTATACAGGTGTACTCTGATCTGCTGATATATAGGTGTGTATGTAAACCTACTGATATATTTATAAAAAACAATGATAGTTTATTTCTTTCTGTATTAATCAAAATCAGAATGCAAAATTTATATTTGTAGCATATTCAGCAGGGCTTAATTTCATTGTATTGTTTCTAATTAATAAATTTATATTTCATTGTTAGTTATTCCTGTGCATTTACTCAAACCTAAAATAGTTTTAGAATATTATATTTTTGTATTAAACCTCTTGCTCACAGTAACAGTTATAGTTTTTTCTCACTGAGCTGAATTCATGCATAATGGTCTGTTATATAAACAAGGTTTATGTTTAGTGTTATGGCCATTCAGATGATGATGATCCTGGATGTCACAAAAGAGATATCCTTTAAAGTCCATGCACTACATTTTATTTTAATATTAATTAGAAATTAAGTTTATAATTGGCTAGTACATTAATAGTACTAAGTGGCCAGGGAATTGATGATGATCAGCATGTTTCTGTATCCCAGCATTGTTTTTATTGATATATATTCTGATGGATCAGCACTTAAATTTGTGTATCTAAATTATTATTTCTTTACTCTGCCATAAGTTTGGTAAGTGCTAAATAATTAGCCTGGCCTATGATATTTTTGATCAATATTGATGATGAATGATTATTACTTTTGTGTAATGCTGGTGAACTTATAGTTAACATAGTTAGTTTTTCTCTTGCTGATCTCTCATGCTAATTTTATATTTTGTTTATTTGTGAATGATGATTTGCCATCAACTCAAGTTCACCACTTCCATGATACTGTTACAATATATATATATATATATATATATATATATATATATATTGTAATATATATATATATATATATATATATATATATATACACAAACCTGCCTAACACTATACTAGCAAAAATAAAAATGCAAAACCATAAAACAATACAATACTAGATTAAATCCAAAATTTTACCCAAATCCGTACACAACCATGGTTTCATCTACTACAAATAGACTTTCTCAAGTGAAAATCAAACTAAAGGAAATAACATATATATACAAACAAACAAACAAACCTTCCCATAATTCATTTCAAACTCCACCTTCCCTTAATATCAAAAGAAGTCTTCATAAGATTGATAGCCTCAAAATCAAAAAGATTTATCATCAAAGTCTCGTTTATTCTTCTTTTTAACTCATTCTTTTCATAAAAAATAACCGAAGCATTGTTAAACAATATTCTATGACCTGTATTCAATTCATGAATATATAAAGCTGAGTTAAGATACCTATGTTTAACTCTACTTATATGAACCTTAATCCTTTCATTAAGGCTAAAGTAAGTTTAGCCTTATGAAAACATGGTTGTGTAAGAATTTGGGTAAAATTTTGGATTTAATCTAGTATTGTATTGTTTTCATTTTGCATTTATATATATATATATTGGATTCAATCTCTTACTGCCATTTGAAACTTCATTAAAGACAGATTATTATGATAGTACACGCTTTCTTGCTACAGCTATCACTGACATCATTAACCTCTTCTTTGTATGAATTTCAATAGGCCGGTTGAGTTAAAATTCCAACTTTTGATTGGTCAATTACAGAATTGGCAGTAAAAAAATACTTGTCTTTTAAAATTATATTTGTTTCAGTTTAGTTTTTGAAATGCAAATTAATATTTTGTCAGATTATTAAAGTAAATGAAAGTTTTTTAAAAATAAATTTCTGTTTATAATTGATGAAAATAATCTATAGCGATCAATATAAAATGTCTTTTTGTCATCCAATTATAAATTGCAGCTGCACCAACATTGATTTCTTTGTCAATTTGTCTTCTTGTAAAAATAAATATTTTCTACTAAAATCTGAATTATTCTTCTAAAATAATTAATATTTCACAAATATTTTGTGAAAAAAAAATGTGTGTTAAAAAAAATAGAAAAAAATGTTTTTTTATTAGCAAAATCAAAACAAAGAATAGAACTGGCAAACTCATTGGCAAGTGCTCTCCTATGGGGAGAACAGAAAAACTACTAACCAGCACCTTTGAAAGCATGAACTTACACCATTGTAATAGCATTAAATTTAAAAATTACTAATTTATTACTTCTAAAAAAATCTGAAGATGCAGCATTATTCATTATCATTTTTTCTATAAAATGAGCATAAAATAGGCAAATCAATGTTAAAAATCAGCAAAACAATATTAAAAATAATAGACTCTGCTAGGAAAAAGACAATACCCAACAATCAGTAAAGCACTAATTGAAGTACTAACATTTACCAATATTATATATTCAGAGTAATAAACTCTATTAAGTTTAAATTTGAATAGATAATTTCTCCAAATATTTATTAATGATTATATAGCTGGCTATGTTATCAATCAAAAATTATTTATAGGCTTGTTAGAATTAATAGAATTATAAATAATACATAGCCCTAAAATATGATATCATAAACCTATTATATTCAGGGATAACATTTTTTAATATAATGATGATATTTTAGATATATGGAGAAATTATTTTGATGACTCTTTGAATAATGATATAAAAATTAGATGATGGATTTAATGATATATCACTCTACCCTACTTATTTAAAATTTGAACAAATAGATCTAGCTTAATAAAATAGTTAAAACCTATAGTTCTGATAAAATATATAGAAAAATTTAAAATATGGGGTTATATATTAGCTTAAAAAATATTGGATTTTTTTTAACAATGTGTACTCATATACGTGTGCTATCCAATTTTTTGGATGCTTCCATTGTATCAGTTTATAAAAGTAAAACAGATAGAAAAGAATGAAAAATTTTTTGAGGAATTTGTTATCTACTGTACAAAAGATACTTTAAACAATTTTATTGAATAGATTTCTTTTTCTTATACAAGTTTTGTTATCAAAAACTCTTCTAATGAGATTTTGGAAAATGAAGAAAGGTGCAAATGTTAGATTTGTTATGAAGTCTAACTCAGTTTTTTGTATTCTTGGGATTAGTTCAAAAGTTATGATCTTTCAGCAATGTTTGAAATTAATTGGTTGGCCACTGAAATTAATCCATACTGTACAGTTTCTATGTATTGGAATGACGTGATACTTTATTAATGATAGTGGAAAACCTGAGGTAGCGAAAATGGAGAACTAACTTTAAACAAAAATATATACTAATTCCTACTTTATTTTCCATTTTTTTAATTGTGGTGGTCTTTAAATCATATTACAAGATGTCTTAAGCAGGTATAAAGATGTTATATGGATCTGGTTTAATCCTATTGAGCTTGCAAATCATCTAGAACTCTTTTCTTAAATATTGTTACGTATATCAGATGCACTGGTTTTAGGTCATTATTAGTTGGATATTTTTAGGCAACTTACTATTAATCCATAATTTTTAAACCATTTGTTTGGTTACAAATGTTGCTATGCATCTAAGATAAGTCATTTATGAAGATGTTTATACAATTGTTGTGAAAAGTATTTATACCTTGAGCATAGCAGTATTATTTGTTGTGATTGTTATAAGTGTTTTGCAGACCCCATATTCATGTTTCCATTATTTGAAAAGAAATTTTTCTAATTTTTTTATATTTTTATATTTCCTTGTTCAATAATTCTATGTTGCAATTGATCATAAATAAAAAAAATTCTGTATTTTGTTTGTGGTGTTTTTTTTATATATATTTTAGTTCATATTAGTAATAAATGTTTCTCTCAGATATACATGACCTATACTGTAATTTTTTTGATTATGATTCCTAAAGAGTTAAACAAAAATATATCTGAGATTTCAGATTTAGAGTATGCAGATGACAGTACTACTTTTTCTACTGAAAAATAATTTACAGAATGTTTTTCAATGTTTGAATGCGGCCTGTAGAAATTATGATTTAATTATAAGGAAAAGATAATCAAACCTCCACACATGCCATATTATAATATTCAATTAGCAATGTTAGATATGAGTAAACTCTCAATACAAGCCACAAGATAAAGACTTTGAAAAGATAAGAATGGATGTCTTATCTTCCTACTTAACTGCACCAGCAGACTTTCTTGATTATTTAAATTTTGGTTTAGTTAGTAATGTTCAAAAAAATTATTTGTCTTACCAGCCAATAATAATAAAAATTTCAACGGCAACTTTTAATTTGGATGACTATCCACTTGACAGCTTAATTATTTTGATTATGTGTGAAGAAAAAAAGGGAGATTTGCATTTTTGAAGTATAACACAATTCCATTGTGTAAACAGGATATATCATTTTAAGGTAGACCTGCTGCCAATAAATTAGTTATATTGTATCCAATTTATTGTATCCAATTAATTGTATGAAATATGATGTAGATTCTCTAATAATGTTTCAAAAAAAAATTTAATAGGGCTATCCACGTGGTTTTTAAAATCTTAAGTTATAAATATAAAATAAAATATTTTGTTTTATTGGGCATGTGAAATAAAAGAATGATAACAGACTTATAAAAAAATGTATTTTAGCATACTTTTAAACATGACTTTCATGGGAAAGGTAGACTTTATCAACAGGCAACTGAAGTAAATATATGATAACAGGCTTATAAAAAAATTATTATATGCAATGTTGGAATTCAGTTAGTTCACAGGTTCGAACCAATAATGAATTTTTTTGTTGAGTTAAACACAATGATGATTAGTAAAATTGTCCTACCTCTGATTAAGGATAAATCATTCAGTCTATGATACTCGGATAAAAATAAAGACAATTGGAAATGAGGGCGCCAATCAAGAAGCAAGATGAAATATCTTAAATAGCAACATTATTGTTTTTTGTCAGGTATTATTTAAAAATTTTTCATTAATATTTTAAAACACTCTCGTTTTTATTGTTCTTATTTAAGTATTAACTGCATTAAATAATAAATTACTTTTTGTTATATTACTTTTTTATACTTAAAAACTGTCATTAGGGGAAGCGAACTGGTTGTTAAATTATTTATGTCCCACCAATAGTTATATGATATTTTTAAGCATGATTCTCACAAAAAAGGCAGACTTCATCCACATTATAAAGATTATTTTGAAGATAATCTTTAAAAAATGCAACATTGATTGTTTTTATTGGAAAGATATACTTGATAATAAAATTCAGAGCAGAGTTATAATCACATTAAGAAATTATTATTTTCTTAATATACAGGGTATATGAGCACAGATTTTCACACTACCCACCACTGATACACTTGAACACATATATGTTGAAAAGATAAATAATCACCAATATACGTATTTCATGCTAAAACAGCAATCATCAGTTGGTCCAGATTACCATCTCTACACATATATGCCATAAGTGCTTATTATCTTTTCAACATATATGTGTTCAAGTGTATCAGTGTTATGAGATAGAGTGGAGAGTGGTGGATAACGTAAAGCCTGTGTTTCAGTTATTTTCTTAATAGTAAAATTTGTAAAAGCTGATGTTACATACACTGTATGATGTTAAATAAACAGTCTAAAAAACAACATGATATTTGTGCAAATATTTATAGTCCATAGATTGTTTTATATAGTCCTCACAAAACATTTTATTCTTAGTTATTTCAAGCATTTTTTTTCTCTGAAGTTAGAATGGCTACACTTATTTAGAAATGATTGTTAATTAATTATATTAATTTGCAAAAAAATATACCAGATGAATTTAGCTTACAGTAGAAATAATAAAATCCAAGATCTGAATTCATTCTTAAAATAATAATTCAATTAATAATTCATAAATCAAGAGTAAATATTACTTTGAAAGTCAGATGTTTCCAAATTGCTGCAATCATATACTTTAATTATTAAATACTCATTCCAAGAATTGACCAATAGCACAAATGATATATAGAATGCAATCAATTCTCCTTCCCACTGCTATTCAACAAGATGGTAAAACTACAAGGATACTCTTGCCCCAGCAACAAGATAGAGACTTAAAAAAAAAAAAAAGAGTAGTTGTCTTATTTCCAAACTCAAATGTTATTATATGAGCCAGTCGTAAGTATCTAGAAATGAGAGCATGAATTCATAAATCATTCACTTTAAATCCATTTCTTATTTTTAATACTCTTATTAGCACTTCTGAAATATTAAAATTGACTTTGTGCCAATATTAGACAATGTTAAATTATATAATACTCGATAAATTTTATAAATGCAGGGTTTAAATTGTAATTATATAGTGTACTGGTCAAAACATGTTTATCCATTTAACATGAGCTGGAACTCACAAAATGTACTTCAAACCCAGTCAAGCTTGAGATTTAGATCAGGAAACAGCCTGAATTCGAACCCACTCTCTAAGCCCCAGATCAAACACCTAATGGATAACATAACAATGATCGCACATGAGAATTTTAAATTTGGCCGACTAGGAGAGCAGAGAAGACAATGAGACATCTATTAACTATGACTTAACTAAAATACATACATGCATAGCTATATGTGTGGAAGTGAAGAAAAAGGAATTCAAACTACTCAAATAAGTTAGACAATGAAATATAGTTTAATATAATGACAAATTATTAATTTATATATCTGACTTAATTGTATACATTAGCATGTGCATGAGTGGTAGATGATTACATAGTGTCATTCATGCTATTATTTCTCATATGCTCTTTTATTAATTAAATAACATATACTATACATAAACACACATCTTTGGTGGATCCAATATTAAAATGTCAATCAATTATTAGAAAGAAGTTACATAAAATTGCTATTAACACTTTGGGTTATGTTTCTGGAACATGGTGACTAACATGATTTTGGGGAGCATTCTGAGATTCATTATATATATAAGAAAACTATTTTCATGCCATTACAGTTGTGAAAATAAGTAAAACACATTTGAAAATGACATTTGATTATACAACAAAATATTTAATGAAAATTCTCTTAATTAGCGCTGGTAAGAAGAATGCTCTACTTTCCCCAAGGCAAATAGATACTCTTAAATACAGAAATAAGTTACAATGGTGGGATTGTATAGGACTGAAATAAATTTAATTAACAAAACTAGAAGTAATTGGCATTTATATATATTTTGAGCAGAGTGCAATTTTAATATTAGAGCATTAAAACTGGGTCATGAAGCAAAAGAAATAATAATACGAAGAAGTTTGCGGTGCTGACATAATAGCCAAAAAATAACAGGAAAAGTCATGCTTCTGGATGAAAGACAAAGTGGATAGGCATGCCGTGGACATCAGCCAACATGCAGGCCCTTTTTAATGAGGAAAGTGGATAGGCATAGCATGTGTCAGACTTAGGGACTCACCACCAAAGACCCTTGTATATGAAGAAAATAGATAGACATAGCATGTGCCAGACTTGGGAAATCACCGCCAGAGACCTTTTTATACAAAGTAAATGGTTCTGTGAAGGTCAACTATCCTTAGAACAAGGCTTGAGAAATAAAATCTATTGGTTTGAACTTGTTGCAACCCCCAGATTAGAAGCATGTGATATATATATATATATATATGAAGATAGGCCAAATGTCAGTAACGCAGTAATGATAAATGTCACTAATGACATTGAATAAGTTTTACTACTTTAAATTAATGACCCTTATTTGAATGCCATAATTTAGACAAATAATATGCTATGCCATTATAATATATATATATATATAGAGAAGATTTCATTTACTAAAATATACATGAAGATTTTATTTAGCAAAAGAAACATTAAGATTTACACCCATCTCTTTTCTGCTATTTAAAATAAATCAATCCCACCTTCATTGATTTTATAATAACTGGAATATTTAAGTACTGTATTTGATATATTAAGAATAGATAAAAAAAGACTAGCAGTTATATAGAAAACAAATAATCGATCACCCTTTCAGAATTGAATAACATTTATAAAAAATAAGGTTTCAAAGCGTTAATTAGCTTGAGTTCTGAATTCACCCTGGGTAGAAAATCCAGAGTTAAACAAATAACAAATTGTTATACTAAAATGAACCTAAAATGTTGATTCCTAAAAAAAAAAACCAAAACAATCTGGAGAACATATTAATTAATAATGCTTTGTTTTAAATAGGGATGTTAATAACCTTGCTTCATGAAGGTTTACTTAAAAAATGACAGAAAAGATCTTTATAAATTAAGCTCACCAGTTTGCTTGAGGTTGGCATATTAATAATAAAAACACATATAAAATCAAGTAATAAATAAATGACTGCACCAAGGTTAAAGAAAGTTAGAGCATATGAGAGAGATTAAATTTATAGAAATAATTTAAGAGCAATTTACATATTATATTAGAAATAAAGTTAAATAATACATTAGGAGAAGAAGTCTTGATAATAGAGATTAGTTAGACTAGCTTAACTTGTGGCTTGAAAAGTTACCTTGCACCATTTTAGAGTTCATATTTCAAAGTCTGCTCATGCATGGCAATTGATTCTTAAATAACAGCAAGCTTTTATTCAGCATTCCATGATTCTCCAGACAGGTTCTTACTTCATTCTATGGGAGCATGATATGTAGTGGTAGATAATGACCCAACAGGGCTGAAAAGAGTGGTGGATTTACTACATCATTTTGTTTCAAGCGATGTGTAATATGTTTACAATCAGTTCTCTCAATAGTAGCTAATCTCCTAGTGATTTAAAATTCGGCCATTTTATACACTGCTCAGGTATTTCTGGAATGCTTTTAATTACTTAGTTTTAGCTCACAATCTAATCTCTGATCTTAAAATTCTTACTTTTCTTTATCGATTGTTTTTGAAGATGCAACAGTAAGATAACGTCCAAAAATAAATTCAAATCTATTTCCAGATTAGAAATAGATTTGACAAAAATGTTTATAACAAAAGAAAATCTTTAATCTTAATCCCATTTTAAGTAAAATTTTAATTAAAAATACCATCCCCAGATTAAAACAATAGTGTTTCCAACCCTTTAATTATTTTTGATCAATTAACAGTTGCATCTTCCATATTGAATTTTATATTTAAAAAAAAGTACTTTAAAAAGAAAAAGTTGTTATAAATGACATATAATAAAATATTTTTTAAAAAATCAATATTTTGTTAGTAAGTTTTTGCTCCATATATATATATATATATATTTGAGCCACACCTATAATATTTTAATTAAAAAAATGAACTGATAATTAATAAAAAGAATTAATAATCATTTTTGAAAAGGTTATTGAAATGTTAAAATTTTATAACTTAGGTGTGCATCTCAAATATATACATAAAATATATATATACATGACAAAAGGAGTGGGATGGGATATAGGGTTTGAACACAGGTTAGTAGATGGAACTATGAAGCTCAATCTTAAGGTAAGATTAACTGCTTCAATCAATCCTCATCATCACTACCATTAAACAAGGTGTTTAAACTGTTCCAGCTACAACATAGAGACTTTAAGGAAATAAGAGTGGCCATCTTAAGTATCTAGAAGTGAGAGTATGAAATATATAAATCCTTCACCAAATCCTTGCAGTTTATCACCCCATTTAACAGCATTGATCAGGAGGGTTATTACAGACTATATAGTTACAATCTAAACACTTGTAAAATTTATTGAGTATTACATAATTTAATATCATCTAATTTGGCACAAAGTAAATTTTAATATTTCTGAAATGCTAATGAGAGTATTAAAATTAGAAATGGATTTAAAGTGAATAATTTATACATTTACACTTTCACTTCTAGATCCTAAAAATTGCCTCATATAATAATGTTTGATTCAAAAAACAAGATGGCCATTCTTATTTTCTTAAAGTTTCTATCTTGTGGATGGGATGAGAGTATCTTTGCAGTTATACCACCCTGTTTAACAGTGTTGGTGAGGAGGATTGATTGCCTTCTACATAGTTACAATATAAATATATAAAATATACATACATTCTTCCTTTTTCTTTTTAAGACTTGTTTATTCAATATTTTACTATAATTTTATTTTTCCATCTTAACAATGTTTCAACTACATTCTGCAGTCATTATCAAGTTTCCTTAAACAAAACAAAAACATAAAAATAATAACAAAAATAAATAAAATATTAATACATCACAAATATATTGTAACAGGATGGGGATATAAAAATGTGGTGAAAGGAAATTGAGTAAACCTGGGGGATGGCAAATCATCATCAACCCCAAGTCACTACAAAGTGAAATAACAATAATTTATAAAGTATATATAAATATATAATATTTAAGGGGAGCATGAGATCAAGATCTCTGAGAGCATTGAGAGATCAGCCAGCTAACTCAGAAGAGCAACTACAAATATAATTATCCATCAACCAGCATTATCAAGAAGTCAAAATAAGTACGAGTACTACTCAAAATACCATTCATTGTCATAAATGATCCACAATATAATAAATCAGTATAAAATCAGTGCAATAAATCAACCTTATGACTGGATTTGAAATAAGTTTTCTGTAGACCAGGCTAACAATTGAGTCTTTGCCAGCTTGGGCAATTATTTAACCATTAATTTGGAGGCACAAACTAAGTGCTCATCCATCAGAATACATAAGAATCAAACAATAATGCTGGGACATTAAAACATGCTTATCATCAATGTTCTGGCCACTTGTACTGGGCAATTATAAACTTAACTCCTAATAAGACTAAAACAAAAGATAGTGCATGGGCTTTAAAGAGTATTCTCCTTTGCACCAACCAGGATAATAATGATTGATCATTGCTGGATGCCCCAAAAGCACTCATATACACATCCCCATTTATATATTCATCCCGTGCATGAATCTATCTCAGAGAACATAAGCTCTATTACTGTATGTGACCAAGAAATGATGGAAACAATTTTTAACAATTAAATAAGTTTATTAATAAAAAAATGATTTTACGGTCTTATAAAAATAAAATTACACACATATAAGCTTCCTGATTTTGATTACAATACAAAATTTCAAATGATCACATTGAGATTTAAATATGTGCACACACACACACATGATTTATAATATACAATATTTTAAAAAAATGAATTGACATTTAATTAAAAAAAAATTAAAATTTTACATATATGAGTGTGCACATATACACAAACATGGCTTCTATCTATTTCAACTTGTTACATTTTTTTTTCTAATTAATTCAACATTGAAAGTACATACTCTTTTAATGTCCTTTTTTAAAGAAATTACTAAAACAATTTCTTCAAAAATATATATCAAATCATCTTTCTTTTAGACATTTGACTCAAGTGAATTATTTACTTGTTTGTTTTAACTCTAAGTTATTAATTTATAATTTTAAAAGTCATTTTAAGGAATAGTAAAATAAAATAACTCACTGTAGATACATGCAAAGTGTTTATCTGCAGCTCCCTGCATGTATAGATAAACAGTAGCATAAGTACATCAATTTTTTCATGCTTTCTCTTGGCAAGCTTGGTTTCTAGCCCATCAGAAAAAATATAATTCCAGGCTTGTTGTCATCATCAGGGAAAAGTATTCAAGTAATTGGTTGATATACCATGAGCTTTTGTAGTCCAAGCAATTGTCAAGCTGTCTTCTAGAACATATTTAAGTAGCTAGTTGATCCATTTGAAGTGACCCTGGTCTCACGAATCAAAAGTCTGCAGTAAACTATAGAGCAGCTATTGGACTGTACTTCCTTAGATCTTCATATGAGCTCTGTATAGCACTTCTAGCTATTTTGTCCTCATTTTTTCAGGCTATTGATTCAGAAGTGACCCAGCTTCAATTAAATCCAAACTCACGCAAAGGAAAATAGTAGCAGTCCTGGATCTATTGTCCTGCCTTCAGCTATATCAGTTCATGGGAGCTATTCTGCCAACTCTCTGCTACAGCTAACAACAAACTGCAGCTACCTATTTTGGTCAGCTAATTGCTGCCACTTATTCAAAAAAATTTTGAAGCCAGGCTGTTCTGTTGAACTCTTACAAAACTACAATCCAAACTAACTGATATTTTTTATGTCTTTTATAACCTTGGTTAGGTCAGGTGACAAAAACACAGTGACTGTTTTCAATCTATCTAATCCATTTGAAAACAAGCTGAAAAGTTCTATCAGTGTTTTTACTTTAATCTTTGGAATTTGACCAAAGGTGTGATAATCCTTTAGAATTTTTAATCTACAAAGATTTTTAACTACATAGTAGAAATGCAAACAAGCATTAATTAAAAAATATATTTTGTATAAATTTTAATTAAAAGATTCATTTAAAAATAAATTATGCTTGCTTTTTTTATTTCAAAATCAGAATTACAAATATTATTTATCAGACCACTGTAAAAGTTTAATCCATACCAAAATTTTACTTTAAATCCAGAATTATTTAACCCTTTACTTATTATTATTTTATTTTATGAAATATAAAAAAATATCTACAAAAATTTGTGTCTGTGTTTATTTCTTTTCCTTTGCTTTATATATATATATATTCATGCACACACACTATACTAGTGTGTGGTATGTAATCCAACTGGTTACAATATATATATATAATATTCAAATAAAACCACAATATTATTACATCTACAAATATAATTATTTATCTCCTTCCTTATATTTAACTATTTCTTTTAAAATACCTTTATAATTGAATATTCTTATATAATTTTATTATCTATTTTCTAAATCTTTACCCACTACCATTCCTTTTAATACCTTTTCACTTCTATATTATCTTATTTTTAGAGAATAGATAATAAAATTATATAAGAAGAATATTAAATAATAGAGGTATGTTAAAAGAAATAGTTAAATATAAGGAAGGAGGTAAATAATTATATTTGTAGATGTAATAATATTGTGGTTTTATTTGAATATTATATATATATATATATGTTTGTGATGTATTAATATTTTATTTATTTTTATTATTTTTATGTTTTTATTTATTTATTTTGGTTAAGGATACTTGATAATGACTACAGAATGTAGTTGAAATGTTGTTATGATGGAAAAATAAAATTATAGTAAAATATTGAATAAACAAGTTTTAAAAAGAAAAAGGAAGAATGTATGTATATTTTATATATTTATTATGTTGGGGCTATAATTTAAATTGAACAAGAAGAAATGAAAAGTTGTGTATATAATTTTATTTACAATATAAACACTGTGCTTGTAAAATTGATCAAGTATTACATAATTTAACATGATCTAATATTGGCACAAAATAAATTTTAATATTTCAGAAGCACTAATAAGAATATTAGAATAAGAAATGAATTTAAAGTGAGTAATTTATATATTCACACTCCCACTTCTAGATACTTAAGATTGGCTTATATAATATCCAGATGGCTGCTCTTATTCTTTAAGATGTCTATCTTGCGGCTGAGGCAAAAGTATCATTGCAGTTTTAACACCATTTAACAGTGATGATAAGAAGTGATTGAATTCTATATTGTTATAATCTAAACCCTTACCTTGTAAAATTTTTTGAGTATTACAAAACTTATATACAATTTTTTTTGTGCAGTTAAGTGCAAAGGTAGAGAATCAGCCTTTGGGGATAAAATCCTCAGATCAATTCCAGTTCTGATGCTTCCAATGTTCAAAATTTTTATGAACTTTCAAACAATCAGTTATTTTTACCATGAGTGATTGAGTGCAATGGTATAAGGTATCAGATTCTGGTGTATAGGGTCCTTAGATCAATTTCAGTTCTGGTACAACCAGCATTCAAACTTCCTATGAACTCTTGGCCAGTAAGTGCTTCACCATGTGGCCATACAACAAATTATCATCCCACACTGAAGCCAAACTTTAGGTGGATATGGAATAAATTTTATAGCCAAAGTTTCAAGCCCTTCCTTGTAAATATTGCTAATCAGGGGAGACAGTGGTGAGCCCACAGCCATTTCTTGATTTTGTTGGAAGAATTCTGTGTTATATTGAAAGTGGGTTGTTTATATACAGAATGTTAATAGTTCCACTATACTATCAACAGGAAGAGCTGTTCTGGTTTGTAAACTATTATCACCATTTAATCTTTTCCTTACAATAGACAATGCTTCTTCACATGGTACATTCGTGAATAAACTTCCCACATCAAAGCTTACCAGTAAGTCAGTTCTTTCAATTTTCACATTCTTGATTAATTCTACAAAGGGTCTAGAATCCCTGACAAAGGACTAGGTCTTGTATGCCAAAAGACTTAGAACTTTGAGAAGAAATTCTTGACAAATTTTGGCAAGAGAAATCTCTAGAACTAACAATAGGTCTTAATAGAACATGATCCTTATGGATTTTAGGTAGACCATAAAGATGAGGAATTTTGCTAAAATATCATGTTATTTCTGTTTTTATGTTTTTATTTTTAGCAAGTAAAAATGGTCATATAGAAACTTTGTTTGAGTTATCAAAAAAATTGATGTTAGTATAATTGTGCACAATCTGCAGAAAGGTCCAGTTTGTTTGTATGTGTAACAATCTACTATTAAATTTAATCATACATAAACAATTTTTATTGCTGATTAAATATATAACATTTAGGAATACAAATATTACATGTAACAATCACATTTAAATACATTACTACAACAAATTTGCAAGCAAATCAAAAGAACCATTTTTAAATAAACTTGCAAATACATTTACTCTTTCACATATCAATGCATTTGCAAATTTATTTTAAAATGTTTCTTTAGAATCTGCTTGTAAAATTGCCCTAGTAAAGTATTCAGATCTGATTATTCTGTGAAGTATTTATTAAGTGTCATAGAATCAGCCGGGATGTGAACCTGCAACCCGGGCAACTGCCTGCAAGTGCAAGGCAATCGCGCTGACCTCTCAACCACCAATGCAAGACTTTATGTAACAATCTATAATCTTTACAAGATTCTGCATTGTAAAGGATAATAAATTGTTTAGAGTGCATAATAATCTTACAATATATAAAAAATAAATTAAGATTAAGCCTTTTCATCAATTGATATGACATATTTTAATGCTATGGTATAAAGTTTTTGTGAGCTAATATTAAAAGTTGAGTAGAGACATTGCATTTATATAAGATATTACAGCTAAATTAAGGAAGTAATAAATTTGGTAATATTTTTGAAAAATATAATAAGTCCAAGCCTCTTTCTAACTTGAGATTTTTAAAATAATGGATTTAAACCTAGACTTGGATTTGCATATTGTACTTTTTTTTAAAAATTTAATAATATGATAATGTACAAACAGACAAATTTATTTTTATATTATTGACAGTATCAAACATTTTAAGACGGTGAGATGAAGTAGTATATATAGGACATTAAAATTAAAAATAGTTGTTAAAAAGCTAAGTTTTAGAAATATGTATGCCAACAAACAAACATCATCATCAACCATTATCAATCCACTGCAGGATGTTCTCTCCAAGTTCAATCCATCTTCTCCGATCTTTAGTTTCTCTTCTCCACATCATCCCTGAACACTTTTTATTTTATCCATCCATCTCACATGTGGTCTCTTTCTGGGTATTTTACAATCTCTTGGAATCCGTTTTAAGATTTCAAGTGTCCATCTATTATCATCTCTTTTATCAATATGCCCTAACTCCATTTCAGTCTATAATAATATATATATCTGCGAGATGAAATTATCAAACTAACCATAAATTTATCTTTGGAATATTATGCATATACGTCTGAATGTCAATTAAAATCACAGTTTATATTATAATTTAATTTTGTTTCATTATATGTAGAAAAAGGAAACTGAATAATATGATAAAAGGAACAACTTAGTTTAATTAACAAGTATTATCGTATAATAATAAAAAAAAATGCATCTTTTATTAATGAAAATGTAAAATTAAATGCCAAGGTTTTTGATTGCCTCTTTACTTAATTAAAAGAATGTTTGTATATTAAAAAATTAAAATTTACAATTACATAACAAATACAAAACATTAAGCTATTAATAAAAATACAGAAAGCTTTACTCTTAACTTTTTAAAAGTCTTTCGACATTGTCTGCCTGTTCTCAAAAATATCTTATTTGCATTAAAACCTTAATTAATCTACAATAAAAATTCCCATGATATTAACTATTATCTATTAGACAATCACTCACTCATGAAGAATACATGCAAACACACCCCCTCACGTTAACTCAAATAATCCCCGCGGACGGCTGTCCTTCAGTTCAACTTCAGAACTAAATAACCACATTAAATCAATCGTTTATTGTTCTTTGCTTTTTGTGATTTAATTTTTTTAGTTAAAAATAATATGAGCTAATTTTTCACTTCTAATCCCTATTGTTGGAATCAGTATCTTTAAATGTAATTGCAGTCTCTTGTGGATTATTGTCGGATTATTAAGGAAATGGAAAATGATTTTAAATAACAATTATTTGCAAAAGAAAAATAATAATGAACAATTAAATGTATTTTAGTCATGAAGGGTAGATAACATTTGTCACTTTTATGAAATAACAACTGTAAAATTGTTAATATAGATACTCTCTCTTTATGTTCATATATATTGTCAGCATACATAAACAATGCTGTGTTTTACTGATGATTTGCATAAGATATACTCCTGGATGTGATAATATGTTGAACTGTTACCATCATCTATCATTAAATATTGAATGTCTAGAAAATTTTAAACTTTTCCACATACAAACAACTGTTAGCGACAACACAGATTAATAGATTACAAAATGTTTGAAATGGTGTCATTCTTTATTCTTCTTTAGATGTTGGTGGTATGATCAGGGACAATGCTAACATAGGAGTCAAACTTACACCTTTAGATTGTTTAATATCGAATTTTAAGGCAATGATCTAATCCAAATGAATTTTAAGGTAATGACTTATCCAGCTGATAGAATAGCTCAGTTAGTTAGAGTGTTGCCTCTGGTCAACTCCTATGCTAGCTTAGTCACTGGTCAGGCAAGCAATATCTGAAGAAGAGTGAAGAAAACCATTTGAAATGTTGTTTAATCTACTAACCTGTGTTGCCTATGACTGTTATTGCTAACAGTTATTTGTATTTGGAAAAGTTTAAATAAAGTTTGCAATTGTCTAGACATTCAACAATTAATGATAGAAGATGGAAAATGCAGTATTTGTCATTAAATGTATCTTCATCCTCATCAGATGCTTGCAAATGAATATGAGCAGAAGAAAGTAAGAAAAAATCTAAATAGAATGAAAAGCAAAAAATAAAAATGTTAAATTTGGAAATGACTTTATAAAATCAATCTATGAATCACAAATACATCTACCCATTTTGTTTGCTGCCTTTTGAGGCTTCATTTGATATCTTGCAATACTGTCTTTTAATTTCTATAACAAATATTTCTTTCTAAAATCTTCAACTTTATCTAAACATAATAGTCCATTGCATTCTATTTTGAGCCATCTCTCCAAATAATAACAATATATATTTTGTCTCTTTAGAGTGTCTTAATTAAAAACAGATATATTAATCCTTAACTGAGGCTTAAAGTATATATCTAAGCTAGAGACAATCTCTAGTTTAACAAATGATTAATGATAATCATTAACGTATTTATCTAGTGTGGATTGTGGCAAAGTTATGATTAGAGTAAGTTTAATACTTGTACATCAAAGTGTAGGAATCCTTTAATCTTAAGCTCCAATGTCTGCCATTCTAACATTGCATCAAATCACACATAAAGTTAATAAGAGTACCAAACTCTCCATACAGTAGCGCCATCAAGCACAAGCCTGCATGATCAAAGGATGCAGGAAGTTTTCTATATAAGATCTCTATCTCGTGCCTAATCATCCAATATCCCCAGATTAGTTTCCAGCTTATGGTTTTCTTCAGTGAACAGCCTTAGATTTGAGAGCACTTGCACCTAGATCTTAGGATCCAATGAAATCTTTCAGCAGCCACCTTTTATCAATTTGGTTAACTATAAAACAAGGAGCCCAAAATAAAAACACCATAATATTTCTGACCCAAGCTCATTCACCTGTATAGTCATAAAGAGCTGAACTCAATTCAGCATTTATACATTTTGGTATCTTTGGGTTTTTAAAAACATAGTCACCATTATCCTATGGGCAGAATAGGTATAAAACCAACAAAACAACACATATTCATCACTTCATATGCTTACACATGTGGTTAATAAGAGTACTAAACTCTTCATACAGTATGAAGCCATGAGGTAATGATGACAGTAGTTTTTAAAAAACCAAGATACCAAAATATATAAATGTTAAACTGAGTTCAAATCTATATGATTAAACAGATGAATGAGCTTGGGTTGGAAACATTATGGTGTTTTTCATTTTGGGCTCCTAGCTTTAGTTAACTAATTAGGTAAAAGATAGCTGTTGGAGGGTTACATTGGATTCTAAGATCTAGGTACCATAATATTAAATCCAATGTTCCCCATGAATGAAAGTCACAAGCTAGAAACTAGTCTGGTAATGTTGGATGAGTAGGCACTAGAAATGGATTTTATGCACAAAGCTTCCTGCAATGACTGATTAAATTGAGAGACTGCAAACCTCTCATGCTCATTACTATCTGACAGCCAATCAGATTGTAAATACAAGACAGAGAATGATTGTGAAGGCTTGCACTTGGTGGCACCACTGTATGAAGAGTTTGGTAGTCTTATTAACAGCATGTGCAAACACACGAAATGATGATCATGTGATGTTTTGATGTGCGTGCTTTTACCAAAATCTCAATAATCAGATAATGCGTGCATTCTGAGAAACTATATTAAAAAAAAAATCTTAAAACAGAAAATAAGTGAACCTGATAAGGGAAATAAACTCATACAAATGGAAGATGGGTAGTTAGGATTAAATACATTTGGTGAAGATTTAAATGAAGATAAAAAATGAATTTATAAAAAACTGCAACATATTTTAACTACACATGATGAATATTTTTCTTTTAACATTAGAATCGATACAAGTTTATATAGTAACAAAAAAAACTTTTGTTCTTTTATATTATCACAGATATCCAAAATCGATGACATAAAGAATTACACACTGTTGCAAATGATCACACTACTTACCATATTTTTAAGATATCTGTGACATAAGATTTTATTATAGTCAATATTTAAAGCAGATTAATATTATCTTAAAAATGTTACCCAATCTGTACTACCCATCTAGAAAATTTTAAAAAAATTCTTTCTAAAAAAAATCAATCATATAACATGGATTGTTAATCACAAAATTACTTTTGATTGTTTAACTTTTTTCTGAAAGGAGTAGTATATCATCAATATATATATATATCAACATTTGAGCAAGAAATAAAACGTACTCAAATGTATGTAATAAAGAATTAACAGTTTATACTTCTCATAACAGATGTAATATGTGCACTTATATACATTATACTTAGATTTAATAATACAAAAAAACACATCTCATCTTGATTACTCCATGCTGGATAAACTGCTTGAAATTCATGGGTTCATGCCCCTAGTGCATCTGTTCCTTAATCTCACAGACTGGCAGGTCTATTCTCCTTCCTATTCTGTAACCATGCTCTATGTAAACATGAATCATTTCGCAAGGCAAACATAGAATTACACCTCAAAGATTTATCTATTGGATTCAAACAAAGTCTTCTAAAAAGAAAACAATTTTACAACAAATTAAAGTCTAACCCTTCTAGTGATGAGAGACTATGGCTTTTCTTGCCATTCATTTCTATATTAACAAAAACTTTTAATAAAACATTCTCTCCAATTTATTGCAATGCTTTCTGTAGCCATATCTGCCCATCTGCCAATAAATTACTCAACAACTCCAAAGATAGACTTAAACCTGAACTCATCCCTGGCATTGTTTATAAAATTAAATGCCCCAAACTTGATGCTAGTCAATAATCTATTATGATAAAACTTGAGTAATCTTATCTATATGTCTCACACAGCATCAATAGAGCTTTAGACAAACCAAAACACATTTCTATTTTCCTGAATATCAAAAGTCAACAGGACACCAGTTTATTCCTTCTGCAACTATTCAATACATAGTGAGAAATGATTCAAAGAGAAAAATCAGAGAAGCATGCTATATATACAACAAAAATAATGCTATCAATTGCA
Source organism: Epiperipatus broadwayi (assembly GCA_028023455.1). Classification (NCBI taxonomy): domain Eukaryota; kingdom Metazoa; phylum Onychophora; class Udeonychophora; order Euonychophora; family Peripatidae; genus Epiperipatus; species Epiperipatus broadwayi. Next base: position 2,929,345 of record JAQFVV010012454.1, read on the forward strand.
AAGATTTGTCTTTCCCCATCTCCAAGAAATGGATGCTCTAATTTAAATAATTAACATTATAATTTAAATAAATTTGAATACCATGAACTGTATATGTATACACATTCATCTCTCCATTATTTTTCAATGTTATCTTGCTATGAATATGAATGTCATAAGTTTTTGAAAGAGTTCAGCCATATAATTTTTATAGAACTAATAAACTTCTATATTAATGTATACATAAGCACACATATTATGTCTGTCATATTCAAATACAATATAAAATAAGAAATCAATTTGCAATAATGTATAAAGTTCAAAAAAATATCAAAACAAATTAAAAATCTTATTGGTAATTTTTGAAATACTACTTTGAAAAAGTTAGTTTCTATTAATATGTTTGATTCATGATGTTAAGAGCACTCTTTACAATTGTGGTTTGTTATAAAATATGAATTCTGTTTAATGAGAGTATTTTTTACTATGTACTATATAATGAATTATTATCAGATTTAATTTTTTGATGTAAAACCAAATTATTATCATATAACCATTTCAGTACATTCATAATAACATAAAAGTAAAAGTCCTGTATGGTTGTGTACAATGGTAAAGTGTCATGTTGACCCGTCAGATAGATTGCAGTTTTGGCACTATCATCACTCACACTTTCTTATGAATCCCCAAGCAATAAAAACATTCTATTAGTTTTTATTTTTATTTTATATATATGCAAACATACAAGTACTAATAATTTTAATAGGACTTAATTCATGCATTTATAGATAAATTATCAACTGTGATCTAACCAAGCAAAGTACCAATTAGATATAGATGAAATCATGCCACCTAATAACAGTATCTGTCTAAGCTACTTTAAATCAAAAGTGAATCCATTTATATATTGGATTACCTCCATCATTGAATGTCTTTAGAAAAATTTAACTTTATTTAAATATTCCAAATGCATTCAACTGTTAATAATAGCACACAGGTTAGTATATGCACACTATCATCACAAACCTTCATGAAAAGTGAATCCACTTTTAGTTTATTATCCTACATTATATAAGAGTCACAGATCAGACATTAACACTTTCTATGTGAGAAACTATTATTTTAAATATTTTATAATTTAATAAGACTCTCTGTAAAAAGTTATAGATAATTAGATTATATGAAATTTCTGATGTAAATCATGTAATTTTAATCATTTCTTAGCAAATTCTATTACCCTCTAAATGGCTGTGCTGATTAAATTCACCAACTATGTTACTCAAATGACATTTAGACAATTCATATGCTGATTTTTGTATTGCAATTCTACCACAAACAGATTCAATCAAATAGTTAAAACTATGTATTTTAACTTTTTATCTTTATTTCTTGATAGCACAACTAAAGTTTTATTGTACAAAAGTCAATTTGCAGAATTCAAACTGCACAAAATGGCAATATCTATTCACAATTTATTTACAGAGCAAAAACATTTTTAAAAAAATTTTTTTATTTCATAATTGGTTTATTTAACAAATAATATATTGTTTTTATAATGACACAATTTTCTTAAAAGAGCTTAAATTTACATCATTATTCCAGCTATCATAAAAAGTAAGCTTTATTTTTTTTTTAAAAAAATTAAATTAATTTATAACTTTTCATTTTTTTATTCTTTTCATTTTTTTATTCTTTATATTTAAATCTAATTTTAGTGATAATTTATTTAAAAAGTAGTTTTAGTGTGCCACAAATATTATTTAAAATAAAAGCCACATATATAAAGTATTAAATCTTCTTAAGTTTATCAAGATTTTCCATTTATTTACAGATGAATTTCAGCTCTGAAGTAACCAAAATTTCAAAAGAAACTGGCATTGCAATCTAAAATCATATCATTTAGTAATAATAATTACCATATCCACTTGAAACCAAAAATCAATCATCATTTTTATTAGTAAATAAAAATAATACTTGTATCAAAAATCCCTTAAAAATCTTCTAATTGTATATTTACAATAGCTTTTCTTATGAAAGCGCATACACAGACATATCTTTAATTTACAACAGTATAAAAAAAATCGGTTCCCTTTTTGAATTATAATAATTTTAATAAGAACTTTTTATATGTGGGGAAATAAATGGAATTGTACCAAAGAGAGAGAGAGAGAGTAGCATTATAGATCAAAGAATAAAAGTCAAAACTCTGTGACTAATTGATATTGTGTAAATTATAGTAACATTTTTATTTACAAAAATATAAACAATCAACTATTTATAAATAAATTGCTATTAATGTTATATTACCAGATGTCTACATGAGATATTTCTTGCCTTAATCAGTGATGTAATTATATCAAATAAACATTATACTTATTAAAACAAATTTTATATATATTTCATGAATCTTAAATTCAGGTAAAAATATTTATAAAAATTTTTTACAATTGTTCACATAATGAAATATTCTATCTGCTGAGCATTACCATATCCATATTGCATTCAGAATAAGAAGATCACAGCATCCTACTCTCTTCTTCCATATTCAGTTTCATATTGATTCTATCTAGCTACTTATCTTGTATTCTTTAATATAGAAGATCAATATAATAATCGAAACCTGATGTTTTTTAACAGTATAACATGACAACCACAAATATAGAAGAAAATTCTTACCTATTTTCTTTTTTTATATTCTTTACCTTCTACATTCCACTTTCCTTTCAAAACAAAGGTATCACTCTATTAAAGATCTGATCAGGTCAGCTGAATATAAAACTTACATTCTAATTAAAAATAGTTACTAAAGTAATACTTTGTTTGAATAAAATGTTATTTAAATTATATAATTAATCATGGTAGTAGCCATTAAAAAAATCTTTAACAAAAATATAAAATGAAATATTTAAGACACCCTAAGTGTATTTTAATATCACATAATATTCTTGAAAATAATGGGAGTCTATCATAGAAAATTTTTCTTTTCTATGAAGAAACTTTACTGTGTTTATTGTAAAGTGATCAAAATCCATGCAATTTACTTGCTGTGTTATTATGAATATTTATTCCACAGACCACATTTGTGGGGAAAATTTTATATGCTTCAATGGTATTATATTTATTTTTCAAATTTTATTTTAAATGCACCATTAGCTAGACACCATGCATAATGATAATTGAAAATAGGAAATTATAATATACTCTACCATAAGGTAATATAACTTTATTATTCATTGCAAAACTACATACTGATAGGGATAATGATTTTTTTTATCATGATGTATCTGATTATGCTTTTTCTCATTTAAATGGTCATTAATGCATATTTTGCCCGAAATCAAAGATATATGCTTTTATTAGTATTTTCCCTGGGCTTAATTAAATATTTAATAAATTTTCTCCTGGGTTTCTAATAATTATTTCCTTAAAGTTTGGTTGAAGATTATTTTCTAACTGTTCATTTTAAAAACACTAAAAAAAATGTATCGATATCTTATACCAAGGATAAAAGTTAAGCTAGTTTCTTTATCCTGACATTTTAAAACTTTTAATAGATTATATAACTAGACTACTCTTTCTTCTTTTTCTATATGAAGCCAGATTGAAACAAAACAAATTTTACATTATTGGTAAACTTAGCAATATTTTTCCATTTTATTTGTCATTGTATCATAGCTTTGAGGAAGACTGCAGGACAGTCAAAACATCAGATTGAGCATGTAAATATACAATGAAAATCTTTTTTTTGCAAAAAGTGTTTGATGTGAGGTGGACAAATTGTATTTATATAAAATATTTTTATATATGTACTCTTGTTTATACTGAACATATGTGCTATTAAAACTTCTAATTGAATATTTACCAATTCATGGATGATAACCCAATATATATACAAGATTATCATATTAATAACTTCCTTTATTTTTTTATGAAGTTGCTTATATAAAGTATTTAATTAGGTATTATATAAGTGACTATTATTTTAATTCCTATTTCCAAAATGGTGTATGCTTTAAGCCAAAGTATGTCTATTTATGTATATAAACCAGTCTTAAAATATTTATGTTGTAATTTCATATTTTATTGTGATTGTTTTATAAATAATAGTGTTTTATAATCTGGCTAATTATTTATCATCAAGTTTACATTTTTAATTTTAATATTTTTAATATTGAGCATTCATAATGTAAATTTTTTAATGAATATAAATTTATCCACAAATGCTTTTAATAAAATTATCAATCTGCATCAACTATATAGTACTTGGTAAAACAAAGTAAAAAATAAATTATTTTCATGTTTTCTTTGATTAAAATATTTAAACTTAATAACAACAATCATAATTATTTGGATTATTTTTGGTGATCAACAATTATCATTTCAAAATAGCATATATAAATTAAAACAAACAATTTAAAAAAAAATAAACACAAGGATATAAAAATAGCTCTATATTGCATGGATTAAAATTATTTTTAATCAACTGTAATTCATTTCTATCATTTCCGGTTTCTAAGCATTTATTCTTGGTGGAATAAACTTCATTGCCAAAATTATGACTTCAATATATGATCATTATTTTATTCCACTTTAAAAATATATTTTCCACAGATAATTTCTATGGTGTAGATTTTAGTATTCATTTTTAAATTTTTTTATTCTTTATTCAAATACTTTATTGATAAACATTACGATTCATTTAATTTTTGGTGAAACAGTTATACATTTTATTCTTGTCTTTCTCAAGATATTTAATTATTCTTTTCTCCATTTATAGTAAATTCATAAGTAATAATAAACAGCCAATCACAAATGAGTATGATCATTTCATCCACCCCGACCCCAAGGCAAGAGGAAAAACCTACTCTAATAATGAATTTTATAACGATTATGCAAACCAATCTACAAAATGCAAATTCAACCATATATACAACATGATAGTTCATAATTCTGTTAATTTGCATTGAATATTTATGACCTAATTTATAATATTAAATCATCTTTGCTCTTTATTACTGTTTTACAATGCTTTTATTCCAACCCCCTATGACAGTTTCAATTGCCCCAACAATCTTCTTCAGAACTTCTATTTATAATTCATGTGCTTTTATTCCAATTCTCTATAAGAGTTTTGATTGCCCCAGCAATCTTCTTCAGAACTTTTTCAGCAGAAGATTGCTAGGGCAATCAAAACTGTCATAAGGGGTTAGAATTCATAGAATTATAAATAAAAGTTCAGAAAATTGCTGGGGCAATTGAAAAGGGATTGGAATAAATGCATTGTAAAACAGTAATAAAGAGCATAGGCGATTTAATATTATGTGGATTTGGCAATGCAATGGGAAAGATAGAGTTATAACCTAATTTATGTCTTCTTTTTTTTTATTGTTTTATAAAATTGCATTTTTTACATATAAATATGATTTCATTACTTTCGATTTAGGAGTTCATCAAACCATTGTCAGATTAAAATTATTCATGTGAAACAAAAAAATGTTATAATAGATAAATAATATGAAAGCTATACTAGGTCTAACAAGTATTTTTATTTGAATATTATTCAAGATTTTAGCATCGGTAAAATTTATTTTTAACAGTAAGTAAATCTGAATATTTAATTTTACCTATACAGTTTTTTAATGAATCAAAAATAATTTACGTTTGACTTGACTAGTTAAATAATCCTTTTATCTCATTATGGATAAAAATGGATAGACAAGTAAAATAATTTGTTTCAAGTAGGAGAAGAAAAATTGTAAAAACAGCTCTGCCAGATTTATTTAATCGCATATCACACTTGATTTTTATATCCATAGTATTTTGATATATTATAAATTCCAAATAATAATAAAAAAAAATTCATTATTTTATGATGGTAATTATAGACACACTCATATTTGAGCCAAAAAATATCAAGAAATAACTTCTTTAGAATTAAGGAGGGCCTAATCCTTATAATACTTACCTTTTATTTTTTGTAAACAAGTGTATATTAATCATAAATTAAGATTAGTTTACAAAAATCTGTAATAGTAGAGATATAATAATTGTTTTATAATTTTACAAAGCTTCCTTTAACTTAATCCAACTGTTAATTATCTGTTTTTCTTAACATCCTTATTGGATGATTGCATTTTTTAATCCTTGCACTTTTTATAATCTTACTATATTTTTGTCTCAAGTTACAAATCTACTTATAGGTTCCTAATGAAAAATCTCAATAGATTTCTTTAACTAAATAGATTTCTTAAAATTCATTTTACAATAAGTTTAAAAATGAAATGTTATAAAATGCTATTGAACACGCAATCATATATATATATAAGTTAATAATTTTAATATCAATGTTACTGCCTTTTAACGTGTTCGGACATGAATGTTCCGTGAAGTATATATATAAGAATAAACATAAATGTAGAAATTATTATTATTATAATTAAATAATACTAAATTTAAATACTGGTATATCTTTTAAAATAATCTTATATTAAAATCATAAATATTTAATGTTTTACCTGTTTTTTTTTATTTTTACTTTGTTTCAAATTGGGCTAAGGTTTAATTTAATCAAATAACATTTCCTAATCCTTTTAAGATTGTAAAAAAAAAAAAGACTTCAGATTTTAGATTAGCGTTCTCCCAAAAGACTAAAATTTATAGGTAAAGAATTTTTGTCTTTTTTTTTTTTTTTAAAAAAAAAACAAATCATATAAATAATGTTTTATTGGATAATGGTTATAATAATAGAACTATAAGCCAATCCTTAATTCGATCCCAAAATAAGAAAACAGTATTGGTCGCATTCTAAAATGTTGTAACGTAAAAACAGTTTACACTGCTTACAAAAAAAAAAAAAAAATTGGTGCTGTGGTATTAGAGCTTCGACATGAAGAATTATAATCGTTTAATCATTAAATTAATTATGTTATTAAATCAAAAACATATTTTAAAATCTACATTAAAAAAAAAACAATTTAACAAAAAAAAAAATACAAAGCAATAATGTGAAGAATAGTTAAAATGCGTGTTTAAATCAAATTGAGTGTGTGTTTGCACGTGCATATTCTGCACAATCTATTTTAATACATTGCACAGGCTTAAACCTGCATTTATATATGTAATATATGCGGGATTCGAACTCAGACTTTCACACAACCTACAACTCTCAGTGCCATCTTATATTGCTGACTCACCTGATCACACATATGTTGAAAAGATAAATAATCACCAATAGACGTATTTTGTGCTAAACCAGCACTCATTAAAGTACGAAGATTGATTATCTTAATATAAAGCTGAGTACTAATTGTATATATGAGTGGAGATGGTAATCTGAACCAAATCTCTCCTGAAGTCCAAGGAGTTTATAGAATTTTATGTAGAGTTTAGAAGAGATGAACATGTTAATACTGTTAAACAGCACTATCACTTTATGCTATGGATATGGGTCATAGTATTGGTCTCTCTAACACCAAAATTTCTATCCAGATATGACAACTTCCAGCAATGTAAGAAGCAAATGAGTTCCTTAAGAAACCAAATTGCAACAACAAATATGATAATACGTTATATTTGGAAAAAAAAAATTAAAAATCATTAGTCTAAATAGTTTAAAACAGGCAAAACTCACTATAGGTATTGCCACACACAGCAAACTAGAATAATCAATGGATGCCAGAAGGCTTGTGCATAAAATCCCCATCTAGTGCCTACTCATATAATATCCCCAGTCAGTGAGGAGCCTAGGATCTGAGAGCACTGCACTTAGATCTTAGGATCTAATGAAACCCTCCAGCAGCCATCTTTTATCTCTACTTAACTACTAAACTACAAGTCTTAAATTGAAAATACGTTAATATTTTCAATCCAAGCTCATTAATTTATATAATCATATGGGTCTGAACTCAGTTCAGTACCCATACATTTTGGTGTCTTTGGTTCTTTAATATCCAAAGCTACCACTATCCTATTAGGCAGAATTGGTTTTAAGCCAATAAACATCACATGATCACTATTTCTTATGCTTGTTTATAATTGTTATTAATAACAATTATAAGCAAGCATAAGAAATGGTGATCATGTGATGTTTATTGTTCATAATAGTTTCTGATTTTTATTATTTCTACCTGTTCGCTATTGGTAGAATGTTGAATCTTCTTGTAATGTTTACAGTACTTCTTCTACAGCTGTTTTTATAATACTTATTTCTCAGATGATGGCTAATATGACTCAGACAAAACATTAGTGTATATATTTTTAGTACAATAAATTATATACAGATGAATCCAAATAATAAATCATTTATATATACACAGATATATGTATATAATTAATGCTAAAGTGTGAAGAAGGTAATAAGAACTTTTACAAGAAAGTTAGCGTTTTGAAACCGTTATTCCTATCTGCCTTCATTTTATCCTCAATGGGAACTAATTAAATGAAATAAATTTATAATATTGACATTAAATCATACTTTGCTCCGTAGATAATGCTTTGTGCTAAACTGGGAAATATAAAGAACTAATTTTCTATTTTTAATATAAACAAAAGTTTTTTTATTTATTAAATAACAATAATAAAAAAAGCCCCTGCTGAAAAGAGATATGTTTACGGCCCTACAGAACAATTTTTGAAGAAGGGAATGTTTAACTTGTATTTGGGCCTATACAGAAAAATATATGATTCCATCTAAAAATAGTTATTTTGCATCACATTAATCATAATTATCTATAAATAAATAAATAAATTATTTATTTTAGTTGCATATTTGAAATTTTAGATTTAATTTTTAACAAAATGATGCATATTAGAATAAATAATTAATTTGCAATATTTTAAATACAGGTATATTTTATATATCTGGAGTCTAGATATAATATAGAGGACTTGAACTCACATTTTTAAGCTCTCTTCAAATATCCACTCTATCTCATACAACCAATACACTGCGGCCATGTGTGTTGGTTGTGTGAGATAGAGAGGATTACTGAAGAGAGCTTGAAAGTCTGTGTTCAAATTCCCGATACTTAAATAATTAGAATTTGTTTACTTATAAATATATTATTTATTCATGATATATAGATAAGTCCTGTTTATTTCAAAATTTGTCTTGTTAAATTTGCTTCATTAATATTTTAGTGAGGGATTTTTTTTTTTTCAAGTATATTTTCATCACAATGCTTACTTACATTTAGCTAATTTTGTATAAGTAATTCTAATAAATTAAAGGCAATTCTATATTTGGAGAAAACATTAAAAATATTAAATACAACCTCAGTGCGGATTCAGTGCTGAGGGCATTTTCCAAAGACAATGATTGGGTGCTCTGCCTTCAAACTGCATGAACATGGCATGTAATATTTTCAATGTTTTTTTGGTGAATATGCAGTAACTAGTATGGTTTTTAATTTATGATGCTTTAGCAATAACATTACCATAATTATTTATTAGTAATTCTGTATTCAAGTAGTTTTGTTTTAGAAATAAAGCATATAAGACTGTACTGGATAGAAGAAAATGTTAAGCTAAACTTGGAAAGAAAATTATTAGACCAGTGCAGTGATGAAATAATGTATTCTGGAGTTCAAAATCCATGGATTGTGGTTCTCTTCTATTACTTACAATTATCAAACACCTTATCGACTCTAGAGAATGAACCATTCAATTACAAGAACATAATAACCCCAATGAGCTATATGCACATTAACTGACAGTTAACATACATATAGTTTGCTGGGTTTTTTCAGTATTTCATTTATTTAGGACTATTACAAAATTATATTTACATCCATTAGCTGAAGTTTTTTTTTTTCTTCACATATCAAATGCGTTGGCTGCAAAGCGAACCCAGGCCAGCTGTTTGGAAGGCAGCTATGCTAACCACTAGGCCACCAACGCTGAAGTTTAATAAGTACTTATAGTAAAATTAAAGCTCTATTTATAGTATCTTTAAGAGAAAACTATGTTCTACTTCACTACTATGCTGATTAGCAAATTATTTCACCATCTGTTTCTCTGAATACTTTTTTTTCTCTAGAAACCAAATGAAAATACTATTTATATTATTTACTTTTTTAAACTACAACATTTCTTATTATGAGTTATAAAAAGTACAAATTAGAAAAGCACAAAACAAGATAGAACTAAACACACACTCAACAAATGAAACAATATTAATTTCGTACAGTATAAGAAAATTATGCACCAAATGACTAAAAAAGTTGATGATAGTAAAAAGAAGCATATAAAAGTTTAAATCCAGTTCAAAAGGAAGTCAAATCAATATGTTGTATTAATTTAATAAATTATATTAATCAAGAGAAGCAGTTTAAGAATTATACAAATGATTTATTTAAAAAAATGCAACCTCCAAAATAGAAGAAGATAAGTAGATTATATAAAAAAAAACAACAGAAGGCATAATAAAACTTATTAACTGTAAAAAGTAGAGGTTTTTGAAAATGTTAATTGTTAGTAGAGGAAAGATTTTTTTTTAAAAAAAAAGTGTGGATATTGGAGTTTCTTCAAAAGTTTTTATGTGTTTATACGTCACAGCAAATATTATTACTAAATAACTAAATGAATAATTTTCAGGAATTATTAAAATAAAAAATAGAGATAATTTTTGAGAGTAAGAATTGAGAAAGATTGATATTGAAATTAAGTGTGAAAACTGAGAGGAAAATCAAATCATCAAGTTGGCCTTCAAACTTCTTTTTTTTTTTCCATATGTCAAATGCATTGACTGGGAGCTGCTTGGAGCTATACTAACAGCCAGGCCACCAACGCTTGACTGGTCTTCATTACATGAATATGCAATGAAAAATACAGCTGATTATTTAAATTTTCATGCCATTTATGTTTAGAATAAGTCAGTAAAAGTTTTAGAGGAGATTATAAAAAACAAAACTAAAATAGTTTTAGATATAATGAGATGATTGTCAATTTCCTCCCAATTATATCATGTATAAATAATGCACTTGGATTGATACTGGTAATTGGTATTGAAAAAATGTAAAAAAAAAGTTTGAACTAATTTTTATTAACTTGGAAAGAATTGTGATACTGCTTCTAGAAAAATCATGCAGAAACATTGTAACTAGCTAAATTATCAACGCATCCTTAATCAAAGTCTACAAATATCTACAAAAATTGATATGGAATAAAGCATGATAGGTTCTATATTACCAAAGCAAATTGAAAATGGTATAAGTTTGAGTTTTATCAGAGTTAATTTGAGAACAAGATACTAAATTTAGAATGAAGTTAGAAATTAAAGAACAGACATACACATAATGCCATTTTTACTAATAATCAAATAAACAGTTGCAAACTCTCCATACATCAGTACTAATCAAATGCAAGCCATAGTAATCAATGGATGGAGAAAGATTTGTGCATAAAATCCCTATCTTATACCTACTCATCCAATATCATCAGACTACTGTTGCAGCAGCTTGTATAAGCATAAGAAATGATGATCATGTGATGCAATAACCAAATACTTAAAATTATCAGAATATTCAAGATATTTCACATTTTTACAAACTTAAAAAAACAACAACTAAATATTTGATAAATGGCCTCATTATTTATTGACTATACACTGGCCACTTAGTACTATTAGATGTGTTTCAAAGTATACACATGTTCCAGTGAAAAAGAGATTAGTTCTCTCTCCAAGATATCTGCAAGCCATTTCTTAATCAATACATGTATTACACAAAGAGATAGATTCTTTATTCATGACAAAACCTTTAAGGTTTTAGTGTATCTGCATCACAAATTACGATATGAAATGTGACAGTGTGCTTTGTAGCTTCATAGAATGTCATCAATGCTTTTCCCGATATCACGAAATCTGGAAAATCAGTTGAAAATATTCTTGCAACTCTGGATTCATTACCACATATAGTTTTGAATCATTTTAGACGTTTCAAAAACACCTTTTCCCTATTTCAAACAAAATTTAATGTTACCATTTTGTTCCGTTGTGAGTTAAGGTGTAAAATACATTGTCACATTTTATGCCGTAGCTCCAATTCAGATATTCACATTTTCGCAAGGTTATGTAGCTACCCAAAACGTTTATTCAGAGATGGCATTGCAGGTAATATGGAGAGGAAAACAGTCATCTTTTCACTTATATATGCTGTGTAAGAATTAAGCATAGCAATTGATTTCCCACATCATTCAATCAATTTTCAATTTTTCTAATGAAAGTTTTTTTATTTTTCTAAAAAAGTGATAAAACAAGAAACATTTCAAAATAAGTGCATGATAATATAAATTAGTTGCTATGCTTAATTTCATGATCCACTGTCCAAATCAGAAATATTATTAGTAAAGTAAAAAAGATGATATAACTTTTATAATGACAACTAATATGTACTATTTGTAATAGCTAATTAGTAAATCACTTGATAAAACAATAAGATATAATGAAATATATATGTAAAAAACCATTACAATTGCTTTGGCTTAGCAAAGATGATTTGGCTAGTGCAGATGAGTATGTAGAAGATACATGTTTTATGAAAATTATCCAGAGATGGAAAATTCATTAAAAACTTTGCAAAAGTTATTTGATGCTTAATGAAAAAAAAATAAACTTAATACCAAAACATATAGAAATTATTATTAGAATAAAAAAATTATACAAAAATTAAACATATGATACACTATATGTTGTCCATGCTTACTTTTGAATATTGGATCGTTGGAGAGAAACTTCAACACTGAAACTTTTTTCTTATAAGAAGCCATAATTATAACAGGAAAACACATCTTTAAATTACTGTATGGTCATCTGAATTCCATCATTTTAACATTTTCACTAAGACCGATTTTATCCCCATTCAATCCAAAACCTAATAAGCAGTTGATTGTTTTTCACAGGTTCAGATTCTTTGCTAAATCTGTTAAATAAAGATGTGATGATGTATACCTGAAAATAGAAAAAACTTTTTTGGGTCATATTGTGTATTAGTATTCCACATAGAAAATTATTCCATCCAGTTCACATTTTCTTTTGGAAGCTGATTACTTTTTTTTCTTTCTTCTTCTAAAATTTTCCAAAATTACTCTGATCTTTTAATATCTCATCATTTTATCCACACTAAAATAATATATAAGACTAAAGTGCTTGGGAGAAAGACACTATAATGAGGTATTATGTTGATGTGTATTTATTTCAGTGATTCTTTATTTATTTATAAATAGGAATTTGTTAAATCTTCTATTGCTATATAAAGATGTCTTTTTTTTTTAATTGAGTGAGGATTGATCATTATTTAAAAAGATGAACTCAGTTGTAATAGTTTTATTTATTTATTTTTTAAAGAAATTATTTTTTGTCTATTTTTGGTAATGAATACTAAAAAACAACAATTTGTGTATATTAGATATTTCTTTGTTAGAAATATCTAATTGCTCTGTAAAGTAAATCAGAAATATTTATTTTTCAAATTTTTTTTTGCCTTGAGATTAACTACCATTTCGCTAGTAATAATGTATAATAGGAATTGTGGACTAAATAAGTGAAGTATTGAATAGCTTCACGCTCTCAGATCTATCTAACCGCTTCAGTTTCACCCATTTATATAGAAAATAGGTTGAAGTAAAGAAGGTTCCCCTCTTTTATTTCAATGCATAAGCTTGTAGTTAAGACCTGTAGAGATACCTACCTTCGCATTTTCAACCGCACATGCTTTACGTTTATTGCCTTAGTAAATATTACTATCAAGTAGAAGTAAAAGATTTTACTTCTACTTGACTATATTTCTGATTTATTCTGTATAGTGATGTTTAGTGAATGATTTTAATTCCGTAATTAAAATAAAGGTAAATTTATAAATGATAAATTGGAAATCATCATAAAATGCAGAAGTAACATATTAAAATATTTGTAATATTTTTTATGTAATCAAATGTTTGAAATGTAAATGGAGTAATTTTATTGTCAATTTTAAATTATGATTAAAATACTGACAAGTCGACTTCTGGCTACAATATGAGCAGAATTCTGCCTATTTTTAAAATTTATGATATACTAAATGATTATTAATGATGTGATTGCAAAATACATACATAGATCGTGTGATGAAATTAGTTTTGATAAGAGAGCATTGTGGGAATTATTAAATAATTTTAAAATTTGTTATGAATGAAATTATATAAAAAAGTGTGTATCTAGTAAATAAGTATTTTTTTAGTATATTTTAACTCAATTTAAAAATAATCAATTTTACAAATACTTCCATATTTATGTATACAAAAAGAAAGATATAAAAAAATCTCCATCTGAAGTAAGTTATCAAGAAAAGTTCATCACTTTGATGATAACTGCTCCAAATTATGAAAAGGATAGCAGGATTCAAATAACGCATTGCTTAATATTCAATTGTCTTCCTATGATTTGCAAATAGGATACAATGGAGATGGAATTATTAATGTAGACATCTATAAATTATACCCATTTTTAGCATTCAATTTTATTACTTTTATCTTTAAACTATAATGAACAAATACCGAGTATCAAAATTTTGCCTGTAAAATTTAATAGGATGAATTTTAAAAATTATTTTCTCCATCCCAAAATTCTTTTGCTTATAAAAGTTATCTCAAAAGTTTTACTATCTCATATAATAATTATTTTGATAATAGCCATAAACTTTTGGGATAACATAACTTTTATAAGCAAAAGAATTTTGGGATGGAGAAGATAATTTTTAAAATTCATCCTATTAAATTTTACAGGCAAAAAAAAAGACAATTTCATAAATTATCATTTATGAATACTTTATTATTATTGCAGATCTGAATAAACTAAATCCTAAAATTGAATCATTACTCTAATGGTAAGATTAAGAGATTATAATCATGTTTCATTTAACAATAGTATTTTTTTTTGTATCTGGTGTTTTATCTCCTCATATCATATTGATAAGCTAATTTCCATCTTGGATTCTAACCATAAAAAGCTTTTGAATTATAGAAAATGATACTTCAGAGATTTTGAAGTATAATCTCAACCAACATTTTTATTATCTAGTTATGCATGTCTAACTTCCAAGTACTATCATCCAAAACTTTTCAAATTAAAAAAAAAACAAATTAATTTCTAAAAATATAAACAATACACAAACACACACAGTGTAATGACTATCACACAAATCCTGTCTTCAAATTACTTTCAGATCAAAGATTATTGAGTGTTTAATTACAAATTATTTTCAAGGAATGACAATGTTAATGTAAAGAGAAGGTATTTACATCCTAATCACGTGTTGTAATGTTGTTTGTAATAGCTCAATGATATCTTGTTGAGTACTGAGAATACTCTCAAATCAAAGTGCAAGATAAAGATTTTTGAAAAGAGCAGCCATTTTACCTTTTGTACCTAAATTTAATTACATAGGCCAATCGAAAATGTCTAAGAGCATGAAGATGTTTCTTTATTCACTTTACATCCATTAATTTTTTTCTGTATATTAACCTTTTAACTGCTAATTATATTATTGGTTGTATCAGCTAAAAATCAAAGCTTTTAATTGGCCAGCTCACAAACTGAAGACAAGTCAATTGTCAAAATATTTTCACCTTTAATATCATATTGACTTTATATTCGTTTATAAAAAGTATATTAATACATTGTCAGGTTATAAAAGTGAACGAAAGTTCTTTCAAAAATAAATTGCTATTTATTTATTATAAAATATTCAATTTCGGCAACATAAAAGCTATCATATAAACAAAGAGTTCGTGACGAAAATGCCTTTTATATTATAGAAAAGTAAATATTTCTTTTTGCTAAATCTTAAATATTTTTACTAAAATCTTCAATATTTTTCGAAAACAATTTTGTTTTTTTAGTATTCTCTCTGAAAATGATTTGTAATTACTCAATATATACTTAATATTCTTTAAAATTATATTCAAAATGAAAACCTCAGCATTTGTCTTTATTTTCTTTGATCAGGCGGTTTCTTTGTTCTTTCCAGCCAATCAGAATGTCTTTTTCGGCTGAGAGCCAGCTGACAGCCAATCACCGACAAACTTTTTTTTAGTTTTAAATGCGTTTTTTTTTTATTTTTTACTTGTAAAATAATTCGGAAGAGGGCACCATCTTACAGAACTTTTAAAAACCTAATCAATAACTGTCAAACGAATATTCTAGCGTTAAAACTAACAGAATTAGAGTGACGTCAGCTGTCGACGAGGCCTCATAAGAGGTGGGAAAAGGGTTAACGTTCTTGAAATTTTTTAATTTTACTACCTGTTAATATTATGAAATATTAAAAGCTATGTATTTCCCATTTTATTTATTAGTGAAGGGATTGTTGATAATTTAAACAAAAAGGATTTAACCCTGAAAACATGCAATGTTGTTATAATAGCTGAACAAGGTCTTGTTGAGTACTGTGGATCACTTTCTCAAATTAAGATACTTTAGATTGGCCTTTGTAACTAAATTTAGGTACAAAAGATAAGACAGCCACTCTTTATCTTTTCACAAGTCTATATCTTGTATTTTAATTTGAGTGTTCTCAGTACTTAACACGGACATTGTTGAGCTATTTTAATAACATTGCAGCATGTGATTAAGGTGTAAATCCTTTGTTTAAACTACACAATCTCTGTGCTAGTATATAAAATTAAATATGACAATGTTAATGCTAAAATGTCTTTGTCAACTCCCAACATTGGCATAAGTTACTATTGATATATTATCTTTATATATGAATTTAGATTTTTTTTAGTAAATTGCAATGAAAAACGTCTATTGAATGGAAAGTTAATAAATCTAATTTCTGAGCAAGTAATCAGAAAATAAAGAAATAAAAAAAAAGTTAAAAATAATAAATTAACTTCTCAATTAACCACATACAATAAATTTATTCCACCAGTAAACTGCCTGCTTCTCAAGAATTTGCAACAGTTACTACCAATATGATGTAATTACCAGATGATGCATTTGATTTTGATTGGATCTCCTAAATATTAATCTTTTTATCAATTTATTCATTCAAATTGCTTCTAAATTTAAAGATTTTGTTAATTTTGACTTCTGATTGTCATTTGGAAGATTTTTTCCACTTAAATATATAACAGCACAAGAGGGTTGAAATTAAAAACAAGATTCAAACTCTGGATCTTCAATACAAAAAAAATATATAATTCGATACTCTCCTCTGTTTTTCCTGTCTTACTATATAAAACATTGATAATCATGTGCCTAGAGAATTCATAATACTATTTTATCAAAGAGATATTGACAGTGAACCTACTTTTGCAAATGCCCCAGTTGTAACAAGAATAACAACTAATGTGTTATTACATGAAACATATATATCTAAATTCTCACAATTGAGTTATTCATCCATTTAATTATGTAAATCTTCCACTTAGCAGATTCTAGCAGAGATTTTTCCCCCATGTTTATTGGTTTATATTTATGTTTTTAAATAAAATCTATCAGCATATTAAAATAATATATTAAAAAATACATTTAAAATTATTCCTATTAACTGGAACTTAAAAACTGAAATCAAAATCCCAAACTCCATCCTTATGGAATGATGACATTCTATACGTAATGATATACCTTATTTAACAATAGATTGCATTAGGCATATAAATTTCCTATCTCTGACTCTCATAATGCAGATTGTTGAGATGTGTAAAACTGTAAAGTTCCCTCGTAAATGTAAACGAATATTGTGCAATAGATATAAAGTTTTCCTGGAAGTTCATCAGTGCAGGATTGATTTACGCCAAATCTCATCTCTAACATTGTTTTACTTGACTTCTTAACTAGTGAGCTTTGATAAACGTGATCTTTCTGGTAAAATTGTAGTCAGTTTCCTAAAAACAATAGACCAATTTAGGGTATTTATTATGACAGATGTAAAATATATTGCCCAACACCATTGAATCAATGACATGGCTGGATCCTGAAGTTTTTATTAATTGCCTTTGTTGAGATTATTCTAATTGTTTTGGAAATTCATCCCATTGACATATCATTTTCAACAGTGTCCTTTCTTTTCTTAAATTAAATCTGGTCTATGTGAACTTGCAGATACATTTTTTAAAAGTAATTTACAAAAATAATTAATAAGCCAAAGATTCTTTAAAATTTAGTTAATTCTAAAGAAGATAAGTCAAGTTATCAAAGATGGATTGTTTTATTGGCTATGGTAATTGTATTAAAACAAAAATTTAATTCTATATTATTAAGCATATCATTATGACTTACATATGTTGTCTCTTGTTCATTGCATTTATCTTCATCTTTATATATGCTAGATTTACATAGGCAAAACTCTCCATACAGTATTGCCACTCAGTGCAAGCCAGAATAATCAATGGATGCCAGAAGATGTGAGCATAAAATCCCCATCTAGTGCCTACCTCATCCAATATCCCCCGACTCATTTCTAGCTTGCGGTCTTCGTCAGTGAGGAGCCTTGGATCTGAGAGCACTGCATCCAAATGCTGCTTTTCAGCATATATGTGCTGGGGTGTATCAGTGTTATTAAATAGAGTGGAGAGTGATGGGTCGTCTGAAAGTCTGCGCTCATATACCCTATATATTACATATATAGACCCAGGTATATAACAAGCCTGTGTTTCAGTTATTACTTTGTAGAGATGTCTACCCATCCTTGCATATGTATTAAATGGTTTATATCCTGTACATGTGGGGTTCAGATTGACCTTAAGTCAACATGGGTGTGACAAGAATCTCGGCCTCAGGGTGGCCTTTGAGCATTTCATCATCAGATTTTCAATTGGATGGACGGTTGAAGAGTTGGGGAGTGTGTAGTAGATTGGAGCCTGTCCATTAAAGTATGAAGATTGTCTATCTTAATATATATCTGAGCACTTATAGTATATATGTGTGGGAGATGATAATCTGGACCAACTGATGATGGCTGGTTTAGCATCAAATACGTTTATTGGTGATTATTTATCTTTTCAGCATATATGTGCTTGAGTGTATCAGTGTTATTAGATAGAGTGGAGAGTGATGGGTCGTCTGAAAGTCTGTGCTCATATACCCTATATATTACATATATAGACACAGGTATATAACAAACCTGTGTTTCAGTTATTTCCATTGATAGTATATTTAGATTTAAAATAATGAAAGTTCTGCAGTTTCGCAGGGCCTATGGATGAATTTTCTCTAGTGAATACTTTTTTTTAAAATAGTAAAATAATCTTTATGTAAAATTATTATCGTATAAGCAATAAATAGTTCATGGGTTCAAAAATATATGAGCATCGAAATAGCAGGTTGAGCTTGAGTTTTACTTGACAAAACTGTAATTTGTTTTGCCGTTCCCCATTTAAAAGTGGATGGAGTTTTTCAATCTGTTATGCACATATTGGATTAAAGTCTTCAGGACATCTAAAATTGTGTCTAAGTTCGATGCCAACCAAACTTCTCTAAATTGAAATATCTTATATACATAACTAATAAGGAAATATTATTTAAGATGAAGTTTTAAAGAAAAACAGAAGTCAACGAATTTGATATAATGATACTCATTTGATATCCATTCTTTATATGCGATAAGCTTATTTACTTACTAAGATAAACATCTAAGCATTTGCATATAAAAATTTGCATGTCATATCACACATAATGTAAAATAACTTTATTAGCATTTGAATGCCTCCGCTGGTGCGTCTGAGATAAATAATAACAACTTATTCAGTAGTTTTTTAATTGACAATGTAAACTACTTAAAAATAGAAACATATATTTAAAAGTAAAGTTTTTTTAAAAAATAATTATAAATTTAAAAAAAAAACATTATCTTAAGAATAAAGAATTAAAGTAATTGAATTACTAAATCATAATTCATAATATTTTCTGTTATTTTAAAATGCATTAGACGCTACAACTATATGATAGTCAGCTGACCTTATAAACAATTAAAAGTCCCAACTTTCTCTTCTCTACTAATGGAATTCGTATTTAAATAAAATTAGCATTTTATTCAAAACTTTTTTTGATTAGGTTCTTTATTTTTTTTAAAAGCATTCACTTTTTTTTCTCTCTCGTACATATTGTAATCGGAAACTAATTGCAGCAGTAATGGCTGAAAAATATGGAGTCACTTATGATTGGTTGATTGCAGACAGTATTTTTTTCCAAGAGGAAGTTTAATTTTCAGCAACAAAAATGGTTTAGAAATCTAGAGAAAGACTCAGGTAATTAACAAGCATCCTCAATTTGTAAGCTTTTTTTTTTCAAAAAAAAAAGTAACATTTTTTTAATGAAATAAGACTATTAACAGATATGAAATTAATTAAACGAAAAAGTATCTCTAGACAGCATAAAATCAAAAAAATAATTTTCAGCTAATCCTTGAAGATTTCAACAACAATTAAAAAACCTTTAAAAAAATAAAATGGTAAAACAAAAAGATATGAAATCGAAAAAAACATAAACCAACTTTAATCCAATTAAATTATTAAAGAACAAAAGCAGGATAACTGTTGATTAAAAATTTGTGGTTTTACAGACTCATGGAGTCCAGGATGTTTCCGCTGGGAGTCCTCAAAGAATTGAAGAGATGCTAAGAGCTTTTACAATTAAAAAAGAATAAATGAAAGAAAGAAATTAAGTTTGAGATTTTGTTCTTTCAGCTTGTTTATGCAAAACAAGTTAAATGTTACAATCTTCATTAATAGCAAACATAAAGAAAAATTTGATCGCGAAAAATATACTCTCACCACTGTCGTAAATATCTCTTGTTTATAAGTCTAATAGTCCATAAGGTTAGCATAATTCCAAACATATGCCTAATTTATTTCAAAATGAATGAATACAAATTTCGCATTGCTAAATGTTTAGAGGAGGCCACACGAATTTAATAAGATGAGAAACGAAGAGACTGCATTGAGAAAAAGACTGAGAAACGCTGCTGTGGAATAACTGGATATCCAAAAATGTATTGCATATATATATAATAAAAACCATTACACGTTAATGATCATTATAAATAAGTATATAAATGAATGACTTTATTGCTTGACAGTTCATAAGAAGTGCAAATGCCGGAAGTTAAAAGAATTGGAGTTAATACAAAGATCTTATCTTCCATTGTCTAACACCCTACCAGCTGTTCTAAAGCACTCAGCACATAGTAAATAACATTTGAAATGGAGGTTTATTAAGATGCATAAATAAAAAATAAGAGACAGTTCTTCAAAGTACAATTTCTAGGATTTTTTATTTGCTATTTGTCAAGGTAGTTTGCATCTTTACTATGTCAAGTTGATGTGTGTGGTTTAACACAATGTCACATATCCAAAAGTTAAAGATTTAGGATTAAAGTTTGTCGTGACATTTTTGGTATTCAAACATCATATAGTTACCAAGCATAAACTTGATTACTCCTTTATATTTGTAAAATCAAATTCTAAATTGAAATATCAGACTTCATGAATTTGAAATCATATCCTATATTTGTGGTTTTTAATATTTGTGGTGATTTTAAACAATCAATAATAGCATTAAGAATATTGTTGTGCTGTTACAATAATTTTTGTTAACGTAGGGGAAAGAGATAGAAAGCTACACCTTACTGTGCTAATAGTACTTTTTTTATTGTTTATTACAGTGCTATTGGAAAGTATAATCCGGACTCACAAAACTTAATTTTCAGATGGTAACATTCAAAGATAGAACTTGACTGGTTGGACAGATATAATCAAACTCTTCTTAAATATTGGATTGTCTGTAAATACTTATAAGACAGTGTGTGAGAATAGGTATATAGTTGATTGTAAATAAAGATATTTTATTTAATGTATTCACAATGACACAGCATATGAATAAATTTTCCTCTCTTTAATTATACTCTAGAAAATTTACATAACGTAAACATGCATTGAACTTAATGAAGAAACTGGACTGATATAAAACTGCAGATAATGTAGCAAAGTGTTTGCGTGCATAATAGATGTTATATCAAGATAACACATGTAAATGGACAATGTTTGCTAAGCATACTTGTAAAGAATTTAGAAGCACATGGATAAAAGACAAGTCTACAATTAGAGATGTTTTTTAAGAAGATTAAATGTTTTAATTTTTATTTACTTATGTATATAAACCTATTATTATAAAGTGCAGAAAACCTTGACATTATTCAAATGGAAGTAAATCTCCGATAATGCGTCATTTCTTAAATATTATAAATTTCTGCACACTCTCCCGCCTGTAAGAATTTAAAAAACTTGAGAGAGTTTATGTTCTAAACTTAAGTGATTCACTTAAGTTTTTTAAATTCTTACTGGCGAGAGCTGTGTGGAGATTTATAATATTTAAGAAATAGCGCATTATCAGAGATTGACTTCTTTTTGGATTCTTATGTTTATATATATATATTATTTTGTTATAAGTGAATAAACTCTTTAAGTTTTATTTGTGTTATTATTTCTTTATTCCATATATATTGATGTGACCCAGCTGGTCTTTTAAATATTATCCCCAGGGAATAGACAATATTAGTGCAGTTGAGAGTAGAAGAATCTGTAAAGAAGTACACCAGTGCATCAAGTTAGAAATTGGGAAAGTAATCACATGCATTATTGTTTATAAAAAACACTGTTGCCGAACTTCTATATTAAAAATGGCATTAAAGAATAATTCTATAAGTGAAATTGATATAAACAGCACAGCTGGTTGACATCTTTATGTCAGACATATAGAGAGGTATATGTTGATGAATAACATAGACATTGACAATTTAAAGATAGCAATGCTTATGTGGCTGTCATGGAAAGATGTCCTGTAACTGGCAAACTGACTCTGTGAACCAAAATCTCTCAAAGAAATTAGAATGGAAAAAAAAAACAGATTGACAGATATTTCAAACCCAGAACATCGAATTGATGACAAGGTCATGATTAAGAAATGAGTCAAGCACCATGCAAGAAATACCAAGATTATGGCATGGCATTAAAACATTAGCTAAAGAGTGTAACTTTAATGCTGAGTTAGATGATATGCTCCTCGATCATTTGTTAAGGGAAATAATTGTTAATAAATTAAGGCAAATTCTTCTTAGTGAGTCAGAGTTGATATTTAAACATATGATTGAGAAATGTATGGCCCACGAATTAGTTATGAAAAATGCTGCAGAATTCCAAAACACTAATAATGCATTGAAATTTTCAATGGCAGCAAACAAAACCAAAGCTGAAACTTCAAATCATAAAAATCCAAATAATACCTCCATATGTTATTGTTGGGGAGAAAAAGTTCATCTGAAGAAAAGCTGCAGATTTAAGAACAATGGATTTATGTTCAGACTGTAGATCATGAGGAGGAC
Organism: Epiperipatus broadwayi; assembly: GCA_028023455.1. Lineage (NCBI taxonomy): Eukaryota > Metazoa > Onychophora > Udeonychophora > Euonychophora > Peripatidae > Epiperipatus > Epiperipatus broadwayi. The sequence goes on from JAQFVV010012454.1 coordinate 2,952,681, forward strand.
ATGTCAAAAAAACAAACAAACTTGACATTAAAAAAAATAAATGAAATGGAAAACAATCATATGATGTTGGATGTATGTGTATATGAGCAAAAAATGATTATAGAGATAGATAATTATGCAGGAAGTTAAGAAAACTGATATGGTAGCCACTACAAAATGATAACACAGTAGAGAGATATATATAAAAGTAACAATGTCTGTTAAGGCAAAGTTCAGAATAAGATTTCTACCCCTTTATAGCATTAAGTGTGACCTCACACCTATTTTGGAAAGAAAAATATTTCAAATCATTAGGAATTCAGAGATTAATATAACTGAATAAGTAAAGTTAAAGTTCGAGATCCAAGTTAAGCAGCAATTTAAATCAGGACAAAAATATCTAAAAACACAACCAGTCAACATAGAACGGATAAAAAAAGTGCAGCCAATTGCAAGTAGTAGAAGAAACTATTCACAAGCCAATTAAAAGAGGCATTTTAACTCTGATAGAAGAATCATCTTGAGCCACTTCAATTGTGGTTATACTAAAACCCCACAGGACTGTTTATTTATGCAAATATTATATAATACTCAATATGTATATCAATAAGGGAGTTTATCCAGTATCCAGTGCATGCATAATGCTCAATAAGGAAGCTCATCCAGTACTCAGTGTGCAGGGAATAATAGCATCATTAAAGAAAACGTTTTTTGTTAAAATCAATTTAAAGTTCGCATTCTATCAAATTCCCATCACAACTTGAACAATGCAACTATTAACTACAGGAACCCATCTATGGTTATTTAAGTGCAATAAATTATCCTATGGGATAGCAATAACATCAAGCCTGTTTCAGGCAAAAATGGATAATTTGTTTCAGGGTATGGAAAATATTATTCCTAACCTTGATGATCTCTTAATAACGGCAGAAACAGAAAGTGAATTATCTGCATGGATATTTAAAGCTTACGCTAAATTGGATACAATTGGTATGAGATTAAATGTCTGCAAATGCTGTTGGACTACGAATGAAATAAAATTTCTGGGACGTAATTAATCATAAAAGAAAATATTGTAACTCTGAAAAGGTGAAAGCTGTAAAAATTTTTACAAAACCCAACATCAAAGATTTACAGGTATTTTTAGGACTGCTCAATATTGTTGAGAGTTTACTAAATGGAAAATAAAAGTTCATGTTACCAACTGTTAAGAAAAGGATGGAGAAGGAAGTGGAATGCAGAGTATGAAAATGCTTTTACAAGAGGTAAGGATCTATTAAAGTCTAAGCAATTACTTGTCAGGTGACAATGATCAGAAAATCATCATTACAACTTACACCTCAGAATACAGTATAGGTCGAGCAATATCACGTTGTTGTTATGGATGTAATGTCCTATAGATTATGCTTTAGAACATTGACAGATGCTAAACATGAGCTTGGCAAAGAAGCTTTAGCAATAGCTTATGCTGTGAAAAAATTCCATTAGTACATTTTTGGACATGAAATTAAAATTCACACTTATCACTGCCCATTGATGGGTATTCTAAGTAATTTGAATAAAACTCTTGAACATGCTAGTCAAAGAATGATCCAATGGATTAACATATTGACTGTGCATTGGCCATGCATACATTGCCAAGATTACTAGGCACACATGAATTTGAGCATAAAATTACAGAGGTCAGTTATATAAACTCTATTGAAAACTGCTGGCTTCAAACATTACAAAAGTGAATTAAGCATGATTGGCTTAAAAATGAACCTAATTACATAACTAAACCTATATGGAACATATGCAAAAACCTGTTAATGTGCAACAATTGAATTCTTATGACAGTCTATGTACTTATATCAACTGTAGATAGAAAACAAGTACTCATTTTACTTCATAAAGGACACCTGGGAATAGTGTGGATGATGGAATTAACATGGTCATGTGTGAGGTGGCCAAATATGAGTTGAAAGATTGATCAGACAGTTAAACATTGTAGAGATTGCCAAAGTGCCATTATGTTGCCACTGAGAAAAACAGAATCTTGGTCTAAAGCAAACCAACCATGGTAAAGACTATTCTTGGATGCCAGACTATAGTTAGTGACTTATATTCTAAATGAACAAATTATAAAATTGTCAAAAATACAAGCACAGCTATTTTTTTTTGTCATGGACATCCTGAAACTATAGTGTTTGATAATGGAGTTGGTTTATGTCTATGAAGTTTTAAGACTTTTTGACTCATAAGGGGATATGTCATATATTAGCACCACTATACCACCCTTGTTAAACGGCCTAGCTGAAAAGGCAGTAAAACAATTAAAGACTACATTAAATAAACCATCCTATAAAGATAACAGGGAAGTGTTGATGGATGTAATGTTTTGTCAGCATTTCATTCCTTGCACAAATGAAATGTTAAGGTGTCAAAATATTTAAATACATATTTCAGTGTTAGTACTTAAGGAGAATGTGATGAAACAAGAACCTTTTATCAGTGGAAAATTCAAAGTTGGCAATATTGTATGATTACAAGATATTCTGAAAGAACCTTAGGCTTCTCAGAGTGATAGTAAAGGACATATCAAAACAAGATTAATTCAGATGTTTACTGGAAACCAGATGAAAAGATTATATTAATCATTTGAGAGTTTGTCAGAGTGAGCAATAAGATCAGTAAACATTAGTAGAAAATCACATTTTGCAGAGAGAGAGAGCACTCTAGTAAAAGATGAGAGTAGACACATTCTGAGAACTGAGAGTTATAGAGTTATCAATTAATAAGCAGACAAATGTAATGGATTTAGCTGAAATAAATAATCAGTCTAATGGGTTAGCACTTATACTGGTGATGGACCCTCCCCATTGTTGACCCTAAAGGTTGTAGGATTATATTTGTGACTAAAAAGATAATTTTCTAGAGTGAGGGGAGGAATTAGACTGTCTTTAATGGTTACATACAGATATATACATAGTTAGTTGACTGCAAATAAAAATATTTTATTTAATATAATTACAGTTACACAACATCTGAATAAATTTGCCGCTCATTAATTATACACTAAAATATTTACCTATCGTAAGCATGCATCAGACTTAATAAAATTAATGTATGCTAAAATATTCAGATTAATGTAGAAACCAGACATGTAAAACTGCAGACAATATAACAAAGCATGTATGTGTGGAAGAGATGTTATGTCACGATAACACCATAAATGGACAATGTGTGTAATGTCAAGATAACACCCATAAATGGACAATGTGTGCTAAGTGTGCATGTGAAGAATTTATAAACATACTGATGGAAGATATGTTAACAACTAGTGATCTTATTTTCGAATATGTCTTAATTTTAATCTTATATATGTATAATCAAAATTACTTTAAATTTACAATTCAACCAGACTAGCTACAAAAAGTAAACCCTAAAACACAACAATTGGTTTCACTGCTACAAACAGACTTCTCAAGAGTAAAGGCCTACAAGATAACAACATATTTATACTAAAAATTACCCACAGTTCCGCTTACTTCCCATACATCCTTAATATTAAAAAACTTTTAAATAAGTTAATTGCTTCAGTCCTTTACATAGGAGAAGTTTGCTTGTAGCAGTGAAAACATTCTTAGAGTTTATTTTATTTGGCTAGTCTAGTTGAGTTGTGAATTTGGAGCAATTTTGATTATTTTATTGACTAATTTAGTTTTGTCTTTTAAATATATATTATTTTGTTACGACTGGATAAACTCTTATTTAAGTTTTATTTGCTTTAATGTTTCTTTATTCTAAATATACTGAAGCGACCTGGCTTGCATTGTAAATTATACCCTTGGGGAATACAGTAAATAATGGTTGCCTATTTGTAAGCATCCAATATTAAACCATAACATTTAAGCTGCCAGTCTGATTATAACACATTTCATAAGATATGCCACATATCAAAATATTTTTGCAAGTGTTTTGAAAAGTTTTATGTTTTGAACAATAGTATTTGCAGTGACTGTTATAAATGATTTGCAAAGTCAATTATTGAAAATTCTGATTAATTAATATTAAAAAGACATTTTTATTGCATTTTTTAGCAATGTTTAGGTTTCTATTATTTGAAAATATTTTTTTATATTCTTTATATATCTTTAATAATTTCTACATTAACAGAAAATATATAAATAAAATCACGTATATATATTTTGCATATCAGCGCATACTAGTAATAAATGGATCTCTTGTTGCAATTTTTTTTATCATGATTTTGTCAAAGTAGGGACTGATTTCTATATGCTTTTAACATCTTGTAGTAGGGTATAATCATAAACATATGACCAAAGACATGTGGAAAAGATGTATGATCTCCAAGATACGTATTTCATGCTAAACCATCACTCATCAGTAGACCCTGATCACAATCTCTTACACATATCTTTATCATTGTTCAGTATATGGACATAGGGAATTCCTATAGTTTAATTGATGTATCAAATTTATTGCCATCACAGACTGGAGATTATCTATTTAAGGAATAATATTTCTATAGTGTAATTTTCGTTAAATCATCTCACATAACATGGCGACTTGTTTCTATCCACTTTTAACACATTGTGGATAGGTATAATGATAAACATATGATCATATGTAGAAAAGATATTTCATACTGAAGTAGCACTCATCAGATAGTTCAGACAACAATCTCTCTTACATATTATTCAATATAAATAGATAGTCGATTATTACAGTTCAATTAATAAGTATCAGACTTACCCCTCTCACAACTTTTACACAAACCACTCAATGGAAGTATTAGTCATTTATTAGGCTAGAGATTATCCACTTAATGAATAATATTTCTGTAGTGTAATTTTCACTATGCCATATTCGTGCAAGTTAGGGACTGATTATTGTTTAGAATGTATATATTGTACCACCTTGGTACACCTGATAATGTACTGTCACACACATATACTATAATTTTTATTATTATTTAAATTTTAGATCATTATTTTATAGAATTATTTATTATTAAAACTGCTACTTGATATCTTTAATTTCATTCTATGGATGCATTGTCTTTGATAAGATTCAGAATGATGTTTTGTCTAGTTTTTTTAAAGTTATTATAAATATTTTAGAATATAAAGCAATTTGTGATTTGTTCTCTACCTTTTTAAAATAACAATATTAACTTCTTTGAAAATTAAAAGTTATTTATAAGTTTAAAAGAAAGACATATATATATATGTGTGTATTGATTTTAATAAAAAAGAAAAGAAAAATAACAATATTATATATATTTCAATAAGAGACAAATAAATAACAGATTGCATTCTCAAATGTGTTAGTATATATATATACATGCCTATATCTGATATTTTAAAATGAATTGTTTAGAATAATTACTCAATGAATTTTACAAAACAAACAAGCTTGAGCATGTTAATAATAACTATGATTTAAATATTGCATCATTTAAATAAAGTATAAAAATTTTTTATGTTGGGTGAAACTTTTTATATTATTTTTGTTCTATCTGCACATATATATTTGCTTGCTTATTTCAATAGAAGCTATATTTCGATTCTGACAAAAATTGCACTACATATTTCTAGAGATGTTTACTGGAAAACTATAACATGGATAACTAAAAGTGAAGTTTGATATCTGATCCATTAGACAAACAAAATGTAAGTTTTTTTTTCTCATGTGTCATAGCATCATTCAGGAACTGAACCCTCTAACCCAGGACAACTGCTTGTAAAGCAGCTGTCACTGACCTCTCGACCACCAATGATTGACAAACAAAATGTAAGTTTGAGGCTTTTGAAATAGGAACTGCATTCAGCTTCCACAGTATTCTAAAAGTTTTATTTTTTTTTACTAGAAATTTCTAAATTGCTTGTTTAGAGTCAAGGTAAATTTACATATGCATATATCTGAAATATAATGTAAATGCTGATGCATAAAATCAATAATTTTATCAAGAATTTAAAAATATAATATCAATTTACTAAAATGAAGACAATATTCTATTAAGAAAATGCTAAAGTTTTCACCTTCTATATTTGTATTATTACATCTGTGACACCATCTATTGGGGTTGTTTTATAATTATGAAATATTGATAAAGTCTTTATTAAACCAAGGTCTACAGATTACTTAACACTCTAATGGAATAAAATAAATGTCTTCAAATAAAATTATAATGACAACAAAAATTGGATAAACCACCCAAGAAAATTAACATGTATTAATATTTAATGCATCATTTATGTGTGTACATTAATGGAATTTCAACTACAGGGTATTAAAGTGCACCCCAAGATGGGTTAATATGCTTAAATGCTCTTCTGAAAATTACTCCTAACAATCCAATGGAATGAACTTCAAGCATTGTTTTGTGTTGTGTGATTATTGGATATTTAATTCTTCAACCGCCTCTTACGAGGCATCTCGTCGACATCTGACGTCACTCTAATTCTGCTAGTTTTAATGGTAGAATATTCATTTGACAGTTATTGATTAGGTTTTTAAAAGTTCTGTAAGATGGTGCCCTCTTCCGAATTATTTTACAAGTAAAAAATCAAAAAAACCGCATTTAAAACTAAACAAAGAAGAACCTTGTCGGTGATTGGCTGTCAGCCGGCTCTCAGCCGAAAAAGACATTCTGATTGGCTGGAAAGAACAAAGAAACCGCCTGATCAAAGAAAATAAAGAAAAACGCTGAGATTTTCATTTTGAATGTAATTTAAGTATTAAAAAAATATAAAATGAGAAATTAAAATAGTTTTTTAAAAAATATACTAAAAAAACAAAATTATTTTCGAAAAATATTGAAGATTTTAGTAAAAATATTTAAGATTTAGCAAAAAGAAATCTTTACTTTTCCGTAACGTAAAATTGAAAAAAAGCGTTTGCGTCAGCACTTTTTTGTTTAGACATTCACTTTATATTTGCCGAAATTGAATATATTTTATAATAAATAAATAGCAATTTATTTTTGAAAGAACTTTCATTCTCTTTCATAACCTGAAAAATTAGTAATATACTTTTTATAAACGTATCTGAGTTGAATTTAATATTATAGGCGAATATGTTTTAACAATAGGCTTTGTCTTCAGTTTGTGAGTTGGCCAATTAAAAGATTTGATTTTTACCTCATACAATCAATAATATAATTAGCGGTTAAAGGGTTAATGGATTACATCTAGATTTCATGAAAAAAATCTAAAATGCTATAAGATTTATGGATAACAGACATTTATTATTTTACAGGTTATTTAATTTTAAAATGGGCAAAACTCTCCATACAATAATGCCACTCAATGCAAGCCAGAGTAACCAATGGATGCCAGAAAGCTTGTGCATAAAATCCCTACCTAGTGCCTACTCATCCAATATCCCCAGACTAGTTTTTAGTTTGTGGCTTTTGTCACTGAAGAACCTTGGATTTGAGAGCACTAAGTGGCATTACTGTATGGAGAGTTTTGTCTGTTTTAATAAAAGTTATGAGCAAGCATAAGAAATGGTGATCATGTGATGTTCAGTGGTTTTATTTAATTTTACTCAAAGTTTATAGCTTGAACTTAAAGGGTTAATTCAATATGTGTGAATGAGAGAAGAAATATTTCTACATATCCTTTAATCCAAGGAAAATTACTGTAATTATTTTATAACTTATCAATAATAATCCAATAGACTTTATCTGATAATTTGTTTAGATTTTTTTTAGTATCTTATGATGAACAAATCATAATAAGTTAGATTTACTTTCAAAATCAAATGTATTCACATTTAGGTCAATTATAATACATTGATATTTTTAAATTTATAATTATGTTTCAAAGCAACTCTATTAAGTCACTAAAGTATGATCCACCTGTGCAGGGCCATATTCTGTCACCTTCAGCAATGGGCAACAGAGGCTACAATGATACATTTATATTCTACAACTGTGCAGCAGCTCAAAGCAATACAACCATCTTGTCCAATGGATTAAGTATTACAGGTATCTGAAAAAAAAACACCAAAAAAAAGGGACATGAAGTATCATAGATCAAATGTCAGTCAATCAAGGGGATGCTACATCCATTTGAGGCAAAGTCTATGTGGGACAATCAACTCTCAACCCCCCTGACATGTCCCCAGGCAGCCCTCCAGACTCCATCTATGACCCATCAGCCAGAACTCAGTTTAGCGGAAACCCAGACTCACTCCTTGGACAAGGTTAAATCACTTTGGCCCCCACCATAAGTGGGTTGCAATTTATCTGGGTGTAATGTTAGTTCAGCATATCCGGAACACCAACTAAATCAGTGAGGGCCATGAGAACCTTGCCAGATCATCCCCAAACCTGGGTGCAGCAATGATCACCAACCGATCCTGCCAATCAATTAAACCCTTTATGGCCATTGCCTCTACCCTTGAGACTGAGAATTCAAGCAAAACCCAAAAGGAAAAAAAAACAAGTAGTCTCATGATCCCATTAAGTCCTCAGGGTTCAAGATCCAGTTTATATTATATAACCTTGTTCTGAACTAGATTGTGATAAAATTTCAATTGTGATTCTGCTTTACTGATCCTATTGAGTTCTAATCATAGTTGAATTCTAATTCTTGATTCTTAAAGTTCCAATTATAAAATCTAACGGTTTGTATTTAGTCTTTGGTTTTTTTTTAATAATTTAAATCTAAAGGGATTGAATAATTAACTGCTTATGTTTCTTTCTAGATCTATAACATCCTATAAACCCATTTTTATCTCTAAATCATTGTTTTTTATTTTCTAATTCACTTTGTCATAATTCTAAGTCAATATGAAACTTTTTTGAAATTTTTTTATTTTGTGGCATTCCAATTGCATTGGGAGTGGCCCAATAACTTTTGATCTAGTCATCATAAATTTATAATTTTTATGCAGGGAGGTAACTTAAATCATAATCCATAATGTTTAATTCTTAATTTGAGATCGAATTAATATTTAAATAATTTTCTTTCCTGCAAAGTTTTGCCATTTACGGCCACTTCCGGTTTGACATCACGATATTGTTATTTTTTCTTTATGAACAATTTAACATTTGAAAAACATTTTCCCATGGTTTTGATTAATCTTTACATCTGACATGTTTCTTCAACTGTTTTCTGTTCTCCCTGACTGGTTTGTAGTTGTTGAAAGCAGTTTTATTTCTTAGTATCAGAAGTTACATTTGAATTCTCGGGAATATCATTGTTGAACATTTTACTTCACTTTTATTTTTACAGGTATTAATTTTCTAATCGTTTTAAATTAGTTCCATCATCAAAATTAGGATTTTTGTTATTATTTTCTATTTTGAGTTAGTAGATTATATTTTAAATTCGTTCATATATTTCCTATTTTGAGTTATTAGATTACATTTTAAATTCGTTTTCTTGGTTTTAATCTTGTCTTAATGATTCTAGTAATTACTGATATTAGCTTTCACTTGATTAATGGTGGCCATTTGCATAGAATAAAACAATTGATAAGTTGAGTTATCTTGACTTAAACCTGACTTAAAATTTCTTGAAAAGGTGTAAAAGGTTTAAAAGTAACCACCTATGTTTTATCATGCATCTTCTTACCAACTCCCATCTTGAATATGTGAATCCTCCCATTCTTGTGGATGTGATGTGATGTACTGTGACTTCTCCATAAACGGAGTCAGGAATCTCTCATCAGATATGACCAGAGAAACCTGTTAGCCACTTTACCTTCCTTTTCCATTGTCCACACTAAGTTTTTCCATAATCTGCTCCATCCCATTTCCACAACATAATCTTTGTCAACTCCATGACCTTCATATCTAAATCCCCTTATTTTTTCCCAAACCTAGCATAAAAACCAATAACTCACTTTCTGTGTAATCACTTTGTTCATATTTAACCTTCCATAACTTCATTATTTGTACCCTGTCTGCTTCCAAACATTTACATTGAAGTAACAGATGCCTAATATTTTCTATGCCTTCTTTACACAACCTGCAGACTAAATCACCCATATTTTTCCATTTACATGTATATTCCCTTGTTGCTAAAGATTCCTTTCAAGTCTTAAACAATAAACTACTTTCCTTACTATTATCATAAATTAACTCACACCCAATGTTCCATTTATTTCTATATATATTTAAACTCGTTTTACTTTCCATACTAGTTCTCCATCTCTCCAACTCCCTATTCTTTATTAATGCATCTATTCTTCTATCCCACTCCTTCCCACTATAACACTCAACAATCCTCCTAACACAATCATCCCATCTTTTGTACAAGTATACTGACATAACTTCTTTATCCAAATCTTCTGCATACCGCATTACCTTTCTCACCCATCTTGTTGTCTGCCCTTTACTTGTAACCCAATTAAATACTATTTTGGCTATTCTTTTATTATCCCTAAACTGCAATCTACCGAACATTTTCAATTTGCTTTTTGCATCCCTCATATAAAAACTTGACCATCCCATTTCTCCTTGAATTGCCACTTTTGCTGTCCACACCTCAGCATCTAATGCATGTCTTCCTACTTCCATTTGTACTTTTTCTAAGCAATCTAATACCCCTTTACTAACACATAATGCATCATTCCCGTATGTTAACCCTGCTACTGCCACTCCCTTCCATACAATTCTAGCCACATCATATTTATTATATGAAAACAGTGTCAGTTTCTTTATCAATCCCTTTCTTTTCTTTGCTTCATTTATCAATTTTTTCTCCCATTCATCCAAGCAATTTTTCTTATTACTCAAGATGATTCCCAAATAACTATATCTATTCACCGCAGTTAACTTTATATATCCCAATAAGAAATCTTTGTCTTCTCTTTCCCCAGTATTCACCATCATTATATTTGATTTTTCTTCACTAAATTTAATCCCCATCTCTTTACCCACCCTTGTGCATGTCCTCAGTATAACTTCCATATCTTCTCTTCTTTCTGCACACAAAAAGTCATCATCCACAAAAAAAGACCAGACAATGTATATACTCTCTTGCCACCTGTTAACGGTATCTCTATCCCTCTTCCTAGTCTTTCTATTGCTCTCTCCATTTCACTCAAATACAATATGAACAAAATAGGTGACATAGGGCATCCTTGCCTCAGTCCCACCCCATTTTTAACTTTAACTGATTCTATATCCCCGAATTGATATGTATAATTAATTATTTTTATATAATTTCTTAATAACACCCACTAAAGCTTCATCCATTCCCAGATTTTCTAAACTTATCCATAATCTATTTCTATTCACTCTATCATATGCCATCTCTCTATATCTATAAAACACATTTATAACTGTCTACCTGAATTTCTACTCATATCTATAAGTTGTGGAGCCAGTGAACAGTGAACTGCTCCCTCTTGCAGCAGGATGTGGACTAGGTTAGATTTATTGTATAAATTTTTACTTATTTAACAAATCTCAAATTCAAACATATCTCTCTCTTATTTTGGTAGTGTTCACATGCAACATAATTACAACACATTAAACTTTATTTTCATGTGATTCTTCATCTTATTTGTCTATTATTATTATCGATTGTTAGTATTATTTTATTAAAGTGGGAATTTCATCTTACTCTAATAATTTGTGTGTAATAAACAGAACCTATATTTAAGAAAATAAAGATAAACAAACTTTAACTAGCATGTAATTTAAACATTATTATCATACATTCTTTTTATTTAATTACTATTATTATTTGATTCCTACCTTTTAATTTTGGACAGGTGAATGTACCACCCATCTGTGCTAGCATTCTTTATTATTTTATTTTATTTAAATTGTTTTGATATGAATTAGGGATTCAAAACTAGGGCATATAAATAAAGTTTCATTTAATCTATTTCAAATTTTTTTTAACACTATATATTTTAAATTTTGAGTTATAATTTCAGTAGAGTCTCTATCTTTTGGATAATGTGCATGATTAATTTGTCATTTCAATTCATAATAACTTATTAAACAGGTCAAGTGGTCAGCACAGCTGTCTTACAAGCAGTTATCCCAGGTTTGCAGGTTTGCTTCCCGGCCGATGCTTTGACACATGGGAAAAAAAAACTTATTAAACAGTTTTTCTTGTATTTCATTTAATTTTATTTATGTCATGTATTGATACCTTCATTTGAATGCATAGTGATGTCATTTTCATTATTTCCATTTATACTATTATATATATATATTTCATTATTTCCATTTATACTATTATATATATATATATAAGAATGAAATTTTTAAAAAAAGATAAATTTATAAATAATAATTATCCATGAAAAGAATAAACATAATAGAGAATAAAAACAATAATAAAAAATAGGAAAGAAAGATAAAGAAGATGGAAATAAAATTATTATTTATATGGGAATTACAATAAATAATCAAAATGAACAAATAAAATTATTTATTTTGAAATGGTTAATAAAAAAAATTAATTGTTACACAATAAATACATAAATAAAAAATAATATAGAAAATGATATCAATGGAGTACTTAAAATTAAATATACAACATGTAAACAAAATAATATAATAAACGAATATATAGGAAAGACAAAAATTTTTTTGGTAACAAGATAAAATAAAGATGATTTAAAAAATCATGAATTAATAAATATGTAAAATAAATAAATCATTAATTTGAAAGGAATATTGTAAAATATAAAAAAATAAAAAACATTATTAATTAAAAAATTAAAATCTAATGCGAATTACGTAAAAAGAAAAAAAAAAATTTTCACAAATTAATTTATTTACAAATTATTATAAATTTATATTAAAATATATGCATTAAAATTTCTATAATATTTCATTAGTTTATATTTATGAGAATTTATATATATAACATACTTATAATGTTAAATTGTGCATGTTTTAATATATAAAAGTAAAATGATGTGTGGAAATAATGAATATATATATAATTTTTTAAAAATAATTGGAAAAAATTAAACAAAAAATTAAAGTTGAAATTTTACATTTAAATATGTTTTAGCTTTTATTTATAAATATTTTAATTTGGATTAAATTTTTATTTTATGATTATATATTTTTAGACAACAAAAAGTTGTAATAATATATTATAAAATAAATATTTAAGTATGATTTTAAAAAGATTATTAGAAAATTTAAATAATATTTTAAATAAATTATAAAAATTTTGATTAAAAATAATATTATCACATGATCACAAACTGTTAACCCAGAGGCAAAATTTTCCATACAGTACTGACACCCAGTGAAAAATCAGAGTAATCAATGAATGCAAGAAGGTTTGTGTGTAAAATCCCTGTCTAGTCCATACTCATCCAATATCTCCAGATTATTTTCTAGCTTATGGCTTTCATCAGTGAGGACTCTTGGATTTGAGAGTACTGCATATAAATCTTAGGATCTAATGTAACCCTCTAGCAGCCACCTTTCACCTTTTTATTTAACTATAAAGTTTCGAGTCCAAAATGAAAACACAATAATGTTTTCTTATATAGTCATATAGATCTGAACTCTGTTCAGCATCTATACATTTTGGGGTCTTTGGTTCTTTAATAACCACAGATACCAAAATGTATAGATGCTGAACTGAGTTCAAATCTAATTGACTGTACAAGCAAATGAGATTGAATTGAAAACCTTATTGAATTTTTATTTTGGAGCCAAAGCTTTATAATTAACTAAAAAAGTAAAAGATGGCTGCTGGAGGATTGCATTAAATCCCAATATCTACATGAAGTACTCTCAAATCCAGGGTTCCTCACTAATAAAAGCCATAGGCTACAACCTAGTTTGAGGCTATTGAATGAGTAGGCACTAGATAGGGATTTTATGCACAAACCTTCTTGAATCTATTGATTACTCTGGCCATCAAACAAAATGTAGAAGAGGAATTGACAATTTATTCGGACTGTTGAAAGTCTATAAAACTACTGAATTATGAGCTGCCTGTTATCAACCATTTTTATATGAATCATACTGGATAACATCAAAAAAATTAGTCCACCACATTGAAGAAGTAATAAAAGTGTAGTAATTTAATTTTTTTTTGTTTAAAAAAAAATACATTTACTACTTATTAAAATTTCTGGGAAAGATCCCATGCAGGCATTATATTGCACAATCATGTGTTAAATAAGTCTCCATTTTGAAACAAAATTTTATATACTTAAAATAAAGTAAAACAGACAAATTGATTATTTCATCATGACAATTCCTGTTATATATTACATGATAAGTACCATATGTATATAATTTAAGCATTTTGATATTTAGTAATTGTTTTGTCTATATTTAAAGTAATATTTGAGGAATTGCATAAAACTTTTTCAGATTTATTTTTGTGTGAAATTCATATTTTTAATATTGTTAGAATTAATATTATTAGTATTGTTAGATTTATTCACGTATTAGAGCTGCTATGCCTTTTCACATACGTATTCAGACTGCCAATAATTTCATAAATCTCGTGAAAAAATATCACATACACATAGTCCATTTTGACAAATTTATCATTTTAAGTTTGTACCAGATCCAAGTGTACATATTATTTGGTCACATCACAAGATTAGAAAGTTACCAGTGGATTGATATGAATGTGAAAAGGTGTAGCAGGTCTAATACATTGCAGGTCTAATATGTAAGTACCTATTTTTTTTTATGAAAAGTAAATTTTACTTGTAATCTGTATATATGTTGAATTCCATGCTCAAAGACAGATAAAGTATTAGAAAACAGGATAATAATAATATTTGGAAATATTGGTTTTGTTTTTTATATTAACCATATCCATCAAAAACACATGATATTCTCTTTTTACATGCAACATGTGCTTCAGTAGCTGATATCCTGTTTATTCTATTCTTTTGGAACCATCTATTGTAGTTTAAATAATTAATCATTACCAGATAGCAATACTCTCACTCTAAGTTTTAAACTAAGGGCCTTCAACAACCAGAAGATTTGTACTACTATCTGGAAACAATAGTTTTGATTACTGAAATGTATAATAGATGGCTCTGGGGTAGAGTAATGGGAGACAATATAAAACTATATTAATGATTATAAAAAATATTTTTTTTCCAAATTAAGTTTTGAAAATTTAGATTGGATTTTGTAAGCTTGAAGTTAATTTGTTCACAACCAAAACTTGAATATTAATCATTAGTAATATAAAATTCTAGAATAAACTATATACTTTATGTCAATTTTTTTAAAAATAATAAATATAATAAAGATGTATTATAATATTAATTTTATTACCTTCTATAAAAATGATTAATTATATTTAAAAAATAGCCAGCATGTAATTCTAAAAATAAAAGAGATTTTACAAAAAAGATTAATTATTATAGGACACAATTGCTATCTGTTACATAAAAGTACTTCTTATTAAATAGGTTACTTCTAATGATAGATGAATGATTACTTGAAAATCAATATAGTTTTAAAGAATCAAGAAGCAGTATAATAAGTTTTGTTGCCAGGAAAATACAAGAGAAATATCATGAGAAAAAAGTAGAATTTATGTCTCTTTTTTATTAATTTGATTAAGGTATTTATTTGAATCATTTAACTGAAAATATTTATGGCAATGTTTAAATTAACTGGATATCCATTAAAATTGATTCTTCATAAACAGCTTCTATATTATAATATGAGTGTAGGTGTTATTACTGTTATGAAAAATCAGAGTGATTTGAAATCAAAGTTGGTGTTAAATATAGATATGTAACAAATTCAACATTGTTTTTGATTTTTACAGTAATGATTTTTGCAACATTTTATGTGGATATCTTTATAAAATGGGCATAAAAATGATATGAAATATAAAAAATGATTTGTATATAAATTTAATTGCGTAAAGTGGAAAATGATTAACTAGGAACATATAACGAAATAATTAGACAAAAGAGCAAAAAAATGTAACAATGCAATTAATAAAAGAGATGATAAACCCGCATGATATATTCACTATTTAAAATTTAGACATAAAATATATTGTATAAAAAATAGTAAACCTTTAAACTATATTAAAGAACCTAAGAGAAAGTAATATATGAAACTAATTATATTAAAAAATTACAAAAACAACTAATTTTTAACCCATTTTTTCTTTTCAACTCTTGTTTTTTAATTTTGTGAATCATTTTTTTATATGTCAGTTTATTCCTCTAATATATATATGTTTACAAAGAATTTTCATAAACAATGTAAACAAAAATATTATTATAATATAAATTACAATTTATGTATTTTTAACTTATTTAATAATAATAATAATAATAATAATAATAATAATAATAATAATAATAATAATAATAATAATAATAATAATAATAATAATAATAATAATAATAATAATAATAATAATAATAATTTGTAATTTATGTCAATAATATTTTGGATTATGTTGTTTATAGAAATTCTTTATAAACATATATATATTATAGGAATAAACAGTTCATGAAAATGGTCTTATAAATGGTTGAAACATTAGAAGAAAACTGAATTATGAAAAAATGGTTCATAAAATAAAATTAAAAAAAAGATTGAAAAGGAAAAGGGAGTTAAAGAATTTGTTGTCTTGTAATTTTTAATATATTAATGGACCATGTTAATAAAGAACACAGTGAAATGATTATTATTGATTTTATTATTAGAAACTAATTATATTAACTACAATACTAAAATTGTAAGAATATATGTAAAACATCAAATAATTGGTCAGTTAAAAATGAGTGAAGAATTATATATATTTTTATGTAGAGTATTTTTATATACATTTTGTACTTATTATACAGAACTTAATTGATAAATTTTACTTTTTATATTACCTATATATTTGGATTGCTTTTTTAATTATTATCCATTCCAATTAATTTTATAAAAAAAGCAATAGATGTCACTACATATGCAATGTAAATTGAAGCTTTAAAGTAGATTCCAATTACATCGAGAAGGGCATAAAATATTTTCCAAGAAAAGCTTTTCTGCATTATTCTTATAATAAATATACAGGATTATCATTATCATATAGTGATATTTTATATTATTTTATTTACTTAAAAATATAAACTTGAGTGAAAGTTTTAATTTGAATTAATTAAAAATAAAAATTATCAACTTCATCCTCTTGGCTTTTAATTTTACAGTATATTGATAACTACCCTATTTTGTTATTCAAAAAACAAAACAAAATGTTTTTCATGTTTTGATGGCAACATACTAATATATTTTGTTTAGTAATTAATATTCAAAAATAATAAGAAGACCAATAATAATAAACAGCTAATCAAAAATGAGTATGTTTATTCCAACTCTAAAAAAGAAAAAGAAAAGAAAGAAGCATTCAAATGAATATACAGCAGAATTGGATTATTTTAATTAATCAAAGATTGTAATGTTCTTAATAGACTCAACACAGGAAATGATCATCAATAAGTGATAGGTAAGATACATGTTAATACAAAACTATAGATAAAAAGTATTTAGAAAAGCATTATTCACTGTTGATGTTCCTAATCTTAAGAAACATTCCAAGGAATTTAAAATTAGAACATACAGATAATTTTAAAATATTAATAGATTTTGAAGATAATGAAATCAATGGGAAAGTGACTGATATATTATCAAAATCTACAGAAAAAATATTTGGCACAAAAGAACCAGAAATTTACAGATAAAAAGGAATATAAAATTATATAAATATAATCCATTAAGAAGAATTGAATATCTAGAGTTCTGCAAAATAATACAAAAAAGAATTAAACCACCAAACATCACATGAACATCATTTCTTATGTTTGCTCATAACTGTTATTAAAACAGGCAAAACTCTCCACACAGTAATGCTACTTAGTGCAAGCCAGAGTAATCAGTGGGTGCCAGAAAGTTTATGCATAAAATCCCTATTACCTACTTATCTAATATTCTAAGACTAGCTTCTAGCTTGTGGCTTTTATCTGAGGAGCCTTGGATCTGAGAGTACTTCACCTAGATCTTAGAATCTAATGCAACCCTCCAGCAGCCGCTTTTTATTTCTACTTAACAAAACTATGAGGATAAAATTGAAAATAACATTTTTAATTCAAGCTCATTATATATAGTCATAAAGGTCTGAACTCAGTTTAGTACCCATACATTTTGGAGAGTTTTGCCTGTTTTAATAATAGTTATGAGCAAGCATAAGAAATGGTGATCATGTGATTATGTGATGTTTAGTGGTTTAATACTAATTTTGCCTAATAGGATAATGGTGGCTATGGTTATTAAAGAAACAATGACATCAAAATGTATGGGTACTGAATTGAGTTCAGACCTATATGACTATATAAACTAATGAGCTTAGATAGAAAATATTGTTTTCAATTTTATTCTCATAGTTTCGTAGTTAAATAGAGATAAAAGGTCGCTGTTGGAAGGTTACATTAGATCGTAAGATAAGTGCAGTGCTCTCAGATCCAAGATTCCTCACTGATGAAAGCCACAAGCTAGAAACTAGTCTGTGGATATTGGATAAGTAGGCCCTAAATAGGGATTTTATGCACAAACCTTCTGGCATCCATTGATTACTCTGGCTACTGAGTGGCACTACTATATGGAGAGTTTTGCATGTTTTTATTAACAGAAAAGAATTAATAGTGATGTAAGAAAATATAATTATGAATTAATAAGGAAAGCTATAGAAGAGAATAGAAGTATTAAAAGTATAAAACATCTTATTGCTAAAATAATAAAAAAATATTTCTGTAATAAGAAAAAAAAGATTAAACTTTTACCAAAAAGAGAGATAATTTCATGAAATGTTTGCAAAAGTATTATATAATAATAAACAACAACAACAACAAAAAAAGTATCTTCTCCAATAATTTTTATTAGTCATTTATTAGACTAGAGATTATTCACTTAATGAATAATATTCCGTAGTATAATTTTCACTATATCATTCTCATGCAAGGTAAGGGCTGGTTTTTATCCACTTTTAATTCTTTGTGGAGGGGTGTAATCATAAACGTATGACCAAAAATATGTGTAAAAGATGTACAATCCCCAAGATGCACATTTTATGCTGAACCAGAACTCATCAGTTGACCCAGATCACGAACTCTTACATATCTTTATCATTGTTCAGTCTATTTATATAGATAGCCTATTACTACAGTTTAATTTACACATATTACTCAATGCAAGCATATTAATATGTTATATTAATCATTCATTAGACTAGAGATTATCCACTTAACGAATAATATTTCTATAGTACAGAAATATTATCTCCAATTTGTAGTAAGCAATACAGTTCTGTAAGTGTAATAATGCTTTTTAAATTTATGTTTATTTTTGCCATTATTATAGAGTGATTTTTTAAAATCTAGAAAATATTGCTCATCTGAGTTTAAGTATCAAGTATGTCTGATTAACTTATCCCTTTATCATGTAGCGATCATTATAGAAACAACTGAAAATGGTTGGCAATAGGTTCATTAGTTATTTTCTGCTTTACTACCACATATTTTTATTATAGCTAATGCTTTAAACATTATTAATGAACTTTACACGGTGCGTAATCTTTTAATGCAACTATTAGTAGTAAATTATATGTATACAATTAAAACCATCTACCAAACATGTATTTATCTACCTAATTTTATTTTATTTTACATCGTAATCAAATACTAATTATTTAAACAAATTAAGATCAATACATACATAATCCCAACGAGCTTTAGGGTAATGTTTATAGAATGACTATATTTCAGTCTTAATTTGTTATTTCTTGATCATTTTTTTAATGTTGAGAAGCAATGGGGGGATCGCCTGCAGACAGAAGCAGCTGTTATCAATCAGAAACGCTAAAGAATGGAGCTGACTTTGAGTCCATTTGTTTGGCATTGATACTTTCAACTAACATTTTTTTTTATTTTTTAAAAAAAAAATCCCTTTTAGTTTCTTTTTTTTCTTAATTGCTTTTTCTCTTTTAGTGAAAGTGTTCCTGGGCAATATATTGATATTCTAATGATGGGCATTCAGACTTATAAAAACAAAGCTATCTGGCATGAAGACATTTTTAAAAGAAATTTTAAAAATACTGCGTTTAAAAATTATAAAATAACTTACATTTATTTATTACATTTTTTTTTCTAAAAAAAAAATTACTTTTGAAATATATTTAATTTAAAAAATATATATCTGTTATCATTTTCAACCATTGTTGATCTATTGCAAGATGACGCTCCCTTTAAGTTTAAGCCCGTTTATCCGATCTCTAGCATCTCTTCTCCACATCACCCCAAGCACAACCTCCTTATTTCATGTATCCATCTCACACACGATCTCTTTATAGGTCTTTTACAAATTCTTGGAATCCAGTTTACGATTTTAATGTTCATCTATTATAATCTCTTCGAGCAATATGACCACCTCAACTTAATTTCAGGATGACAGTAACATCTGTTTGTTTTCTCACCAAAGTATTTTGTTATTTATCCCGTTTTGTTACTCCTGGCTTATATATCTTCATAATTCATTGAATGGGCTGAAATCTCTGTATTGCTCTTCACTTAAGTGTGCTCTTCACTTAAGTGTCCTAGTCTTAGTCCATAAGTTAGAACTGATAAAAAACATTAATTGAAAACTTTCATTTTCAAACACAAGCATATTTCCTTTTAATATAGCTATTTCTACCATTCAACTATAATTATATGATTAATTTCATTCGTTGTATTTCTATCTGCAGTAATAATTTCATCAAGATATTTGCAGTTGTTAACTTTTAATTGATCATAATGTTTGTTTTATTCTTTTCAGAAAATTCACTGAACATTACTTCAGTCTTTTTAGCATTTATCTGTAGTCTTATTTTCTTACTGTTATAACAAAATTATGCATCTATACTTACCCATCATAACATCATCATTTAAAACTATTATTAATATACATCATTCCAACAAATTTTGTTATCTCACATATCCATCACTCATCTGGCCTTTTTCTTGTGTTTTTTTTTTAAATATATAAGTGTGTGTTAAAATTTCTGGCAACTCACTTTCAACAGGTTCTACAAGCAATCATAAATATGATATTGTTCGTAAATTCTTTAACAGAATTTATTTTAACATCTTAAAATTAAAGTATATAAATTTTGGTAGCCTATGTTTGTTAAATAATCAACATGAAGTAATGAATTCATTTAGTTCATTAAAATGTGTGTCTATTGAAACAGTAAGATTTGAATTTAAATCTTAGTTTCACCTCACTTCTGTCATTTCTCCACTTCTCGACCCATTATTAAGATCTTACCTAAATTCTAACTTCGAATATTGGACTTTGTGTGTAATATTATAAAATATATGTACATTTTATTTAAAAACATCGTATATACACACACTCCAATACAAAGTCTATTGTAGATGACTTATTAGATTTGTAACACGTAATTTTGTAAGATTTAAATTGCGTTATTATTATTTAGGTCAGATTTCTGTAATATATTACATTATACAATCTAAAATATTTCTTTTAACTTTTAAAGATAAACTTATTTAAAAATAGATATTCCCCTGCTAATTAGAGTTTGCAAGTCATAGTGGGAGGGAGAAAAGATAATAGAGCTGAGAAGTATTCTTAAACTTGTCATTTAAAAGTTTGTTAAAAGTATTTGTAATTAGGTCAAATGTAATGTAAATTAAAAAGGTGGTCTAATTGAAATTGCAATTTCAACATGTGCTTCTGATCTACCAAAGCGAGGTAGAAAAAAATGTGGTCGGATTGAAATTGCAGTCTCAATATGTACCATTAATGCATCCGTTACCTGAAGGGATATAATAGCCACAGACCAGAGAGACCACTTAGATTGATGATGCAGTGTTCGATGGATCCAAAAGATCAAGAGAGAAAGGAATAAAAAACAACAGGGGGGTATCTTGTGATGTTTGTTTTTGTTGTCATTGGTGGTTTGTTGTTGCTGTTACTCTGTTTCCAAATCCAGATCATACTTTAACCTAACAATGTGCGAGGAGTCGGGTGACTGCTGTGCTCTTCTGGGCTGTGGCATACAAATGAAACAAACCTGAACTCAAATTGCTGTGTGTATATATCTTCATAATGTGAATGCTATTAAAGAAGGAACATCATACTCTCCCATCAAGTGTGCACACTTCAAATAATCGAAGGTAAAACAATACCAAGAGTAACACTCCATCTTATAAATCTGTGTTAAAACATTGTGTAATATCCTATAAATCTCATTCTTATTACTCTACTTGGATATCTATAATTTTTGTTATTTATTATATATTATATTTCATGCCTTCATGATATCCGAGCTGATGTTCTCTAACTAGTAAATTCGTTAAGAGTCACTACTCATTTGCATGACTTTTAGATTCACATAACATCCCCCCCCCTCTCTTTTATAAATGGTCAGTTCAGGAATTATAAATTTATTGTTATATGTTACTATAAATAATATAGAAGCGAGACCCTATAATCTTTGGTATGATGTGTTAGCAGCTTTAGCAATCATCTTATTTTATTAAACTGTGTCTTAAATTGTATCTTGTTAAGCCTTATCAAGCTAGAATATTATAATCATGGGGGGTAGTAGATAGATATTAATTTGTTTAATCAGTGTGGGTGGATTGGAAATAATGTCTCTGTTTTAAAAGCATAGTAGTAATAATAAAATTGCATTGATTTTGTGAAATGCATTGGTTTATGAGTGCAGATTAATTTAAACTGCAGAAATGAAATAATTGGACTCTTCAAGTACTCTAGATCCCATATAATCAGGCATACAGAAATGATCCCAATGGTAGCTAACCTCATCATGCAGTCAGGAATGGAAAGGCGAAAACCTCATACCAATGCCACGCTCACGACTATTCCTAATGACTCCGGCTTGATGTTTGGCCATCTTTCCCATCTCTAGTGTTTCTCAGCAGTTGTACTTGAATAAAAGCTGACTCTTCCTAAATTCAGCAGCACCAAAACCTATCGCATGTCACTTTGTTTATAAATATGAATATCTATGCTAGATCTGTTTCCATTTCTTTCACATCATCTACTCTAATAGTAATTTTATTAGTATAGACTTATTTATTAATAGTACATGTGTAATGACTGCTGGATTGGCATATACCCTCATACTTGAAGATCTCATCTTGTAATCTCACAGCATCCACATTTAAACAGGAGGCATGAAGTGTAACTGAATACTGATACCTCAGCAGTGCCTTAAATCAAATGTAACTTAATTTAACCCTAATTAAATATTTATCTCTAGCTATTTATGCATTTGCTTATCTGCTTTGTTTAGTAGTAATGTTCGATATTTCATTTCAATTATTATAAGAGCATTCAATTAAATAGCAGTAGCCCTTAGTCTTAAAATAGTTAGAGTCTCTTGTATCTACCTGACCACAAAACCTAGAAAGATATTTGCTATTGTTATGGTACACACATTGTCCTGTGGTGTTTGTTGTGAAATAGAATGACTATGTTCGAACATGGTACCGCAGGTCCTGAACCCACCTGTTGTGCTGCTCTTCAAATATGGTGGTGGAATTTTGCAACATGTTAACAAGGTAAACGAGTTCTTACCGTTACTCTATATGTAATAAAATAATGATAATGATATTAAATATATATATAATCACATGTTGCTGTACCAATTATGCAAAATTCCAGAATCATCTATGGTATGGATTTTTAAAAAAATGAAAATCACAGAATCCTCAGTTCAGGTCCCACAGTTTGGTAGTAATTAAGTCATATATATATATGAATTGTAACAGAAATTTTGTTGTCAGCCCGAATGCATATACAAGCTAATATCAATTGCCCCTAACATTGCTGGTGCTAATAACATAGAAAATAATAAATCATCATCATCAATCATTATCAATCCACTACAGGATGAAGGTCTCTCCAAGCTTAATCCATCTTCTCTGATCTTTAGCTTCTCTTCTCCACATCACCCCTGCACATTTTCTTATTTCATCCATCCATCTCACATGTGGTCTCTTTCTGAGTCTTTTACAATCTCTTGGAATCCAGTTTAAAATTTCAATTGTCCATCTATTATCATCTCTTCTAGCAATATGTCCAGCCCAACTCCACTTCAATCTTTTAATTTTTTCAATGAGGTCAGTAACACCTGTTTGTTCTCTTACCCATACATTGCATTTTCAATCTCTTCTTGTTACTCCCAACATACATCTCTCCATACTTCTTTGAGTGGTCTGAAGTCTCTGTATTGCTCTTCTATTAAGTGTCCAAGTCTCAGATCCATAAGTAAGAACTGGTAAAACACATTTATTAAAAACCTTCCTTTTCAAACACATAGGCATATTTCCTTTTAGTATCAAGTTATTTCTACCAAAAGCACTCCAACCAAGTTTAATTCTATGATTAATTTCATCCATTATGTTTCCATCTGTATTAATAATCTGACCAAGGTATTTGTAACTGTTAACTTCTTCTAATTCATCATAATCAATCTTTATTTTCATATTTTGAGCAAATCGATTAAACATTACTTTAGTCTTTTTAACATTTATCTTTAGTCCTACTTTTCTACTTTCATCTGATAACTCCTGCAACATTTCCTGCAGCTCTGAAGCATTATTTGCAAAAACAACTACATCATCTGCGAAATCTAAATGACTTAAATAATCTCCATTTACTTTCACTCCTTTAGTTTCCCATTTTAATCCACAAAATACTTCTTGCAGCACTGGTGTAAAAAGTTTTGGAGATATGGAGTCACCTTGTCTTATACCTTTCTCAATGTTGACTTTCCCAGTATCATTATGTAATCTAATTGTTGCTGTTGCATTTTTATAAATATTCTTTAAAATATGACAATATCCTGGATCTATACCTTGATGATCCAATGCTTTAATCACTGAAGAAATGTTTATAGAATCAAATGCCTTTTCATAATCTACAAATCCAAAACATAATGACAACTCATATTCATTTGTCCTTTCTATAACTTCTCTCAATACCTGGATATGATCTACTGTACTAAAACGACTTTTAAATTCAGCTTGTTCTCTTGGTTGGTGGAAATCCAATGTTCTCTGTAGACAAGTTGTAATTATCTTGGTAAAAGTTTTGTATAAAACTGATAAAAGGCTGATAGGTCTGTAATTTCTAATATCTTCTTTATCACCTTTTTTAAATATTAATATTATTACTGCATTCTTCCAATCATCTGGTACATCTTTATCATTTAGACATTTGGTATATAACTTTGCTAAAAAAATTTCTATTTCTTCACCTGCTTCTTTTAATATATCAATTATAATTCCATCATTACCTGGAGCCTTTCCTTTCTTCATACATTTAATTGCATGTCTCACTTCTTCATTTAAAATTCTGGGTAATTCGGAAGATGTAATAGATATAGGAGGTACTTGTTCTTTATTACTATATAATTCTTGATAAAAATCTTCTACCAATTTCATGATGTCATCTCTCTTTTTAGTAATAATTTCATCTTTTTTTTCTTATTGCAGATATAAATTTCCTACCAATACCAAAATGTTGTTTAACATTCTTGAGACTTTTATTTTCTTCTACAGCTTTCCTTGCTAGTTCACAGTTATACTTTCTTATATCATTTTCAACTCTTTTCCACACCATTTTACAAAATTCTGAGATATTCAATTCTTTTTAATGCATCATTTTTGTATATCTTCATATTCCTTCTTTTCTTCATAAATTCTCTAGTCTCAGTAGAAATTTTATTAGTCAATTGCTGCTTTTTTCTACCAGCTATCTTTGTTGCAGTTTTTAAAAGTGTATCAGTTATTTTCATATTAATTTCATTCAAATCTGAATCATGTTCAAAATCTACTAATACTTGAAACCAATTTGTAAGTTCTAATTTAAATTCATTAGAATGTTTCTGAAGATTAGGAATATCAACTGTAAATATTGTTTTTCTTAATAATTTTTGTCTCTCTAGTTTTACATTAACACGTATCTTACATCTTACTAATCGATGATCACTTCCTGTGTTAAATTTATTAAGAATATTACAATCTTGAAATATGTATTTTCTGTTAGTCAAAATATAATCCAATTCTGCTGTACCTTCATTTGGATGCTTCCATGTCCATTTCCTTTTAACATTTTTCTCAAAAAAAAATTCATAATATAAAGTTTTTCTTTTTCTGCAAACTCCACAAGTCTATGTCCTCTCTCATTTCTATTACCATAACCAAAATTACCTACAGCAATTTCATCTTTCATTTGTTTACCAATTCTAGCATTAAAGTCTCCCATAACAATTTTAAAATGTTGTTTACTCTGATCAATAGCCTTTTGTACATCCATATAAAAATCTACTACTACTTCATCACTATGAGAACTTGTTGGTGCATAAACCTTAACTATGTGCACAGAAAGGACACTTAATACAACTTAGTATTGTGTCAAACTTTAGAATATTCATTATTAATGGATGGAGAAGTATTGATGAGATACTTTTACAAATATATACATGTCCAGATGTTAGAATAGCAAGCATGTAGCTGAAATAAGTATGATGATTATAGTTGGGTTGTTATTATGGTGATCCATACAGCTTCATAATGAAGATCTAATTATATATCAAGTAACTCAGTGATAGCTCTCTCTCTCTTTCTCTCTCTCTCTCTCTCTCTCTCTATATATATATATATATATATATATATATATATATATATATATATATATATTGTGCCATTACAATTTGGTCACTAGCCAAATTTATAGTAATGTGCATGTAGAAAAGGTAAAACAAAATCATCATCACAATTTTATATAACCATAAAGGAAGTTGTAGGGCATCCAAGTTTAAACCCTACAAGGTCCAGTTCTAAAAGCTTTAAACAGAGAAAGAATGGGTCAACAATTATATGCTTTATTTGTTTGTGTGTTGATAGAAAGGTAATACACACATTTAAACTATTTAATATTTAAATTTTCTGTTAAAAAGCAAAGTTATAATGCATACATATAGGCAATGTATGTGTAAATTATTTATTTGTTTTATATTTCAAATATTCAACATTTTAACTTTCTTTAAAACTAAGCTATGCTTGATCAATTCTAACATTTTATTCTATACTTTTATTTTGCTTTTCTTTAATTATAAGTGGGATTTAAAAGTTACAGATTTAATTAAATAATTGGGTTATAATTACTAAGCTAGCAATTATAGTATTTAAGGTTAGTTTATGAATGATTTGAAAGAATGAAGGATGTGTGTACATTACATACAAAATTTTACATTTCCTAAATATTGAAAGAAAAGGAAGTATTAAATCTGTTAAATTATTTTTTTTTGTACAATTTTTTTTTGTTAAAAGAGGAAATCTGTTTAATCAGATATCGATCTTTGTAGTAATTTTTTTTTGTAAATGATTGTCACTTTGGAAACTTATAATGAGTCAGAGCTCTAAATTTTGAAATTGTCTTATCTCAAGATCTATAGAAAGGAAGCTCAAAGATTTGAAGTGTTACCTGGATGTTAAAAAGAAAAAAAAACAAAAGAAAGGAAATAAGAATTGAGTCTATTTTTTTTTTTAAAACAAAAGTGTCTGGAAAAAGGATTAAACTTTTCAGTTGAAAAATACTTTGGTTGAAAATAAATTAGAGATCTAATTAAAACAAATTTGTCCAAAAATAGCAAGTGATGCTATCTCTGATTGGTTAAGGTAGCTAAAAATTGGATATAAAAAGCTGTCTTGAATTATTATTAAGATTATTATTGTGATTGATTCAGATTATTAAACTATCAATATTGAACGTTGAAAATATAAAAAATGGCTTGCTAGAAAAATTATATGTATATTCCATGTTGCCGGACCATCTGGAGGAAGCTGCACATCACATAGGAAAGAAAAGATGTGTCTAAAATAATATTCTACACCTTTCAACTGACCAGATAAATAAGATGTTTTTAATAGAAGGAAGAAAGCATTCACCTGCATTCAAAGAAGATGAATTAATCTACTGATAAATATTAATCATCAAGTCCAATTAATTGTTACAACAACTGATTTTAAACTCAAGAAAATTTACAAATGGGAAAACAACTGCTGTATTTCATCCACATGCTTGACAGGAAGAGAAGAAAAATTAATATAATGATTTCCAAATTGTCCACTAAAGCAAATAACCTCAATAGAGTCATCATCATCAAATAGTTATACACCTCAAGAAAGAGATTGTTCCCAGTAAAACGGAAATGGTAGCTGCAGAAATATAAACATTATACAAGACAAGTTTGAACCCTTGGAAATTCGCCACAAACAAAAGATCGGTAATATGACTTTTTATATCTATTTTCTTTATGATATCAGTCTTAATAAACATTTTAGCAATAAAGTGGTATATTTTTATTTAAAGAACTTTTAAAGACTATTCAGATCGATTAAAACAAGAATGTCTTACTAATAATAACTTTGAGCTTCATAAATTATCTTGAATGTATCAAAATTATATGTTTATTAATTTTACAGTTATGAAATATGAATATGTAAAACAATTTTTTTTTTATGGTATTATGATTTTAGTTTTAACTAATATATTATTATTTTGGTTTTAAATAATATTTTGTTATTATGGGATAAAACACGCACATACATAATAATATTTTTATATGTGTATAATTGGAAGTGAATGTGGAATAATGAGTAGTATTAGAATATTAGATTATTTTGTTTCAAGTTCAGTATAGATTTCAGCGCTTGGAAGGGAGGGGGAGAAAATAATTTAAAACTTTTTTCTAAAACTTGCTCTTTCAATTTTACTAACATTTTTTTTTTACATTCTATTTACATGTTGGATTTTAAAGTATGTGTGCTAATGAGCAGATAATATTTTTTGTCTTGAAATACTTTTCTCATGGAGTGAAAATCATGGTCAATGTGACGTCCAACTTAATACAAAATACATTTGAAGGGAAAGGGGGAAGAACTTAAAATTAATCTGAGGATTGTTATATAATCAATTATTATTATTATTCATGTCAATTTTCATATTTATCTAGAAATTTTTATGTATATGTTAGAAATGTAGTAATAAATATTAGTTTGTTTTATTAAACGAGGCGTATATATTTCATTAAGTGTAGTCTTTGTTAAGTGTGATTATTCATCATCATCAATGGTTGAATATTAGTTATTTAAGATATAAGTAAATATGCTAAAATTAAGCAATAATTATGAATTTCTTTATAAAATTAGTTTTATGTTTAGGCTTAGTCCTAGAGCTGTAGTTGAAACCCTTGTCATTATCGTTATTATTATCATCATCATCATCATCATCAACGTTTTAATTAATGAGCTGTTTAACTGTTTAAAGGCCATAAATAAATATTGATTTTATAATATTTAGTGATTTCTTAGTATTATTATAACCACATCCCATCATCTATTTCATGCAAGGATGAGTGAATTGCCATCCTAAATTAGTTATATATAATCTGAGCTAGTGAACTTATAAAAATATTGAAACACATTTGTTATGTTAAGATCTGAGAAATGATTTATGTCTAATATACTCCACTTTGGTTTAAAGATGTTTTACTTTTACCTAAATATTAGTGCTTATAGTGATATGGCTCAAAAAGCAAAATCTTCCATTTTTATTATAAATAAAGTACCAAGAAGGGATTCAAACCCGGTACATGTGAAAGGTTATCAGATATAACCGTGTCTAGATTCAGATAATCTAGTGGCGCCCTGCTAGACCATATTCACTTAGTATTTGTTTAAACATGCACTTAACATCAAACCAAGAAATGAAAGTGGATAAGACCTACTGCCTGTATACCTGAGTTATATTTTATTGAATTACTAGTGTACTCACTTCACGTGATTTCCATATACCTGAGTTATAATACTGGTTATTAATAATTTCCCCATAATTCTTGATAGTGTTATATTTTGAACCTTTACTTAGTTATGGTAATATCTTTTTTTTGACTCATTTTATTATGTTACAATGGACACCCAACTGGGGCCTGATATTTTACCATATACCTGAAAAAGAGAGTCTATAGAATGATGGGAGATGTGTGGTTAAAAATAGAGAAATTTTTTTTTAGTAAAATTTTTTTTTTTCAGTAAAAATTTTTTTTTTGTCTTACAAAATTTTCTTGGCCAAACAGTCTTATTTTAGATGATGATGTTTAATATGATTTAATTTTTCATTGATGATGATAAAATGGGTACAGCCATAAAACAGCTTAGTTTTTTTTTTTTATCAATTTTGAAAATAGAGATGAATATCACAACTTAAGACAAAGGTGAAATAAATAATAGATTTTTTTTTGTGGAACATTAAAATAATTTATTGCCAGATAGGATAGGCATAGTAATAGTGATGAATTATGGAATAGTAGTCTCATGTGTGTTTGGGGAGTTCATTTTGTAAAAAGTCTATGATTTTAGAGGTTTGATTGGATGGTTGATCGTTGGAGTTTGGTTGGTTAGATTGCAGTTTTGATGATGAGTGAGGAGTTTTGTCATTGCCTTGAGAATGCTATGTATTTCGTGTAACTTATGAATGATCAAACCCATTCACTGCTCCAACCCAATTTATATGTTATCTTTATTTTATCATGAAGCAGTTAACAGCAGACCTGCCATGATATCAGCCTATAAGTCTCCAAGAGAGAGAGCATGGCATAGTTTTCCAATCAAGTTTATATGTTATTCTTATTTTATCATGAAGCAGTTAACAGTAGTCCTGCCATGATATCAGCCTATAAGTCTCCAAGAGAGAGAGCAAGGTTTCGTTTTTGTAGTCTATAATAAGCAGGGCATTCCTTGATACTTGCCACATAAGACTCCAAGAGAGAGAGCAAGGCATAGTTTATCTATTTTAGCCCCTAAGACTTAATACATCTTTTATTGCAACAGAGTTTGCTTCATTCAATCAAGGGTTGTGGTAGTTAATAGTGATCGAATTGGGATGATCTTCTGAGTGCTCGTGATGCATTGTGTGATTATAGTGCTGTGACTGAATTCTTTTATTTATCTCAAGATTGTGAACTGCTAGTCATTCTGTGGACTGTCAATATCTGTCGGATTTCTGGGAGAATGGATGAATGTATAATTTGGGCTATTACAGACAGACATGCACTATATAGATTATTGTTGTGTAGTTCATTAAATAAGGATATTAAAATTTTTTTTTTGTTGTATTTGTAAATGCATAATAAGG
This sequence comes from Epiperipatus broadwayi, assembly GCA_028023455.1. Classification (NCBI taxonomy): domain Eukaryota; kingdom Metazoa; phylum Onychophora; class Udeonychophora; order Euonychophora; family Peripatidae; genus Epiperipatus; species Epiperipatus broadwayi. Next base: position 2,983,888 of record JAQFVV010012454.1, read on the forward strand.
TGAAAATCAAATCAGTCAGTTGGTCAGAATAGGTGTCAGACAGGGAGAAGATGTGTGGATTTTTGATGGTCAGGGAAGTACAGATGGGATATATATAGTTTTATAACATGAGTGAACTAAATTATAGTATGGAAGAGGTTATGGAAGAGGAAGGTGCCCCAATACCAGGAATCAGTGATCGTTTTCATACTGAAGAAGAGGATGGGGAGGTTTTCTTAAAAACACAAAAGGAAAGAGAGGAAGTAGAGGAAGATGCCTTTAATGTTAGTAGCAATAATAAGGCCTCAAGTACAGAAATGGTAGATGAGAAGCCAGAAGTGGGCCAGGCTCAAATAGCAAAGATGGCACCATCAGACATGGACATGATAATGCAGATGCTCAGAAGTATGGTAAATCTAGAACAAAAGATGGAGAAAAATATAGAAAGTATGCTAGAAGATAATAGAATCTGGAGAGAAAGTTTAAGAGATGATAAAAAAGGCATAGAAAGGGTAGAAAGTTTAAAAGAAGAGGATAAGAGGAGTGAAGATGAATTAAAAGATCGTATTAATGTAGGGCTGCAGGATCAGTCAAACCCAAATTCAAGGCAAAATGATGTTAGCATCAGTCCAGATGACTGTAGGGATAGCTCAGAACAGAGTCAGTCAGAGAAAAGGATGCCTACTTTAGTTAACAATCCACAAGGTGAAAAAGAAGTAGAAAGGCCGATATTAGCCATAATACCAAATCTCCCAGTAAAGAAAGTAAATGAGATGATGACCAAAGAGCAGATTGGGATAGATCATGAAGTGAAAAGAAGGAAAAGAGAGTTGGAGGAAAAACTTCATGCATCCGATAAGATGATTGATTTAAGAGAGGCAATAAGGGAGATGAAACCAGTTATTTTAGAAAGAGAGCAAAAGTTTCAACAGTCTGTAGTTCTCAATCTAGTAACTAACCAGCATGTGTGGTTTCAAAAATCTGTCTTCTTAAATAGATTGGAGATACCTTATATATGGTATAGAGAGGCAATCTCTCTGAAAAATGTAAATGTCCAAATCTCTCTGAAAAATTCAACTGCTCTGGAAAAGTCAAAAATAAGTTATATCTGGTACAGAGAGGCAATCTCTCTGAAAAATGTAAATGTCCAGTGTGTATCAGACAGAGAATCAATCTCTCTGAAAAATTTAAATGCTCTGTTAAATTTAAGTGTGCCTTATATTTGGTACAAAGAGTCAACCTTTCTAGAAAATTTAAAAATAAATTATACATGGCCCAGAGAATCAATCTCTCTGGAAGATTTAAGGATAAATGATATCTGGTATAAAAAGCAATCTCTAGAAAATTCAAAGTGCCTTATGTATGGTACAGGGAGTCAATCTTTCTAGAAAGTTTAAAAATAAAGTATGTATGGTATAGAGAGTCAATCTCTCTAAAGAACTTCAAGGCATATTACATAAGGTACCAAGAGTCCATATTTCTAAATGGAGTTTGTAATAGGAGGTTATATAAAATAAAACCTCCAGATATGTTTTATAAATATCCAGTCAAGATGAAAAATGGAAATATTAAAAAGGGACTGGATGTACAGGTGCATTTTTATGCAGACCACAATATGGTTTGAAAAGAAAAAGCCATTCCAAATTACCAAGAAAATAGGAGAGAATGCCTTTATGCTTGCTGCTCTTGATGGGAATAAGGGGACCTATAATGCTAGGAGTTTGATCCCTTATACTTCAGCAGAATAGCCTGGCAAAGATCTCCAAATAAATTATTTTTAGGTTTTTTTTTTAATGAAAAATATATTTACCAGTAGTTAATTTTTTTTTATATATATTATAAGTGTTTATTATTATTAGTGTATTTATTGGTTAGGATTTTTTTTTAAATATAGTTAAAACAAAAGTGCTGATGATTTTATCCGAAGGGGGAGAAAGTTGTGCCATTACAATTTGGTCACTAGCCAAATTTATAGTAATGTGCATGTAGAAAAGGTAAAACAAAATCATCATCACAATTTTATATAACCATAAAGGAAGTTGTAGGGCATCCAAGTTTAAACCCTACAAGGTCCAGTTCTAAAAGCTTTAAACAGAGAAAGAATGGGTCAACAATTATATGCTTTATTTGTTTGTGTGTTGATAGAAAGGTAATACACACATTTAAACTATTTAATATTTAAATTTTCTGTTAAAAAGCAAAGTTATAATGCATACATATAGGCAATGTATGTGTAAATTATTTAATTGTTTTATATTTCAAATATTCAACATTTTAACTTTCTTTAAAACTAACCTATGCTTGATCAATTCTAACATTTTATTCTATACTTTTATTTTGCTTTTCTTTAATTATAAGTGGGATTTAAAAGTTACAGATTTAATTAAATAATTGGGTTATAATTACTAAGCTAGCAATTATAGTATTTAAGGTTAGTTTATGAATGATTTGAAAGAATGAAGGATGTGTGTACATTACATACAAAATTTTACATTTCCTAAATATTGAAAGAAAAGGAAGTATTAAATCTGTTAAATTATTTTTTTTTGTACAATTTTTTTTTGTTAAAAGAGGAAATCTGTTTAATCAGATATCGATCTTTGTAGCAATTTTTTTTTGTAAATGATTGTTTCACTTTGGAAGCTTATAATGAGTCAGAGCTCTAAATTTTGAAATTGTCTTATCAAGATCTAAAGAAGGAAGCTCAAAGATTTGAAGTGTTACCTGGATGTTAAAAAGAAAAAAAAACAAAAGAAAGGAAATAAGAATTGAGTCTATTTTTTTTTTTAAAACAAAAGTGTCTGGAAAAAGGATTAAACTTTTCAGTTGAAAAATACTTTGGTTGAAAATAAATTAGAGATCTAATTAAAACAAATTTGTCCAAAAATAGCAAGTGATGCTATCTCTGATTGGTTAAGGTAGCTAAAAATTGGATATAAAAAGCTGTCTTGAATTATTATTGAGAAGAGTATTGTGATTGATTCAGATTATTAAACTATAATATTGAACGTTGAAAATATAAGAGATGGCTTGCTAGAAAAATTATATGTATATTCCATCGGGTGCCGGACCATCTGGGGAAGCTGCACATCACATAGGAAAGAAAAGATGTGTCTAATATAATATTCTACACCTTTCAACTTACCAGATAAATAAGATGTTTTTAATAGAAGGAAGAAAGCATTCACCTGCATTCAAAGAAGATGAATTAATCTACTGATAAATATTAATCATCAAGTCCAATTAATTGTTACAACAACTGATTTTAAACTCAAGAAAATTTACAAATGTGAAAACAACTGCTGTATTTCATCCACATGCTTGACAGGAAGAGAAGAAAAATTTAATATAATGATTTCCAAATTGTCCACTAAAGCAAATAACCTCAATAGAGTCATCATCATCAAATAGTTATACACCTCAAGAAAGAGATTGTTCCCAGTAAAACGGAAATGGTAGCTGCAGAAATATAAACATTATACAAGACAAGTTTGAACCCTTGGAAATTCGCCACAAACAAAAGATCGGTAATATGACTTTTTATATCTATTTTCTTTATGATATCAGTCTTAATAAACATTTTAGCAATAAAGTGGTATATTTTTATTTAAAGAACTTTTAAAGACTATTCAGATCGATTAAAACAAGAATGTCTTACTAATAATAACTTTGAGCTTCATAAATGATCTTGAATGTATGAAAATTATTTGTTTATTAATTTTACATATGAAATATTAATATGTAAAACAATTTTTTTTTTATGGTATTATGATTTTAGTTTTAACTAAATATTATTATTTTGGTTTTAAATAATATTTTGTTATTATGGGATAAAACACGCACATACATAATAATATTTTTATATGTGTATAATTGGAAGTGAATGTGGAATAATGAGTAGTATTAGAATATTAGATTATTTTGTTTCAAGTTCAGTATAGATTTCAGCGCTTGGAAGGGAGGGGGAGAAAATAATTTAAAACTTTTTTCTAAAACTTGCTCTTTCAATTTTACTAACATTTTTTTTTTACATTCTATTTACATGTTGGATTTTAAAGTATGTGTGCTAATGAGCAGATAATATTTTTTGTCTTGAAATACTTTTCTCATGGAGTGAAAATCATGGTCAATGTGACGTCCAACTTAATACAAAATACATTTGAAGGGAAAGGGGGAAGAACTTAAAATTAATCTGAGGATTGTTATATAATCAATTATTATTATTATTCATGTCAATTTTCATATTTATCTAGAAATTTTTATGTATATGTTAGAAATGTAGTAATAAATATTAGTTTGTTTTATTAAACGAGGCGTATATATTTCATTAAGTGTAGTCTTTGTTAAGTGTGATTATTCATCATCATCAATGGTTGAATATTAGTTATTTAAGATATAAGTAAATATGCTAAAATTAAGCAATAATTATGAATTTCTTTATAAAATTTAGTTTTATGTTTAGGCTTAGTCCTAGAGCTGTAGTTGAAACCCTTGTCATTATCGTTATTATTATCATCATCATCATCATCATCAACGTTTTAATTAATGAGCTGTTTAACTGTTTAAAGGCCATAAATAAATATTGATTTTATAATATTTAGTGATTTCTTAGTATTATTATAACCACATCCCATCATCTATTTCATGCAAGGATGAGTGAATTGCCATCCTAAATTAGTTATATATAATCTGAGCTAGTGAACTTATAAAAATATTGAAACACATTTGTTATGTTAAGATCTGAGAAATGATTTATGTCTAATATACTCCACTTTGGTTTAAAGATGTTTTACTTTTACCTAAATATTAGTGCTTATAGTGATATGGCTCAAAAAGCAAAATCTTCCATTTTATTAGAAATAAAGTACCAAGAAGGGATTCAAACCCGGTACATGTGAAAGGTTATCAGATATAACCGTGTCTAGATTCAGATAATCTAGTGGCGCCCTGCTAGACCATATTCACTTAGTATTTGTTTAAACATGCACTTAACATCAAACCAAGAAATGAAAGTGGATAAGATCTACTGCCTGTATACCTGAGTTATATTTTATTGAATTACTAGTGTACTCACTTCACGTGATTTCATATAATACTGGTTATTAATAATTTGCCCATAATTCTTGATAGTGTTATATTTTGAACCTTTACTTAGTTATATCTATTTGAGTAACTCATTTAATTAGGTTACAATATATATATATATATATATATATATATATATATATATATATATATATATATATATATATATATATATATATATATAAAATTATTAACAGATGTAATTGTTTAAATATTTTCATGTATAAAATAAACTTTATTAATGACAAATGGTATACAAATATCAACATATGGACAGGGGAATTTTTCTTTAGTATGGTGCAAAGGTGCATCACTTATAAAATATTGTTATTCTGACTAGTGGCTTAAGTCAGATACAGATTCAGTTTTAAACTATAATTTATATCATTTTAAAACAACAACAAAAAAAACTAATAAAAATATTGTGCTGCCAAGTTTTTTTCGATAGTATTTCTGGGTATATATTTTAGGATATATAAAAATGTATTTTATACCACTCTTCTTTTTTTTTTAGAACATGATATTTTTCATATTTTTTTTTTTTTTGTTGTTGTCAAAAATTACAGAACAGCAAGAAAGTCACATGGTTTTAATAGTGGCATTATGTGGATTAAAATTTTAATGTTTTCTCAACCAATTATTTTAGGTTAATCATTTGTTTGTGGAATACAAAGTATCATAAAGATGAGAAGTATGGACATGTTTCAAAAATGTGTATCATATCTTTTGAATGATTATTCAATAGCATGCGGGATCCAGATTTAATTTAAACCAGTTAATGAGGAAAGTTTTTGTAGGAATTGTGTTAAGTAATAGGTTAAGGAAAAGTTTTAGCCATGGGAACACACCTATTTTGGAATCTGATTAAAGTTTTGGCAATTGGGGGGGGGGGTAGCCATTGATGTCTGTCAGAGTGTATAATTATTTTCAGAACTGCAAATGATATATCAGTTAAAGAATTGATGTTATAATTGTCCAACAGATCTTGTTTAATTTTAATTATTTTATTGACTGGAATAGCTTTAGGCTTTTAATATAAAGAAGATAATAGAAAAATGGATATTTACCTATTTTTTTTTTAGTACAATTGACAATTGTCTTTTCTTTGGTTATATATATATATGCAATGCAGTTTTATAAACAGTTCAGGAATTTTTTGTTTACTTTTTTTTTTTTTTTTTTTGAAATTATTAGTTGCCACATGATAACATATCAACTTCATTGATGATTTTTGGTAGTTTTTTCCTGTGTAGATAGCAAATAGCTTATATTGATACTTCTAACTTATTTTCCTTTTTAATACAGGCAAGTTGCTATTAAGCAAATTGGTATATTTTTGAATAGGTACTTGGGAGGATTTACATTACTTCTGGTTTGGTTATCTATTGGATCTGGGTCAGATTAGTTCAAGAGGCAAGCAATTCAAAATCCATACTGAACAGATTTTTTAGTAAAACGATTATGATTGATTCAAATATTTCTTGATAGAAAGAACTATAATAATAGTTACTGTTTTTTTATCATTTAAAATCAGTCTTTCTTATGATCTTTATACCTATTTCCTTTTCTTGCTTGTAGCAATTTGTATAGGCAACTCGTCTCAATATTTACTCTTGAACTGTCTCTGACTCACCTAACTTGATAGAAAGAGTCAAAAAGGTAAATAATATCCAAGACAAAAATGAACAAAATAACGTATGAATGAAAAATTGAAGATTTGGCAAAGAGATTAAAACTTTCTCCAAAGTCTGATCTTATATATTCATGGTGTGTTTATTATAGAACTGGTTGCTAATCATTTAATTATTTTATTTGATGTACATATTCTCTTTGTTTGTTTTGTTTATATTAAATCTTGTAACTAATTTTTAACATACTTCTATTGAATGTTTTTTTTTAAAATTTCATACACATGTTAGGTATAAATAACAATGTGATATTTCAGGATTGATCAGCCTAAAAGTGTTGATAGACTGAATTTCATACCATATTGGTATTAGTTTAGTCCATTTTCAGTGATGCACAATAGATAAAAAAAATACAATGATGTTTGCATTGAATTTCATAACTAATTCATGTAAGCATTTACAGTTAATTAAAATAGAAATAAAAAGAAATGATTGTTTAACTAAAACTTGCTTTTTTAAAACATCACCTTCCTAAACACAAAATCTTGTAAACAATTTTTAACATGCATGAATTTCATTTTGAACACTGGAAATTCAGTGATGTTGTTTACATTCTCGGTTTTTTAATTTGAATATGGATAGTAAAAAGAGGTAAAACTTTTTATACAGTAGTGTCACCCAGAGTAATCAGTGGATGCAAAAAGGTTTGGGCATAAAATCCTTATTTATTGCCTAATCATCCAACATCCACAGACTAGTTTCTAGTTTGTGGCTTTCATCAGTCAGGAAGATTGGATGAGTAGGCACTAGATAGAAATTTTGTGCACAAACCTTCTTACATCCATTGATTATTCTGGCTTGCATTGGGAGGCACTATTGTATGGGGAGTTTTGCCTCTGTTGTTAACAGCTTGTGTAAGATTGATCATGCAATGTTTACTGATTTAATATGAATAGTTATAAAACATTCTTTGCAAAATATTCAAATACAAAAAAATAATATTTTTATTTAATTTTATGATTAACACATTAAAGAACAAAAAATTATTTTTTCTTCAACCATAATTTGAAAATGTGAGGTATCCAAAAATTAATTCAATCATTATTTTTAAAATTAAACCACTAAATATCACATGATTACTATTTCTTATGTTTGCTCATAACTTATTAAAACAGGCAAAACTCTCCATACAGTAGTGCCACTCAGTCTAAGCCAGAGTAATCAATAGATTCCAGAGGACTTGTGCAAAAAAATCCCCATCTAGTGTCTACTCATCCAATATCTCCAGACTAGTTTCTAATTTGTGGCTTTCATCATTGAGGAGCTTTGGATCTGAGATCACTGCACTGAGTGCCACTACTGTATGGAGAGTTTTGTCTGTTTAGTTTTTAAATTACTGATTGAATTAATTAATTATTTTTACTTATAACATTTTACAAATAGGTTTTAATTAATCAAAGCTACTATAATTTTCATTAGTAACATTTTTTCACGTAACTTAATAATTTTTAGATATGAATCATATCCAAGTACTTGCCTGTTTACTGATATGTTAGAATACTTTATTTTTTAATAAAACCAGTAACTGTGACCATCATCATCATTAGAAGTCATTCATGAATGACTCAGTCATTCATGAATGAATGAGTCATTCTCAGAAAAAGAGAACAAAAAATGAAAGTAAATTTTTCAATGACATACACATCTATCTATAAAACATCCAATTATCAACACACTCATAAAAGATTTTGCTTATGGGGATTTTGCAATTATAAGAAGTGCAACTTTCATCACTTTCTGTCTATGGTTTGTCAGATGCTTCCTAATCTTCAAGTCTGTTATACCTGATCCAACATTAATTTTTTTACAAAAATTAAAAGATATCAAAGAAAGAGATTTGAAGTTAGCTCCTCACCTAATAGCAAATTCCACATGGAATCTTATTAATATTGGACATTAAGTAATTTAATGGTTTTTGAATAAACCTGTTTTTGATACTAAAACAAAACTAAATGAATTTATACATCATAAGAGTTTCTTGTTTGATTATTTTACATCTCATAATAATGTCTTTTAACATTTACTGCAATAATTACCTCTATCTCAAAAAATTTCAACCCATGATTTACTATAGTTTTTATTTGGATTATGCCAAAACAGGAATGGAAATGGTGATCATGGGATGTTTAGTGGATTGTATGTCCTCATCATATAAAATGAAAATAATCAATATTGTATTTTGTTAATATGTATGTGAGTTAATAGTAAATGGAATGTGTCTTTTCTATAGAAACCACATCAAAGTTTATACCATAAAATTTTTTTTTTTTAGAAAGATTATTTATTATCCATACACTGAAATGTCCAATGCAATAAAGATGTTCTAATATAACTGTAGAGGCAATGGTATTACATTTTGAAAACTGAAGAACATATTGATTGATCATGTGGTCTTGAAAACACATTTAAAATCACATGATCACTATTTCTTATGCTTGCTCAAGCTGTTAAAACAGGCAAAACTAGATGTTAAGATCTAGGTGCAGTGCTCTCATATCCAAGGCTCCATACTGATGAAAGTCACAAGCTAGACACTAGTCTGGAGATATTGGATGAATAGATACTAGATAGGGATTTTATGCACAAGCCTTCTGGCATCCATTGATTACTCTGGCTTGCACTGAATGGCACTACTTTATGAAGAGTTTTTCCTGTTTTAATAACAGTTATGAACAAGCATAAAAATTGTGATCATGTGATGTTTAGTGATTTAATACCAATCCTACCTAATAGGGTAGTGATAGCTATAGTTATTAAAGAACCAAAGACACCAAAATGTATGGGTACTGAACTGAATTCAGACCTATATGACTATATAAGCTAATGAGCTTGGATTAAAAATATTATTGTTTTCAATTTTAGAGTCATAGTTTTGTAGTTAAGTAGAGATGAAAGGTGGCTGCTGGAAGATTGCATTAGATCCTAAGATCTATGTACAGTGCTCTCAGATCCAAGGCTCCTCACTGATGAAAGCCAGAAGCTAGAAATTAGTCTGGGGATGTTGGATGAATAGGCATTAGATAGGAATTATATGCCTAAGCCTTCTGGCATCCAGTGATTACTCTGGCTTGCACTGAGTGGCACTACTATATGGAGAGTTTTGCCTATTTTAATCACATGTAGAATCAATACAGAACAATCTTTAATGAAATTTTTGAATATATTTATATTGTGTGTATATGAGTTTCATGCCTTACTTTCATTCTATAAATTTATCAAAGTAGCAAACTTATAAACAACTAATTAAAAAATATTACATCATGATGTTGAAAAGAATTAACAATTTGATTTGTTAATGAAGCAGAAACCCATTAAAGTTTGTGTTGTACCTTGATGTTCTAGTCTGTCACGTACTTTAAAAAGTGCCAAGATATTTAACCTACTTTACATTCTCAAATTGATAATTATTCTAACCAAATTTTCTGAAGAATTCTCTCTGATGACCAGCTGATAAAGCACTTATATTATTTTTAAATATTAATTACTGAACCATTTCCTGATTGGTTAATCCAAACATTAAAAAAATTTTGTGTTACTATTGGATCTTAGTTTTGGTGAGTTCTTTTGTAAAGTTTAAATCTAATATGATATATGGATAAGTCAAATAAATTTTATGCTTAATAAGATTTTGACAAAACAAAATACATCTTTATCCTGCTTAATAAGGACAATCGGTTTCTCAAAACTCATTAAAAAACAAGAACATTATATAAAAAGCAAGGGATTATAATGGTTTTCAATGGGAAAAAATTAATGCTGTTCCTGCAGATAAAAATTATACCATAAATTGTAAATATTATATTAACAAACAACTTAATCTAGTATATATTGTAGTTAAAAAGCCCTAATGTACAATATATGCATATGTCATCATCATTTTCAATCTTTATCAATCCACTGCATTATGGGGTTTCTCTAAGTTCAATTTATTTTCAATTTGTAGCCTCTCTTCTCCACACCACACCAGCACACATTCTCATTTCATTCATCCATCTCATGTGTGGTCTCTTTCTTGGTCTTTTAAATCTTGAAATCCAGTTCAATATTTCAGTGGTCCATCTATTATATCTTTTAGCAATATGTCCAGCCTAATTCCAGTCTTTTAATTCTTTCAATGATATCACTAACACCTGCTTGTTCTCTCACCCATGTATTTTGTTTTCAATCTCTTCTTGTTACTATTAACCTACATCTATCTATACTTCATTGAGTGGTCTGAAAACTCTGTATTGGCCTTCTGTTAAGTGTCCAAGTCTTAGATTCATAAGTAAGAATTGATAACACTATTTTTTTAAAAGACATAGACATATTTCTTTTTAATAAAACAGTTTAATTCTATGATTAATTTCATCCATTATGTTTCCATCTGTATTAATAATCTGACCAAGGTATTTGTAACTGTTAACTTCTTCTAACTAATCATAATCAATCTTTATTTTCATGTTTTGAAAAAATCCATTAATCATTATTTTAGTTTTTTTAACATTTATTTTTAGTCCTGTTTTCCTACTTTCATCTGATAACTCTTGCAACATTTCATGAAGCTCTAAAGCATTATTTGCAAAAACAACTTCATCATCTGCAGAATCTAAATGACTTAAATAATCTCCATCTACTTTCACGCCTTTAACTTCCCAATTTAATGAACAAAATACTTCTTGAAAAACTGCCATAAAAAATTTTGGGAATATGGAGTCACCCTGTTGTACACCCTTTTTTAATGTTCATTTTTTTAGTATCATTATATATAATCTAATTGTTGCTGTTGCATTTTTATAAATATTCTTCAGAATATGATAATATCATGGGTCTATACCTTATGATCCAATGCTTTAATCACTGAAGAAATGCTTACAGAATCAAATTTCTTTTCATAATTATTATTAAATCAAATCATGTGACATCTGACTTGATTTTTTTTTTAATTTTCTTTTCATAATCTATAAATCGAAAGCATAATGGCAACTCATATTCATTGGTCTTTTCTATAACTTCTCTCAATACTTCGATATGACACACTGTACTAAAACAACTTTTAAATCCAGCTTGTTCTTTTGGTTGATTAAAATCCAAAGTTTTTTATAGATGAATTGTAATTATTTTGGTTATCATTTTATACAGAACTGATGAAATACTGATAGGTCTGTAATTTCTAATATATTCTTTATCACTTTTTTAAATATTAATATTAATACTGCATTCTTTCAATGATCTAATATATCTTTATTATAACTTTTCTACACATTTCATGATATCATCTTTCTTTTTAGTAATAGTTCCATCTTTTTTTTCTTATTGCAGTAATAAGTTTCCTACCAATACTATGATATTGTTTTACACTCTTGAGACTTATTCTCTTTTACAGCTTTCCTTGTTAGTTCACAATTATACCTTCTTACATCATTATCAACTTTTTTCATACTATTTTACAAAATTTGAAATATTCAATCCTTTTTAATGCATGATATTTATATGTTTTTATATTTGTTTCTTTTTTCATAAATTGTCTTGTTTTAGCAGAAATTTTACTGATCAATCGCTGCTTTTTTGTACCAGATATCTTTTTTGCAGTTATGTAAACTATGCTATATGTGTGTTATGCAGGTATAAACTTAAAATATGTATATTTGCAAGATAATGCAACTTAAATCTATGTAAAAAGAAAAAAAAAATACCTAGCATAAAGTTGTTTTTTTATTATAATCCATCCATTTAGCACTCATCATCATCCAGTTTACTGAATAATCAATTACTCATTCCGAGAAATATTGTCTTTTAAATCCTTTCTTGGATTTTTTGGAGGAGTACACTAGGTATTGATGACTGAGTATCTCTAAAGAAAAAGTTTAGAATCAATGGTTGACTGCTTTTTTAATATTTTTTTCTTCGTATAATATAACATTTCATTTATTGACTTAAGGCATTTTCAAATTTTATGGAACATTCTAAGTCTGGATCAAATTCTCCCAAAGCATTATTTTTTTTCTTGTTATACAAAATCAGCTCCTTCAGTTTTTTATGTTCAGGTTTTTCTCCAGGTTTGTTAACTTCCTTTTTTTCATCCAATTGCATTAATTTGTCATTAGTTAATCCTTCTGCACATGATTGCAAAAGCACTTCATTGTTATCATCATCTATATTTTATAGAAATGCAGCATTACTTATTGAGTTAATATATCCTAAAAGTTGTGATGTCTTTTGGATTAAAGTAGTATTGTGGGGTTCCATATCACAAAAAAAATTTGTAGTTTCACTGCACAAATGTACAAGAGAATGCACTGAGAAAGAAAAAAGTAAGATCACAGTTGAAATTGTTTTTGTATTCTTCTGAAAAATTGTTAATAATTGTGCTGGAAAAACCCCTACTGAAGTTTTATTTTTTTTAAATTCGTAGTCTTATAATATTTATATGAAATTATTTAGAATTAAAAAATCAATTAACTGTATTGTTGTGATCATAAATCTTATTTATTATCAATATAAGGATAGCCAAATTGTAGAACTGTACATTAACAAACTCTAATTGCACAATTAATTTTGAAAAAAGAAAAACATTCTGACATATGAAAAAAATTATCTAATGCATTTGTGCTGCATATTGTAATCAATATTTAAGGCTTTTTTATCATATATATTATGCAAATTTAAATAAACAGCACATTACATACAAATATGCTAGTGGTGGTATTATTTTTTTGGCGTGAAATATCACATTTTATTAAGCTTGATAACCATATTGTTTGAATGACTTAAAAAATTTCAAATAATGCAGTATTTGTGACAGCAGAGATGTGGATTATTTAAATAAATATTAAAGGTATGAATCTTTTCAATTTATTTGTATGGCATTTTATAAAAAAATATTATTAAGTGCATAATGCCTGAAATCATGCTCACATTTATTTTTTTTTTTTACTGAAAACACATTTACAGTAATAGTTTTGATTTGACTCAAGTTAGCATTCTTAAAGATTTTAATCCAAAATTGATTGACCCAACATTTTAGCTAATATTTATACTGTACACAGTTTAAAATTAACTATTACTAGTATATGACCAAACTTATTTTATTTCATTTCTACATTCTTTTACATTTGTGATAATGTCCTTCACTGTCTTGACTATCTAAAACAAATTATAAGATATTTTCAAATCATGTAAGTAAAGTGCTATTTTAAATTTAGATTTAAATAATTTTTGGTCTAATAAAATTCATTATTAATTGTGTAATCCGTGAAATAATTTTTTTTTCAAAATAACAGTTAATTATGATAACTACATTACAATATAATAATTGTAATTTTTGCTGCAAGCAAAATAACATTTATAAGAATTTTAATCCATAAAAGTGAGTAAATACAATATACAGTTTTTAAACTAATGTACATATTTTAAAATTTAATACTATATTAATATATTTGATTGTTGTTACATCATCAAAATATGATTTTAATTATTCTATTGACTAAAACACTTTTTTTTTACTTTTATAATCATTATTGATTAAAAATCTTTATTTTGGATATGTTATTAATGATATGCTGATTGTTTAGCAAGGACTCTGGATGAAAATTAAATAAAATACTGTACTATACATTAATCGTATTTTAAGTTTATAATCAAAATATTGTATACAGTACTATAATATTGTGTATTGCATTGTGTATCATAAATAAACTTAGCAGTATGCATTTTCAGCATTAATATCACTGTTTTAATCTTGAATGAGCAGTTTTAATAAGATAATTACCCTATGACATCAACAGTTTTATAAAATAGCCACCATTTTTAAAAATGGCCACCAAAAAAAAAATTTAATTTTTTTTTAAGGATCATTAGTGAATAATTGATTGTAAATCAAAATAGTGATACAAATTGATGATGATCTCTATTATGAATCCTCACATAGCAATCCATTGTTAGCAGAGGTATGCATTTTTCCTTATTGTTTTTATTTAAATAAATGCAGATAAAATTGTTTATTTTTTTTTAGAAATATGTTTTCATACTTAATTATAAAAATAATGTGTTTCCAGTTCTGTAAAAAGAAGTCTTCAATTTCTAGTACAATGATATCTAATAAATTACAAAACAAAAGGTGAAAAATTGTAACTTGTTGAAGAATATTTTACAAGTTTTTGAACTTATTTTTCTACTACTGATTTTAACAGATATTCCTTTTGAATATCATTTGAAAAAGTTGAAATATTTTGTGTTTTTTTATTTTGTAGATAAAAGTCTTTTTTTCCTGTCACACTATACTTGATACAAAGTCTACAAAATGCTCTGTGAAGGCTTTTTGGTGTGATGATTAATTGTTACTTTGTTATTCCCAAATCCTACATCCAAATGAGAAATAGAACATAAAAATTTTTCAAGAACTGAAGGCTTTTTAAGAAACATTGCAACTTTTCGGGTATCTACTTTGTAGGTAATTTATTTAGATATACTATATTGATCGATAAATAGATTAAGAGTCAAGAGTAATTTGGATTCTTCAGAGGGCTCTGCATTGATTACAAGAAAAATATAATTTTTTACCTGTTTTGAAGTGATTGAAATAATCGTTGCATACAAATAATTACAGATAATACCTGTTCCATTAACTTTTATAACGGAAAACTGACTCAACCAAAATAAGAGTGGTTTTAATGATCAAAACACTTTCAAACAATTTGTATAAAACGCATAGTAAAACTAAAGTTTTAAAGTCTTTCTATTTGACTCTTTTCATGATCTTGATATCATCAATATTACTTACCAGTATAATTTTATATTTATTTATATGCAATTATATAGCATAAGCTGGTATTAAATTAATGTGGATTGCTTTTTTTATACTTAAACCATACTTTAGTTAACTTTGCCTATGATAAAAAAGTAATTATAAATAATCAATAAATGAAGGTTTTTTTTTGGCAATCCTCATTGTTTATAACTTACAAGCTTAAGAGTTAGAGTCATGTGATCTATGACTCTTATTTTGCCTATATTCATGAGACTTTTGTAATTATAAAACTTATATTTAAAATTTTAAAATAACTTTGTTTCATACATGAATAAGGTTTTAATATTTAGCTGAAACTTTTTACCCTGTTTTAAAAACAATATTTTGTTATATATTTTAATCTTTTATATTGAATTTTTATTTATTTATGTGTACAACCTTTAGATTTAATGTTAGTAAATAGTATAGTTTTTTTTTATGATATGTTTTTTTTTGACATTATGGGTGATCTGAATTTATCCAGAATTAAGAACATCAAATTTTGGATAAGTGAGAAGTTCTAAGATACATTAGAAGATACCCTCATTTCTATTGCTACAGGTATTATCAGTATGCAGCCATTTATTTGTGGCAATACCCTCACTTGTATTGCTAGAGATATCTTACCAGTATGTAGCCATATATTTGTGGTCATAAGTTCATGAGCAGTGAATGTGAAAATCACTGCCTAATGATTCTATAAAAGGCCAATAATAGATAACTGCTTAAAGGTACAATATATCATCATCAACCATTATCAATCCAGTGCAGGTTGAAAGTCTCTCCAAGTTCAATCCATCTTTTCCATTCTCTAGGTTCTATTTTTTATTTCATCCCTGCACACCATTTCTTCTCACTTATTCTCTTTCTGGGTCTTTTACAATTTCTTGAAATCCAAATTAAGATTTCAATTGTCCATCTATTATCATCTCTTCTAGCAATATATCCAACCCAATTCCACTTCAGTCTTTTAATTCTTTCAATGATATCAGTAACACCTGTTTGTTCTCTTATCTATGTATTTTGCTTTTGATCTCTTCTTGTTATTCTTGTTATTTTAATACTGTTAATTTCAACATGCAAAATAACAAAAATTCTTTTGTTGTTTATTCATGGTCCTTTTTACTTAGCAATCTTATCAATTATTCATAAAATGATATTAACAATTATCTCATTTAAATGGGTTAAAATTTTAATTCTGATTCACTCTCTTTTGATTTATTCTCAATAAAAATTATTGACAATTTATTTGTGATATTAAAACATTAAATAAAATATTAGATTTTTTTTATTTTATAAAAATGAAAAGGAAAAAAAGACAGACACTGCTGAAAAGAAAAACATGCAAAAAACAATAGAAAAACAGATATTATAATTAATTTAAGTGAATAAATAATAAAAATAAATTAAGATTAAAATAAAAAAGATAAATGAAAGAAAGTATCATTTTAATAATAACTGATATTTGTGAAGATGTAATGAGCAAATGTTACTTGTAATTAGATTTTAAAGATTTTCAGCTGTTATAGAAATAATTATTATTAATCATTCATTAGACAAGAGATTATTCCCTTAATGAATAATATTTTGTAATATAATTTTCACTACACCAATCTCTTACAAGATAGGGACTGGTTGCTATCTACTTTTAACACCTTGCAGAGGGGTGTAATAACAAACATATGACCAAAAGCATGTGAAAAATATATATGACCCCCATGATGCACATTGCATGCCTCCATCATGTGATTTGTGTCAAACTTGTGATGTAAGTTTGATATTTATCAATTAAACTATAGTAATTCCCTATCTGTATATACTGAACAATGATAAAGATATGTGTGATTGTGATCTAGGCCTACTGATGAGTGTTGGTTCAGCATGAAATATGCATCTTGGAGAACATACATCTTTTTTTTTTTACATATCTTTAGTCATATGTTTATGATTACATCCTTTTACCAAGTGTTAAAAGTGGATAAAAATCAGTTCTTATCTTGCATTAGATTGGTGTAGTGAAAATTATACTACAGAAATATTAGTCATTAAGTGCACTGTTATAGAGTTTAGTTGACTCTAAAGTGTTACAGATAAAGATATTGGAATCGTATTAATTGAAATCACGGTTATTGCTCTCATCAAATAAGATACTGACATAAAAAATTCAGAATTTTAGCATTATCAGTAAACTATACCATATATAGATTATTTTTATGATTAGAGCCTAAAAACTATATTAATTATATAAATGCACATCTGATTTTATAAACTTCAAAAAGGTGCTTGAAATAATTGAACCTAACTGTAAAACCTGTAATCTTATATAAGATATTGGAATGCCACTTGCCAATATTGTGCAACAAGACTCTCTGTATATGTTTTTATTTAAAAATGTACCATTGTAATTAACCTTTTAAATGGTATAATTTCAAATATGAGATAATTGAATAACAATGAAATCAATGGAAATACTATTAGCAATAAATTTAATGCATTATACTGAAATAATTTATTAAAAACTTAAACAGTTTTTAACTGATCCACTTTATGGCAAAAAACACTCCAGTTTTGTTTTCTCCACATAAAAACCAAAACAAAGATTGAAAGAAAAAGAGTTAAAAAAATAAAGAGAAAACTGAGAAGTTACAAAAGTATGGCAAAATTACAATAGCTAGGTTTTGTACTAACATAAATAATGGTAGATAGTAAGATAAATGAAAATAATGAGAGCAGAAATAATGATGATTAATTTAGTTATAAATATTAATAATAGTTATTAATTAATTAAGTTATAGTTACCATTTTTTAAAGATGTCAACTAATTGAATCTTAATTGACTTTATAAATAACTTTACTGTAACACTATGAACCTCTTTTATAACTTCAATCAAAAATTATGTATCTTTATAAATTATTACTCTGGATTACATCATCAAATGGTATGATTTATTTATGTTCTTAAAATTCAAGCTGAATTGTTAAAAAATTTACTTGCTTGCTTTGCTCAGATATTGCTATTTCTAAACTTACTTTGCAGACTTAGATTCTTTGCACCTGTTTAACTTATTTCCGGACTTAGATTCTCTGCATCTGTTTAACTTATTTCTGGACTTAGATTCTTTGCACCTGTTTAACTTATTTCCAGATTTAGATTCTTTGCACCTGTTTAACTTATTTCCAGATTTAGATTCTTTGCACCTGTTTAACTTATTTCCAGACTTAGATTCTTTGCACCTGTTTAACTTATTTCTGGACTTAGATTCTTTGCACCTGTTTAACTTATTTCTGGACTTAGATTCTTTGCACCTGTTTAACTTATTTCTGGACTTAGATTCTTTGCACCTGTTTAACTTATTTCCCGACTTAGATTCTTTGCATTTGTTTAACTTAATTCCAGACTTAGACTCTTTGCATCTGTTTATCCATATGGCAATCTATTGGATATTTCTTGGTATGGTATGAACCTTTGTATTTGGATAAAGAAAAAGGACACTATTGATAAAAATGTGGTGGATCTTAAAAGGAAAAACATCTAATTTTTTATATTAAAGCTTACTAGCAGTTTAAACCTGTAATCTATGAGAATCGTCAGTTTTATTGGTAACCTATCCAAATACTAACTTAATATTTTATAACACTAACTACTAGGTGAAAATTGGAGTTTTCAATACAATATGATTATAACAAGTATAATCATAACCATCTATTTCTAAAAAAATATTTTTAAGACATCAAACCTGCCTTAGAGAATTTAAATTTTTGTATTATATATATATATTATTATTAAAAATCTGTATTTACCGTCATTAGTAATGATAAGAAAACCAATGAGGCTATCAAAATTTATTTACATGACAAGATTAATATTAATTCGTTCTGATTGTTTTTAAGTTCTACATATTGATGTAAATATTATTGAATTCTCAGGATGATTTTTAGAAAATTATATACTAAAACATTAATAAGCAATTTATCTTTTTAAATGGCAGATGGTAACGCGATGTAAGTAAATTGTTGAAACTTGCGAAGAAATAAACCAATCAAAAGTTGGGATTTTATGCTATTAATCTGAAAAGGAAGAAAATTAACATACTTTATTGATACAAATATAGTTTACTTTAATTGCAGTAGTTTTTGTCAAAGAAAAAAAAAGTTTTTAAAAGTTGTTAGATTTATTTCAATCTTTTTATTTTTACAATACGTTCATAAAATGTTTTTATCAGCGTTTATTTTAGTGTTTTACTCCTACTCAACAATTTCATTATCGCAAAGTAATGTAAAATCTAATGTTGCTAAGGCTTATAGTGATTATTTATAATTTCAGTACAGAAAACATAGTACATAAATTATTATAATATTAATATCATTTATGTTCTTTATTACTTTTTACAATGCTTTTTTACAATCAACTATTGACGGTTTCGATTGCCCCAGCAATCTTCTTCAGAACTCTACTTAAATTTCCAAATTATTATATTAAAATAAACTCACATACGCGTTTAATAAAACTTAACATTTTATAAAACTCTGACACTTTTA
Organism: Epiperipatus broadwayi; assembly: GCA_028023455.1. Classification (NCBI taxonomy): domain Eukaryota; kingdom Metazoa; phylum Onychophora; class Udeonychophora; order Euonychophora; family Peripatidae; genus Epiperipatus; species Epiperipatus broadwayi. Next base: position 3,003,946 of record JAQFVV010012454.1, read on the forward strand.
ATATTAGATTAATTTGCCATGGGAATCCTGAAAGTCCAGGTGTTGATTAAATAACCATACTTGCATCAAAATCAGTTCGGATATCAAAACCTAATAGTTTAAAATATTTGTATTCGCTTTCATTTTTCTATTACAAGTCTAGGTATATGAATTTATTTTGAAGAAATTGTAAATTGTATTAGTTTTTTTTTAAATCAAAATCTTTAAGATGAACCAATAGCAATTGTTTTAAATGTCTTTTTTTTTAATGTTTCTATTAAAATATCTATCCATTCAGAGACTTCGATTAATACAACTTTTATTAATAATAACAATGGAGGGTCTTGGTGTAGGTGTAAATGGATCTGTTGACTATTCTCACACCTCAGGGTTAGAATTCAGATGGAAAAAAGTTTTTCAAGTTAAATAAAAATTTTCACACAAGTTAGAACTTTATTCTGCAAGCAATTAGATATCTATTCAATTATTAGACACTAAATGATCACTTATTGATGTATTACTAAGAAAATAAAACAATCAGAAAACAACAAAATAATCTACAGTTGATTAGATTGAAGAGCAATGTTTTGTGGGTGGGTGTGTGAAATAATTTTGCTCTGTGAGAATTTTAGGTATCAAGGTTTGTCTTGCGTTGTTAGCCGAGAGGTATCGCAGCCGCCATGCAAGCAAGTAGTTGGTTGCAGACGGGTGTGGGTTCGCGTCCCGGCAGATGCTATGACATATGGAAAAAAAAAAAAAGACTGTTTTTCTGTAGTCTTTACAATGGTTATATTAAACAAATAAAAATTGAATGGAGATATGGGCTAAGTAATATTCTATATATAAATATTGTTTTATTACGTGTTAATATTCACATACACATACAGACAGCAATCACTTGTAAACAATTATGTCCATTTCAACTCCAAGAAGAGAAAAAAACATACTCTGAAGATGAATTTTTGAAGACTAGACAAACCAATCTATGAATCACATATACATCCACATATAAAACATGTTATATATATATATGTACATTTTACAGATAATGCAAATCAACAATAGATTTATTCCAATGATGTAAATGTGTTTTCTAAATAGATCTTTTGAGCTAAAATGAAATGTAAAATCTTATTTTTCCTATCAGCCATAGTTTCGTTGTGATGTCATGTTTATATTTTTGTCATTTAACATAAATACAGAATAAAAAATTATATTATTAAAATTTTATTTCTACTAATATATATGGCTGGAGTAGAAAAATATTGAGTTTGAAATATATTTAAACCCATTGAGATGGAAACCCAGTTTTTGTGTGTGAACTATTCTCCAATACAGACTCCACACTTATAAGAATATTATGCTCTTCCATTGTTGATGAAGGTCTTATTTTTACAGTGAGCTTATTAACTTTCATATGAGTAATCCATATTAAAAGAAATTTGTATTCTTCAGTTAGTAATAACAATATATATATTTACTTATCAATATTGTAAAATAGATAATCTATGGACCAGAAATTCTACAAGAATTGTAACTTTGCTCATAACTTGAAAATTTTACAGAAATGTAGCTCTATATTATTAACAACTAGTGTAAGTTAACTCCTTTTTTTAAGTAACAGTTATATAAATTTAACACAAATGTTGGGTTAACTTAGACATTTTATTATACTATATATCATAATCATTCAAATTTCTTATGCTATGTATATGATGATTATTTATCTTTTAAATCTAAATAATACAACTATATACTATTAATGAAAAATATAGTAAACTTTTTTTTAAACATGAAGTGGGTAATCAAGATAAAAGTTTGAACAATCACCCGAGCTACACTACTCACAGAATAGTTAAACAATTGCATGTCATTTACTATTAGACTGATTTGTTAGTTGCAAAGTCACATAACAGTCTACTATAACTGTTTTATTACGAAAAGAGTCATTTCAAGACAAAGAGGTTACTAAAACATTATAATATACTATATTCAGTATGACAAGTTTACCATATCGCTATATTTCTGCTACCAAATCCTTGAGACTATATATTGATGAGGAATTAAATAAATTTATAATAAAAAGATGAAGACATTTATGATACAACTTTCTACACTGCTGCTCTTCGAATGAACCACATTTGCCATTATAAACGAATCTGAAAAATCTTTTTCATTATTAGAATTTACATCAAAAAATGAATCTACTTTAGCACGATAGTCAAGCTTTTTCTAGACAATAATTGTAATGAATTTAAAGGATATTCCTCACTAAAACAAGAATTTCCAGTTTGATCATGAACAAAAATTAAACAAGTCATAGTTTTTTTTATAGATTTAATGACTTGTTTAAATTTTGTTCACAATCAAACTATAAATTCATATTTTTATGAGAAATAGCCTTTGAATTAATCACAATGTCTGTTTAAAAAACACCAAAGTATTCCATGGCAATTTAAAAACATAACATTGTGTCAATATGATTCAAAGTATTTTCTATATCACAGAGGCTAAATTTTCCACATACAGTAGCACCACTCAGTGCAAGCCAGACTAATCAATGGATGCAAGAAGGTTTATGCATAAAATTACTATCTAGTGCCTACTCATCCAATATCCCAGACTAGTTTATAACTTGTGGCTTTCATGAATGAGGAGCCTTGGATCTGAGAGCACTGCATTGAGTAGCGCTACTATATGGAGAGTTTAGCATCTGTGTAAACAGCTTATGTAAGCATAAAAAATGATGATCATGTGATATTTTGTATATCTATTGTAACATTACAGTATAACTGTAAATTGGATAGCTATTAGAAATTTAAAATTGTAAAAAATTTGTTGGCTTTAATTTTCATAGTTAAGCAAGTATATTCATTGCTGTCATTGGTTACAGAGTATAGAATATAAATACTATCATGTTTAAATAGTCTCTCATACTAATGTTTATGAGAAATATATAATTTTATAAAGCATTTTTGAATGGCTTTCCAAGCATTTTTTTTGATAGACATCTATATTTGTATAAAGAAAATGTGCACCCTCATCTTTCATGGTTAGTCTTATTAAGAAATAAAATTATTGAACTGGATAAATCAAAATAAGTGCTCACAATGTATAAAAGCAAATAATTCAAAAATAGAAATATAGAATAAAATTATAAATCCAACATTCCAACACTAAAATGTTTTATTTATGAAACAGTTCTTACATTTTATATTTTGTATGTGTGTGTGTGTGTATGTGTACATGTTTAGATTCTAATTCAGCAAAAACCATGATGACCTCTTCTAATATTTCATGGATAAATGAAGAAATCCCAACGCATGATGGAGAATACTCTGTAATCCAGACATCATGTGATAACTGATATAAAAACTGAAATTTGGAAAATCAAAATAATATCTACAAAATTCTTATTACACTCAGGATCTAAACAGGATCAAATTTTTAATAGCTATTTTGTTTGTCAACTATGTGATGATGATCAGATAGATCAACAGCTAGGCAGTTGCTGTTGCTAGAAAAATAATCTCATCATTATAGGAGAATGATGGACAACAACAAATGGTAGTGTTTGGTGACTGTGGCCACTAGGCAATGCTGCAGAACCACCAAGAAGCCTGCAAGTGATAAATTTATATCCAAAAATGGCTAAAATCGATGGAAAAATTGACTTGTGGAAGGCTAGCTTACTATTTCAACAATAAATCACTGGGTTTCTTCAATTGAAAGTAATGGTAAATAGCAGATATATTTTTGGAAAATTATATTTCTCAATTCCAAACAAGTTGCCGATAATTATTTTTCAAATTATTATAAAAATAATTATTTTTTCACTATAAGAAAGTATGTATATTCATTTCAATGTTGTGAATTGTTCTCTTCTTTAATTATGCAGGAAAAACTTTAAACAATAATTTTTCAACTCAAATATTCCTCTATAAACTTGTCATTTAGAGAAACGAATTTTGATTCAAAAAGTAATGAAAATCGCTTTGTTATCAATGATAAGATATGATAAGAATTACTGGCATTATGGTTTAAAGATCTATAAATGAATGGATAATGGGTTATGAAGCTAAATATTTAAATGCTGAATTGTAGATTATCAGATTAAATATTAAATATGATAAACGTCCAAGTTTTTTTATTTTTATAAAAGAGACTTTATTGAGTATAAAATATTTTACAAGGTAAATATTGATTTACATAGTGTAATATGGAGATTTGAAATGGCATTGAATATTTTTGTCCATAGTATTTCCAGAAATTGATCAAGCTGTGGAAACTCAAAGCATTAATCTATGAGAAGATTAACAATTAAAGACAAATGAATGTTACAATTAGGAATTATTTGTAAAGTTTAAATATGAGTAGCATTTTAGGAGTACAACATTGAGAAATCCAATTTGCGATGGATAAACGTATAAGTTATAAGCAATTTTAAAAATGGATTAATGTATTAAATATAGATTATCTTGGATTAACAATTATGCTAAATGGAATTTATTATTCTTTATGCTATTTCCAGAAAGAATGATATTACAAAAATGAAATTAATTGTGCAATAAATAGAATGGATTATATAATACACTTTCTTATAATTGCTTCTTTCTTAGTTAGTTAATATTATAGTTGTTATTTAATGTAATAAAGTTTTCTCAGATATTACTATATCATGTACAGGTAATATTTTATTTAATATTATTATTGTTGATATTGAATGGGATTAAATATGGTTTACTTTAGGTTTAGGGTTGTACAAATGTAAATATAAAACTGATATATTGCAAATATTATATGTTTTATGGGTTCTTAAATTTCAATCTCAAAGTTCAATGGAGTTAATCATCTTATGCATCACTCTTATATGCTAGTATTGATTTTTCACTATTATATAAGATATAATATGGCAATCTAGTTATCTAAATATATTTTGTTAGTGGAGTAGCACTCCTAGCATTTAAGCCTGCAAATGAATCCAGAAAAGGATCTCGAAGTAAAATAAATAAGCCCAATGTGATAAATATTATCTAGAGCTGCTAATGATTTGGACTTGCTTCTTTTAAAAGAGTGAAAACTTCTCCAACGTTATTAAATGAGGTTGATGAATAATTGATTAGTTAGTAAAACAAACTAATTAAGAATGACTGTAAAACATTTATCTTTTATGACAATGATAATTACTATCTTCCAGTATTTAAATTGAGGATTATTTTGAAATAGTAAACAGCCTGTTCCTATTTCATGTTAGGGTTTTCACAACACCATCTGATAACACACTTTATATATCCCAAGTTTAAATTAGATTTATGAAACAAACAGTAATATTTATTAGATAGTTTATATAATTTTTCATTATTTGTTTTATCATTTGCTTTATATTGGGTAATAAAGTAATTGATAATTTTAATATTTATTTTTTGTCGTTAATAACGAAACATCTCTACTGCATATTCATGATATAAAAGTCATTTTGGAGATATTAGTTTACATGTATCCGGATTAAATGCATAATTATTGTATTGACATATCTAAAATATAAATGTATTGGATAATATAATGTATATAAAACTTCTTTTGCATTGTCTATCCTAAAATGCATAAACACTTTACATCCATGCATTTATTTTCTTATTTTATATAACTCTGAGATAAATTATTAATCAACTTTGCATTTAAATTTGCTAGCCTTAGTTTAAAACACACATTAAGTTATTCTTAGTTAATGTTTGTAGTTAGAAACAATATATTTGTAAGGTTTTTTATTATTAAAATAGAATAAGATTAAGAGTACATGTATTATTACAAAACTCTGAAAAATGTATATATTATTTGATTAAATGCGAATCTTTTATCAAAGTATAGAATTGTTTTATCTTATATAGAAATAGATAAAACTCGTATGCATAATAATGGTATGTCAAGTGAGGGATAGAGGATGCACTTTTTTTTCCATATCAATTAAGATCTAAACCATCTCAACTGTATTTCCAGATTATTCATGCACTTTTTCCACATTACTGCCACTGAGATCACATCTTTTATGGTTTGGAACTTATCAATCCATTTTTATAGTTTTATTATTGCTGTATTAAACATGTTTTTTAAAGTAATAATAATAATAGATTTTATTTAATTAAATGTTTTACTTTTCTTCCCACATGATAGTGTAGAAATTATAGACAATTTTCTTTAAATAATTTTCAAACAATAATTTTTTTTAATACAATGAATATTTTAATATGAGTTATAAATAGTTGTGAAAAGGGAAAGAAAATTATAAAATAATGTAAACAAGTTTTTATTTTTTATTTATATGTCAAAGCATTGACCAGGAAGCGAACCTGGGCTGGCTGCTTGAAAGGCAGCTATGCTAACTGCTAGGCCATCAATGTTTGACAAGTTTTGATTTTAACTTTGAAAAAGTTAAGAGAAGTTTTTTTTTTTAGTAAATTACTTCATAAATTTTAATTCTAACTTTAAAAGAGATAAATGAATAAGGTTTTAAAACAAAAGAGGAGAGAAAAAATATAAAACTTGAATTTCGTTTTAAAATAATTAGAATTGTTTTTTTTTCGTTATCTCTCTCCAATAAAAAAGCCAAATCAGTGCAATGAAATGATTATCTTGTTTTTCTTTTTGCAAGAAAATTTTAATTAAAAAGGAATGTCAAAAATTTTGATTCTACTTTAAGTTTTTGACTTGTTTTCCAATGTCAGTGGTGAAGGAGAAAAATGGCTGAATCATTGTATTTGTAAAAATTAATTGAATTGTGTATTACTAATTGTATCATGTTGGAGACAGATTGTAATTGGCTTGAAGACAGAGTTGTTTCCAAAAGAAATTAGGGGTGAAGGTGTGTCAGTTGACCTAAGGTCTTATGAGAAACATTCAGTCTTGATCCAGCAGCTGAAGAAGACACTAAAAGAAGACAAATTCTTGGCTTAGCTGCTAAAGAAAAAAAGAAGCAAAAGTCTTAACCAAGATGTTGCTTAGATCAGAAGAAATTTTTAATAAGCTGTTAGCACACTATGATTTTAGTTACAAAAATGTATTCTATGATGAAAACTATGTGCTAAGTTATCTAAAAGCTAGATATCAAATTCCTCCATGTAACTTGCCTCTCAGGCAAAAAAGTAAAGAAGAAGTTACCCCTAAAGTAATTTGCAACCATGGGTACTGGTACATTTGTGGCACCTGACCACTTGATGGTGCTGCTTTTCTCTGAACTCTCATCAGTATAATGGTTCCCAGGCCAACATTTTATTACATACTATGGTAAAAAAAATTCTTTTTTTATTTATACTATCGCAGACTTATTTTCTAATTTTTTTGTTTTTTAATAAAGACTTCCTTTTTAAAAAAACATTTTTTTTTATATTGGGAAGGAGAAGGTTTGGTTTGCTTTTTAATAATCAAATTTTTTTAACATTTTTCTATAATAGTATGACCATAAATTTTGTTTTTTAAACATTTATGCTACCGTAGAGTTCTTTCTGAATTTTTTTGTTTTTAAATAAAGACTTTTTTAACTTTATTTGGGGAAGGGGGTTGCTTTATAATAATCAAAACAACAACAATTTAAGAATTTTGACATTTATTTGTTTTTTTAAAAATATTTTTTTTTGGTTATGGGGTTTGGTTTGCTTTTTCATAATCTAAACAACAAGAATGTCCCATTGAATAATTTTGACATTTATTTAATAAGAAATAAAGTTATGTTCTTACATTTAAAAACAAACAATTTTTTTTCACAACAAATCAATTTTTTTTTTTTATGGAGAAAAACAAGCATGCAAATTAAAACAAATCCAAAAACTAAAAAACAGTCACTTACACAGCCTTATCTCACTAGTATTGTCTGGAAAAGGGCTTGTCCTTTATACAGATCTCGCTAGAGGAAATCGGATAGGCAGTTGGCAATGGTTGGCCTGGCTGTGCTATCCTTCCTGTTTTGCCACTTCAAAACTCCCCATTGTCTCTATGTTCTGTGGGTGGGCACCTGTGGTAGGGTCAACAAAATGGTATCAGTAGTTTGCAGTTAGGTGGGAAAAGCCTGCAGCCTCCATGTTGACTGTCCTCTAGCCTTTCCAGCAATTGCTGTTATATAGTGGTTCCAGGCTGGATGTTGTCATGTATGGCCTTAAGGAGTATGACTGCATGTGCCAATTTCATGACACCCACCACTGAACAGCCATTGCTGCAGCAATATCCTGTCCTGGTGGTTCTTCCTCTGACTGAAGAGGTTCTCATCAACCTCCATGATTTTATCTGGACTGTCTCTTCAACAACAGGGATGTGAAACAAGGCTCTCCTATCAAAGATCACATAGACTAGTGTTCCAGTTGATGAGGATATCTCTGGAGAGGCCCAGTTTAGCCACCCTGCATTCCACTGTCAGCTCGTCATGACTCCAATAGTATATGAGTCACAAAGCTGTAAAACAGTATTTTGAAGCCATCAAATCAAGTATTCTTATGAAGACCACAAGTATGCTAGCAGGAGTGGCATATGAATTCCCATCTTTTCTAATTCACTAATACCATGCTTTTACTGCAACCACATAGCTTTGAATCTGGCAATATGTTTTTGGTCTGAAAAAAATGTCATAGCATCAGATTCTGTGGCTGGCAATTCACTAAACTTTATACCCTTTGGCTTCACTGTCCACCATTTTATTGTTCTCACACATATTCATGCAAAATCATGGATTTTTATGTGAGCTTGGTCAAATCCAGCTTTTCAGCCTAACCTTTCAAAGTTGTGTGCAGTTACAAACATGAAGCATGAGTGATAGGCTGACAATTCTTACTATGTACTACTACATTGATTACAGTTTAAGATATTTATTTGGGAATGCATATGTTAAGAGTTTTGCATACTTAAAATATGGCTACCATCAAATCATACCATAATGATCTGTCAATTGTGCTCACTCAAGGAATGCTGTTACAAGACAATGGGCATAGTACTTCATTACATGTGCATAGAAATCATTATCAGACAGCTTGTTATGGCTACAACAACAATGCTGTAGTGTTAGCTATAAGTTAGGCCACAAAATGGTATATTGATTTGCATTTGGTGAAAAGCAGTGCCATCAAGCAGTCGGGTGCTACAAATGTCCCAGTATCAATCCTGTCTCCAATATCTCAAATTATTCTAAGGCAGAAATGGTTATGACATATTAGCTGTAATTTTTATAAGATGGCTGATCAAGAGGCTGATTTTCTTTGTTAATGATATGTTAAAAATTATTACCTTCTATTTTTAAAAATAAAATACAGATAAAATTATAAGATAATAATGTATATTTTTGATTGCAAATCATTATTACACAAATATTGTGGAAAAATAATAGTGAAACTTACTTATTTTATTCTCAAAATAGGCTTGCAAATAACATAGACACATTATAAAAAATAAGTTGATCAAAGAGAAGATAGTAGGAATAAAATACTTTGCCTTTGCTAATAATCAATTAAAATGGCCTTTTTTAATTTTTTAAACTAAAAATCAGTAATGGCCTTTTTTGATTTTTTTAAACTAAAAAAATCAGTATTTTAAAACTATGCAAATTTATGAATTAAAAAAACAAACACAATATCTGACTAGATGGCTATATAAATGCAATTAAAAAAACATGATTTCAGTAATTTTTTTTGGATTTCTCTGACCAAATGCCTTCAGAAGTGATGTTATATAAAGTAAAGAATTATTAAATAAGAAGGATCATGATAAATTCACCATGCTATATAATGTGGGTTGATATGCAGCTCACTCAATGTTTCTTTACTATTATAAATAATAATTTCCTAGTAACCACTGCTTTGACAAACATAAGGAATAAACATTAAGAATTTGTCTTTCTTGGCTCTTTTAAGATCTCAGGTTGGAATCAGAGGATTATTTTCCAGTTAACAACAGCTTATTTTTTTGCATAATATATCTTTTATGAATTTATTTTTAATACCTTTTAAAATACTACATAAATGCAATTATGATTAATTTTTTTAATTCACCTTATAATCATATCATTAATAGTCTGCAATAGTTTATAAGAGTACTTATATCCAGAATAGTAGGCATATAAAGAAAAAAATAGCAGATAAGATACCATGTTGTATAATAAATTTTATTTATTTTTATTTCTTAATTTAATCATGTGTAATTCAGAGAAATTGCTGTCATACTTGGATTCATGAACATTTGGGTATAAATGGATATTAGTATGTCTTTATAACTTTTTAAAGTAATAAAAACAATCTGAATAAAAAATTATGAGACCACTTTTTTAATATCAGACAAAAATATACTGAAGTATGTATGAAAAAATAGCATGTTAACTGCTGCAAAGTGAAATTTGCTATCAACTGAAAAATGATCTCGCTGTCCACTATAAAAAGTAACCAGGAAAGTTTTTAAGGTTCTCAGGAAAGTTTTTCAAGGTTATTTGTAAAATTAACAAAAAAAAACTTCTCAGGATATGCTGGCTATTACCTGAGTTCAGAAAATAACAGAACTTTTTTCTAAGAATCCCAATATTTTTTTACTGCGTGTTTATAGCCTTCATTTTATAAAACAGTCAAGAAATAAAAATAAAGGTAACTAAGAATTTTTAGATTTTGAATGGAAGTGATCATCAAATGGTAACTTTTACTTGGCCATTTTAAAATAAATGAATATTTTACAAATTGAAAAAACAACATTCAAAAATTACAAAAACACTGTCGATTTTTGTAAAATTGGAAAAAGGGTAATGAAACAAGTGATTTTTAATGTTACTTTGTGCTTTAATATATAATTTTTATCATTAGAAAGCTACTTGTAAATGAGTTTGTCTATAATTAATTTAGAAGACATGAATAGCACATTGGATATGAGACTTGCAATGATTATTAAAATCGATCTCTGAATCTCAAATATATTCTCTTATAACAATGGTGTTACTTTAGTTTGTGCTTTCATTGTCTTGTGATTCTGTTTTTTTAACTTTTTTTCTACAGTAAACTTGATGTATATTCATTTCATCACCTTGCCTAATTATAGCATTATATTTTATTGTCAGTTATATAATGCCAATGAAAAGTACCCAAATTGCAACCAAGTTTATAACATAAATGGAGTTTGCCATCAATGTTCCCTCTAAACTGCATACTGCAATTGTGCAGCAATTTTGAAAGTCTGTACATGGCTCAACAGTTTCTGCACACTCCAGATATTCCAATACTTGAAGTATTCATCCACTTGTTTTTATGTTTAATTGCATAAAGTCAAATGCAGATGAATATTTTTGATAAAAAAATTAATAAATAGAATTGATCTGTACATGCAGTGGGGGCAGAGATATTACAATGGGGTTTCAGTTTAATAGTGTTGTATCCCATTCAAAATAACTAAACATAGATTTCAGTACTATTTCATTTTGATCTGTATAACAGAGCTAACCAGGCATTGTCTTCATCTGCTCACCATTGCTATGGCATGATATTTGGCACAACTAGTACTACAGCTTGAATGAAATAAGATTTTTTATTATTATTGTAATTTTTAATAAATCATCCAACATGTAAGTTCAAATTTACCACTTAGTTTTAGTAGTTGTATTATCATGATATATGGTTGTGTTTATTATATATTAATCAATTACATATTTACATTATGAATAAATGAATATTATGGAATACAGATCTAAATCAAGGAGAATAGTCCAATTAATGATGGTGTTGTTTATTTATATATAATATTTAGCATATTAAATGTGAAGGTGTTGTAAGCTTCACCCTCTTAGCTCAAGATGCCTGAGTCTGGCTTATTTATATATAAATTTAAGCATAGAAGAAGGTTGGTCCCATCTTTTTCTGATAGTTTTGGCTTGTGTTTTAGAATTAAGAGTTCTATGTGCAGTCATTGTTACATCTGATTGGCTGTTACATAAGCATTTTAAAGTGCATCTGCCAAAGGATTTAGATTTTCATGTTATTAATTGCATGTTTGTGAATACATATACATAGTTCTTCCCATATATAGTTCTCTCCATTAATGTGCTTCATTAAATTGTCTTGTACCATTGATGAAAAAAAATGTGAATCTAATATATATTTTAGATTTACCATAACCTGACATTTTCAAATGATATAGAAATGTTAATAAAGTGCCTGACAAAGCAGAAAATATCTTTCTGTTCAAAGAGTAAAAATCAGTAAAGTATAAAGCAGTTTAACCTCAATAGAAACTATAATGTATATACTATTATTTTCTTCTGTTTCTGGAAATATATGAAAGGTCATTATGGTATGGTTGTTGGTGTATTTTGCAACCATGTCCCATAGCTGGATATAAGTCTGATCTGGGTGATCCTTGGAAATCTATGTAGGATACAAGAAAGCTTAGGTATACTTTTTCAGGTAAACAATTCATCACCAATCCAACTACTTTATTGATTCTAAATGGGTATTTGTTGGTTGCTAGAAAATAAGGATCCCAGGTTAATCCATGCATGTATGTCAATGTGATGATTATAAAAGCAAATGAACATTGTTATAATTTTGGCAAAGATGTTATGATAGATACTGATCCCATGGTTTATCTTAACTTTTTTTACAGTATATAGTTTTAGTTAAAGAAATATTATGATATATTATTTATTTTTATACTTCCAAACTCTTACTTACACTTACTGTGGCATAGTAGTTAGTGCTTTACTTGATTCTAAACAAATTCACAAACTGCTTGCATCTTTTTTTTATGAAAATTATTTTGATCTTTACATTATTTACCCTTTTCATTACTTGTTTGCTTATTTAGCAGGTTTATTTATAATCAATAACCAGTAAATAACTTGTTTTCATTGTCCTATACATTTTTAATCAGTATATTTTTTTAACATTCTCTTGCATTTTCTAAATAGCTTTATCAGTCTTTCATGTTTTGCCCTATATTTTGGATACTTATTTAGATAGTTTTACCAGATGTGCACAATTGCTGCTAGAGGCACTGTTTCTGTGTTAGCACACAGAACATATAGGGTAGGGGCTTTAGGGGCCCTTGAAAGCTGAAATGCTTCTTCCAGCCGCTATTTGGCACTTTTCACAACGTGTATGCACAGGAACCTTCTAGGTATTAGTCATGCAATATTTATTTTGAAAAATAACTATTTATAACATTATCTTCTGGAAATAATACAAACGTATACTAACATGCATGTACGTTTTTGTGACAAATTATTTTCCACTATCTGCCAAATTGCCACCTATAATGTACCTTTATTTAATGGAAATAAAACAAACATGCATTTACATTTTTTGCAAGAAATTATCTTCACCAAGTAAACTTTTAACAATCTAAATTTATTACAAATGGTAAGCAAACCCCTAAAATATATATAATGGACATATATATTTAACCATGCAATTCTGTCCATTTTCAAAGGGCTTTGAATGTTCCATCATCAGATTTTCAATGAAATGGATGGCTGAAGAGTTGTGGGTTGGAGTAGTTTGAAGCCTGTCCATTAAAGTATGAAAATTGGCTATCTTAATATAAAGCTGAGCACTGATTGTATATATGTGTGGAGATAGTAATCTGGACCAACTGATTATTGCTGGTTTAGCATGAAATACTTATATTGGTGATTATTTATCTTTTCAACATGTGTATGATCAGATGGGTCAGCAATATAAGATGACATGGAGAGCTGAGTGTCATGTGAAAGTCTGAGTTCGAATCATATATGTGCAGGTGGGTGTAAGACTACTGCAAATTGAACTTTCTTATCTCAAACTACATTCCGTTCCGTTACTAATGGAAATTCTTTTTCAACAATCCTGAACAAAGCACCACCATTGTTTGACTAATAACTTTCTCCTCATCATAATATTTACTTACAAAATTGATTCATTTCCTTTTTAAAAGATTTTAAACAGGCTTTAACCTGTGTTCAATGCACTTTAAAATTTCGTAATAATCAAGCACATTTTGCCGATAGAGGGACCTTCCAAACCACGACACTAGTTAGTGACTTTTATAAAGATAAGAGCGGCCGTCTTATCTTTCTAAGCACTCAATAAATTAATTACTACTTTTTAAAAGATTGTAAATATGTTTATTTCGGTTTTTATATACACGACTTTCGATATCGCCAGACTAATACATAAGTACCACATCTTGTAAGTCCAACTAGTTTTATATGTTTAGTTGTAGAATAATTATGATATTCTTTATTTTAATTAAGAAACTTTTTTTTTTTACAATTGCTAATTTTCTTTTATTTTTTGTTTCTATATTGTACTTCAAATATTTGAATCATCGTTATAATAAAAACCGAATCTGTCCGATCAGGAACTCATTTATAGAAGAAGAAAAACAGAAAATTCATTTTATACATTCACACAGAAGGGCTGTATAATTACCCTGTATTATTAATATATTTTTTTAAAATTTATTTATTTTTTATTTACGTATTTAAAAAAATCTCAATAAAGCAAATATTATAAATTATATATATATTTAAAACTCTTTTTTATAATACAATATTTTTATGAAATAAATTCTTTCATAACTTAGCGATTTATAAAATCCAAATAAGAGCTATTGAAATTTGAAATGTTAATATTGCTATGAAATTTTCAACAGAAGAGTTTCACTCCAAACTGTATCATTAAATTGAGTGAAAAAAATACACATATTTTTATTTAGTTAGATACTGTATATAAACTTATGTATAAATTTGCAAATTTTAGTTTTTTCGAATTAATTGTTTATCGTATTATAATTAAAAAAAAAGTTATTCAGAAGATTTTTTTTTCATATATACTTTTAGACAGAAATAACTCGTATTAAAGAAACTATATATACACAGCGTGCCCACGTGAATAGATAAGTAGTTTTCTCTCCAAGCTGCACGCAGTTCCATTTTTGAATTAATGAATGTGTTACGTAGCAACATAATTTAGCTATTCTCCATAAAAATGTTAAGGTACTAGAATGTTTGGATCATATGTTATGACATAAAATATGATAGTGTGTTTTGTATCTTAATACAGGGGTGTTCAACCACTCATACAGCAGTGTCACTCAGTGCCAACCAGAGTAATCAATGGATGTCAGAAGGCTTGTACATAAAATCCCCACCTAGTCCCTACTCATCCAATATCCCCAGACAAGTTTCTGGCTTGTGGCCTTCATCAGTGAAGAGCTTTGGATCTGAGAGCATTGCACCTAGGTCTTAGGATCTAATAACAGTTATGTACTAGGATAAGAAATGGTGATCATGTGATGTTTAGTGGTGTCCAACCTTTTGGTATCTCTGAACCACATTGGAAAAGTTGAAATTATCTTGGGCCACACATTAAATATACAAACATTACCAAATAAGCAAAAAAAAAAAAGAGGTCCGTGCATAATTTTTGTGATATCCATTAATCCTTAAATAATAATAGTAGATTATGCAGCGAACTATTCTGTGAGTTTTTGAAAATTGTCAAGCAAGCTCCAAGTTTGTGGTCACTAATATAGAAAATGCATATATATAAGTAATAAAAACCATTGATGATTTATATACATTTTATTATAAAAGGAAAAGGTCGAAACAAAACTAGTTGGATATTTGACATTGTGATGAATATGTATGTATATTTATTTTAATCTCATTGTGATGCATAATCACAAATAAATCTTATAATATTTTTATTAAGTTTACAATTTTGCATTAGACTGCATTCATACCCATTCTGGTCTGCATGTGGTTCTTGGGCCAATGATTCAATACCCCTGCCTTAATACATGATGAAACACAGAGGCAAAACTCTCCATATGGTAGCTCCACTCAGTATACGCCAGAGTAATCAATGGATGCAGGAAGGTTTGTGTATAGAATCTCCACCTAATGCCTACTCATACCAATATAGACTAGTTTCTAGCTTGTGGCTTTCATCAGTGAGAAGCCTTGGCACTATCAATCCAGCTAATTCAACTCTCCAGCAGTTATCTTTTAACTTTTTATTTAACTATAAAGCTTTGGGTCCAAAATAAAAACATTGTTTTCAATTCATGCTCACTTGTTTGTCTATACATCTTAATATATTTGGTTCTTTACCATCATCATATTGGACAGGACTGTCATTAAATCACTAAATATCATGTGATCACCATTCTTTATGCTTCCACGAGCTGTGAACGTAGAGCAAAAACTCTCCATGCAATAATACTACTCGAATCTATATGACTATACAAATGTGTATTTGATAGATCACATTTTTGTATGCATAGTCATGAAAGATAAAACTGAATTATTGCTCACTTACCTGAATGACTGCAAAGTCTTCATCAAGGCAAAAGTTTGTGTCTGAAAGCAGAGAATGTTAATCATCATAAAGTAATGGATATAGGGGGCATTCTTTAACTAAAAATCACCTTAAAATGAAAGAAGACTGCCTAAATTGAGAAAAGAGTAGTCTAATACTAAATGGAACATATTTTGTGGAGATCCTAAAAATGTGAAGAGATAACTAATTGATTTAAAAAGCAAACATACTTTTGGAAGAACAGAATGGGATTCATTATAAATAAAAAATAGAAGAACAATAGTTGTAAAGATGTATGTGGTATCAGATAGAGTGGGAAAGACTGGTTATTCAGTGGAAGGTATTAACTATAGATAATTCAGGTTTATTCAATGGTGTAATTATGAGTCACAAAGAAAGGCTATGCATGTGACCCCATGCAGTCCAAAGGTCCATATTTACATGAAAACAATTATTAACTATATCTCATAAATTGTCAATGGGACCCTTTTTGAATATCCATCTTCTGGCTCAATTTGGTTAATTACACTACTAATTTTATGCTGTAATAAATTTTCATTAAAAGATTTTTGATCAGACCAAATGTTCTAAAAATTGTTCAGAGAGATTTTAATATTATAATTGGAAAATTATTGAAAGGAGAAAATTACGTGAATAAATATAATTTAAAAGTGGGCATAGAAGCATCCAGTTAAGAGATTGTTGATTGTTACTAATATTGGGATTATCTAAGTATTGATTGGTTTTAATGATATATATTTATAATATTGATATCATTTACTTTCTTCATTAATTTTACAGTGCTTTATGTAAGTACACCCCTTTATTGATGGCTTCAAATTTCCCTAGCAATCTTTTTCAGAACCTTTACTTATATTTTCAAATCTTAACTGCTAACTGTTTGAAAATATAAGTAGAAGTTCTGAAGAAGATTGCTGGGGCAATTGAAACTGTCAATAGTGGGTTGTAATTATATGAAACATTATAAAAGTAATAAAGAAAGTAAATGATATTAATATTGTATGGATTTGGCATTGCAATAAGAGAGATAAAGTTATATATATATAAGAAAATATATAAAGAAATTATGCTAGCACATATCGCTGGCTAAAAATTATATAGAAAATATTCAAATCACCTCCCAGATACTATATTTCAGAAACGCCCTCTGGCTGAAGTTCAGACTTTATATTTAGTCACAGACGGTACTGTTGAAATATCATAACGTTTGGGGGAAAATGATTTATATATAAATTAGTCAATAAAAATAAATAAATTACATAAAATTCAGAATTAAAAAGCTAGTGAAAATTGAAATACTGAAATTTCGCAATTAGTTTCCTTGCCACGACAGAATTCTCATGTGCAAAGGAATCCAAACAAATCACAAATTTATACTAAATAAATTTTCCATAATTGTCAAATACATTCAGGTTGCCTTTACTACAAAAGGCTGTTAAATAAATTTGAAATAAAGAGAAGAATGTCTATTATTAAAAACTTCTTATATTAGAGCTATTGACTTATTTTAAGAGTTTTTTATTTTATTTTAAAGATAAATGGAATGTAATTCAGAATTATGAGAAAATTACTTGGTAGGTATTTCACAAAATAAATACATACAACTATGTATATTAAGAAAAGCTTGTTTAATACTTTAAAATAAAATGTTAAATATGTCAACATAGTGTGCATAGCATTCTTTCGACTAACAGTATTCATACTTGTGATGTGTTTATATTTCTTTTACACCTGAGAAGTTTACTTGGGCAGTTAAATCAGTTGATAATGAAATTTTAGTTTTTTTAATTCTGAATTTAAAATAATTTATATATATATAATTGTTAAAAAAATCATAAGACAAAAACACAGAAATAAAATCAGCTATAGTGAGATTAACCTTTTGTAGTGCTATTTAAGTATTTAACGCCATAAAATGAATAAATCTAAAACATTTCCACATTCACTTCTACTGAATAAATACAACAAAAAATCAAAACTAAATTCTGGCAACTACTGTTCGTTTTTTGTAAAATTATTGCAAATTTGTGTTGAACAGGATACTAATAGAGTCAATATTTGGCTTATATGAAAACAGCTGTAAATTATTAATACAAAATTCCCAAGCAATAATACCTTATGTTGTCTTGCAGAATAAGATGTTAATTCGTCAATGATTAGGAATTGGTTTTTGATAAAAATTTTCCTAATCCACATTCTTTTATCTTACTTTCTTCTGTCATTGGTCATCAAGGTGCTTTCATGCCAGCAGCCACCACTGCTCTGAGATAGCAGTGTTTGTGTAAGATAGTATAAGCAATAATAAATCCTTTTAGAATTGAATTTAAAAGAGAAATATCTTACTTTCTTCTGTCATTAGTCATCAAGGTGCTCTCATGCCAGTGGCCACCACTGTTCTGAGACAGCAGTCTTTGTGTGAGATAGTATAAGCAATAATAAATCCTTTTAGAATTGAATTTAAAAGAGAAATTTCAAACACCAAATATTGCTTTGTTTGAGCAGCCTACTTAGAGAGATTCCCTTTCCTACTGTGGTAATGAAAGAATTAAAAATGTTATAAAATACCCTCCTTTCATCCAAACTACTTAAACCGCAAATTAATCATAATCTGATTTCATCACTGTGCTTTATAGATCACTCATAACATACTAGAAATATTAGTATAAGTAGTAGTAATGGAGTAATAATAAAAGTTAACATTTCATTTTACACTTAAATATAGGTACATGGAATGTGTACTCCTTGTTTGATGTAGCTGCTTTAAAACTGAACTGAGAGTATTACCCGTAGCCAAGGAAATGTCAAGTATTAAACCTCTAATAAATTCTATTGGCAAAAGTCATCTTCCAGAAGGAAAAGTTTAATTTAAGAAGAAGATGATTACAAATTTTTTTGCAAGCACAGATCATTGAATAAAAACAGAGCATGGTTAAATTTACTGTAAGGACAAACTCAGTATCTTCTATTTCTGGAACACCTAATGATTTAGTAAAAGACTAATTTTAAAAATTGTCTTGTGTAATAATAACTATAAGTGGGCAAATATCCGATACAATTTATTTGTTCATAATGTCATAAATAAATAGTCACTCAAAACACGATTGAAATAAATGATTATTAATAACTATTATAATATTTATTGAACCAGGTTTCATCTCCATTGAGACCTTCTCAAAATATTCTACACAATTCATATAATATATTGAGAAGGTCAGATAAAAGCCACTTTGATAAATATTATAATAGTTATTAATAGTTGCATATTTCAATCTTGTTTTGATTGATTATTTATTTATTTATTAATAATAACTATGCCAATTTTATCTCATATGTGCTCCAATGCTAGACTCAGAGAATTAAAAATAAAAACTGAAAAACATTAGTAATGATCTCATGTGAGATAATACACTTAATAATGACTCCTTTAAAACTGGATTTGGGAAAGGAATGATAACCAAAAATGAGTAAATGTTTTGAGTACTCAAATTCTTGTTTGATATGTGATTATATGAATAATATTTAAACACTAAACTATTTTTGGAAATTTTGATGCACATATTATTGATACTAGAGAATTTATGAAGAAAAGAAGGAATATGAAGATGTACAAAAATGATGCATTAAAAAGGATTGAATATTTCAAATTTTATAAAATGGTGTGGAAAAGTGTTGAAAATGATATAAGAAAGCATAACTGTGAACTAGCAAGGGAAGCTCTAGAAGAGACAAGTCTCAAGAGTGTAAAACAACATTTTGGTACTGGTAGGAAATTTATATCTGCAATAAGGAAAAAAGATGGCATCATTACTAAAAAGAGAGATGACATCACAAAATGGATAGAAGACTTCTATCAAGAATTATATAGTAATAAAGACCAAGTACTTTCTATATCTATTATATTTTCAGACTTCTATCAAGAATTATATAGTAATAAATACCAAGTACTTTCTATATCTATTATATTTTCAGAATTTCCCAGAATTTTAAATGAAGAAGTAAGATATGCAATTAAATTTATAAAGAAATGAAAGGCTCCAGGTAATGATGGAATTATAATTGATATATTAACAGAAGCAGGTGAAGAAATAGAATTTTTTTTTAGCAAAGTTATATACCAAATATCTAAATGATAAAGATGTACCAGATGATTGGAAAAATACAGTATTAATATTAATATTTTAAAAAGATGATAAAGAAGATATTAGAAATTACAGACCTATCAGCCTTTTATCAGTTTTATACAAAATGTTTACCAAGGTAATTACAACTCATTTACAGAGAACATTGAATTTCCAATAACCAAGAGAACAAGCTAGATTTAGTAGTGGTTTTAGTACAATAGATCATATCCAGGTATTAAGAGAAGTTATAGAAAAGACATGAATATGAGTTGCCATAATTCTTTGAATTTGTAGATTATTAAAAGGCATTTGATTCTATAAACATTTCTTCAGTGATTAAAGTATTGGACCATCATGGTGTAGATCCAGGATATTGTCATATTTTAAAGAATATTTATAAAAATGCAACAGCAAAAATTAGATTACATAATGATACTAGGAAAGTCAACATTGAGAAGGGTATAAGACAGGGTGACTCCATATCTCCAAAATTTTTTACAGCAGTGCTGCAAGAAGTATTTTGTGGATTAAAATGAAAAGTTAAAGGCATAAAAGTAAATGGAGATTATTTAAGTCATTTAGATTTTGCAGATGATATAGTTGTTTTTAAAAATAATGCTTTAAAACTGCAGGAAATGTTGCAGGAGTTATCAGATTAAAGTAGGACTAAAGATACATGTTAAAAAACAAAAGTAATATTTAATGGATTTTTTCAAAATATGAAAATAAAGATTGATTAAGATGAGTTTGAAGAAGTTACAGCTACAAATACCTTGCTCAGATTATTGATACAGATGGAAACATAATGGATGAAATTAATCATAGAATTAAACTTGGTTGGAGTGCTTTTGGTAGAAATAACTTGATATTAAAAGGAAATATGCCTATATGTTTGAAAAGGAAGATTTTTAATAAATATGTTTTACCAGTTCTTACTTATGGATATAGGACTTGGACACTTAATAGAAGAGCAATACTGTGATTTCAGACCACACAAAGAAGTATGGAGAGACGTTAGGAGTAACAAGAAGAGATTGAAAATGCAATATATGGTTAAGTGCAGAAACAGGTGTTACTGACCTCATCGAAAAAATTAAAAGACTGGAGTTAGGCTGGACATATTGCTAGAAAAGATGATAATAGATGGACAATTGAAATCTTAAACTGGATTCCAAGAGATTTTAAAAGACCCAGAAAGAGACCACATGTAAGATGGATGGATGAAATAAGAATGTGTGCAGGGGTGATGTGGAGAAGAGAAGCTAAAGATCAGAGAAGTTGGATTGAAATTTGGAGAGACCTTCAACCTGTAGTGGATTAATAATGGTTGATGATGATGATGATGATTGGTGGAAGACTACTTTGGTTCAAAATTATTGGAAATGTTATTGTAATCTCAAAAAAATGGTATGACACTACTGATATTTTGCTAAATATGGATTGACTATTATAAATACTTTCATTAGGCAGAAAATCACTAGAAAAAAATTTGGTTAGCATACTAAAACAATGTCATGTAATAGATTATTTATTAGTTACAAGTCAAAATGCAAAAAAAAAAAAATTATTACATGACCGAGTAGTATGTGCACAGATTGTTGGATAAGCCAAAGACCAGAATCTTCCACAGTTAAAACAATAATTGCACTAAAATTGGATTTCTTCATGTAATATTTGATGGCCATTTTTAAAAGCATTTATTTGTGATAAATTTTAAAACTATTAGCTCTAAAATTGTCTATAAAAACTTTGCAAGTTTATTACAATTCTGAGGTATGGAATTCTCTTTAAATTATGTTATAAATATAAATAAAACTATTCTTGGATTCAACACAACAAAATAATCAGGCTATTATTTTACCAATAGATTCTGCTACCACGAATTTGAATTTCAAAAAAAAAAATACATGCATTTTGGCTTGAATGAATAATAAATTGAATGTTAAGATTGGTGAACAAATCTAGTTATTTGTTGATAGCATTAAATGAAATATTTAAAATAACATATGGACTCAAAAAATGATATCATAATCCCATTAAATTTATGGATGATATTCTTTTATAGAAAATATTTGTACAGGTGGAGGAAATATTTTAATAATTTTTTGAATAATGATAGAAGAATTAAGACGATAGTTTTTAACGGTAAAGCCTTCTTATCAACTTATGTAGATTTAGACATCAAAATCCACTTTAATGAATTTAAAAGGGTTCTTTATAATCTTAAATATGGAAAGGTTTCAAGACCTGGTGAAATCATCATCATCACCATTTTTAACATTGCTGATCCATTCTTAAAAATCAATATTACTAGTGTATACTATCAAACATCTGTTACATCTTTATCATTAAAATATTTCGAATATATTTTTATAAACAATGTATCTATTTGCTCACCTTCATTTTGTAAAATATCTACTATAATTCCATCATTATTTGATGAATTCATTCTTTCCATTCCTTTATTAAATTAGCATGATTAACAATATTAGTCAAACCTTATTGTATTTAAAAATCTGGTATTTATAACTGTTAATAGAATATGTCATTTTTCATTACTTATATTAGCATATTTATTTTGTTTATTTTTACACTTATAACTATTAGCTTATTTTATTATGGGAAGTATTTAAAGATTGGCTTTGTATTCGAGTATAGGAACACCCCCTTTCTTTTCAGTCAATATCTTTGAGTAAAACTGTACTATTTATTCACATTTGGCAATTTCTTTGCCAAAAATTATTTGGTTTTAACAATGTTTACAGCTGACCATAATAAGTCATGTTAAAAAATAATGAAGTAGGTTTTATCTTTGGGTTGAATTGACCTGAATTTGAATACTATCTCTGTCAAAAATATTATTGCAAATATTTATAATTATTTTATTTTAATGTAGCTTATTTGATTAAAAGATAAGTGCATGATAATAAATTTGAATGTAAGACTGTTTATATGTATAGTGAAATATTGAAAGAAAAAAAAATTAGTGAAGAAAACATATAAGTGTGATGGTGTACTTTTTTAGCATTCCAAATAATAGTTTCATTTGTAAAGAGAATCAATTTTTATAACATATATTAATGAACAAAGAAAACTGTTAAATGATTGCAGTATTGTGAATAAGAGGTCAAATTCCAGATACATACACGTATTTTATTCAACATTATCAAATAGATCAGAGTGTAATGTTACATTTCCTGATTTACGAATGTTATTTATCCATATTCTTTTGTTTTGATTTCATTTTAATTGTATATTTTTCTTTTACCTTCTCTTAGTGATAGCAAAAGTCTTTTAATTAAAACTATAACTTTAAAATATCAATATATTTTTAATAATTTTGTTTTTGAATACATTTAGACTGTCAATATTTTATTATTTGCTATTTGCATAGCTGTTTGTTCAAGTAATAAATTTAAAATTCTATAGCCTAGGATTAATTAATTATTTTAAATACAGTATTATCATTTTAAATAAATACAATATATTCTTTAACCGCACCTTTGAACTATTTTATTAAAAGTTTTTTTGCGTTAAGGTTTTGTTTAAAATGTCAACATAATTCATATTTTTATTTATGTATACTAATAAATATTTAATTAATTAAGGCGAGGTAACTTGTTTTCTAATATCTATTCCTATTTATTTACATTATTGCTAGACAGATAAATGTTATTAAAACATACCAAGTTATTATTATTATTTTAAAATCAATAACAACAGACGACGAATAAACAATTAAATGTGATTTTTTTTTAAAAAAAAAAAAAGCTATAGATTTTTTCAATTTTTTCATAAAAGGGTAATTTGTAAAAATAATTTATGTTTCAAAGAAATACAAAACTACAAATGTTACTTAGTAAATATAACAAAAAGAGAAAAAAAGTTGAAAAAATGTACAGCCTGTTAGACAAAATAATTTAACTAAGTAAAAGTAAATAATGAAATATAAAATACAAATATACGGCAAATATAAAAATAGAGGCGATGCAATCCGCTATGGCTTCTCCTTTATCGAAGTCAGGAATCTCTCTGCCACACTATGCCCAGAGAAAGCTGTCAGCCACATCACCTTTCTTTCCATTACCCACCCTAAGTTTTACCCATATTATTCTCTATCCTGCTCCATATCATTTCCACCTCACCATCTTTGTCCTCGCTATGGTCTTTATATCTAGCTCCCCCTTATCTTTTTCCAAACCCAACATAAAAACGAATAACCCATTGTCTGTATAATCACTTTATTTATATTTATTTTTCCACAACCCTTTCTGCTTGTAGGCATTTACATTCAATTAACAAATGCCTAATATTTTCCATGTCGTCTTTACCTAACTTGCAGATTAAATGGCCCACATTTCTACATTTATGTGAAAATTCCCTTGTTGATGTGATGTGATGTGATGTATTTGGTATCTCAGCAATTATTACCTCTTCATTCAGTAGCGCCACCTATTGCAGGCTGGGGTAATCAATGGATGTAAGAAGGTTTGTGCATAAAATCTCTCTCTCTCTCTAGTGCTCACTCATCCAATATTTCTAGAATAGTAAGGAGCCTTGAATCTGTGAGCACTGTACTTAGATCTCAGGTTCTAATGCAACCCTCTAGCAGTGCTCTCAGATCCAAGACTTCTCACTGATGAAGGCCACAAGCCAGAAACTAGTTTGGGGATATTGGATGAGTAGGAACTAGATGGGGATTTTATGCTGTGTGTGGCAATACGGATAGTGAGTTTTGCCTGTTTTAATAACAGTTATAAGCAAGCCTAGGGAATGGTGATCATGTGATGTTTATTGGCTTAAAACCAATCCTGCCTAAAAGGATAGTGGTAGCTATGGTTATTAAAGAACCAAAGACACCAAAATGTATGGGTACTGAACTGAGTTCAGACCTATATGACTATATAAGCTAATGAGCTTGGATTAAAAATATTAAATTTAAGACTCATAGTTTTGTAGTTAAGTGGAGATAAAAGGTGGCTGCTATTGCATTAAATCCTAAGGTCTAGGTGCAGTGCTCTCAGATCCAAGGCTCCTCACTGATGAAGTCCACAATCCAGAAACTAGTTTGGGGATATTGGATGAGTAGGCACTAGATGGGGATTTTATGCACAAGCTTTCTGGCATCCATTGAATACTCTAGCTTGCTGTGTGAGGCAATACGAGTTTTGCCTGTTTTAATAACAGTTATAAGCAAGCATAGGAAATGGTGATCATGTAAAGAGAAAGATTAGATTAGTTATGTAAAGAGTCAAAAAAAAGAAGGAAGGTGTAGAGAGGTTATTAGCGATTTGTTTTGTTAATGGTCCTGAATAAAGAAAAAAAATGAAACTGTAATAAAGCATACCATTGGTTAAAGGTTATGAAAGTGTATTTGTTTTTTTTTGGTTTTTTTTGGCATTTGTTTTTTAAACAATAAAACCTATTATTGTATTAAATCTGTTCATGTTGAAATGGGATTGTTGAGAGAAATTTGGATTGATCTATCATACGTATACAAATTATCAACCGCGAATATGGGATTTTTTTAATTTTGAGGTTCTAGATTCTTTTTCTAGAGGAGCCCACGTATGATAACGATTACAGATTTTTCAATTTTTTAAATTCTCAGCGTACAATTATTTGGATATAAAAAGTAGTGGCACAATATATATATATTAGATAGTTAGTACTTGAACTCAGGATTTCAAGCTCCCTATAACTATACATTTCATCTCATACAACTGATACACATGACCTCATACTTATGACATTAAAAAGATATATGATCTCCAATAAATATTTTCTGCTGAACCATCACTCATCAGTTGCTTCAGGTCACTATCTCTCACACCTATATGCAATCAGTGCTTTTTTTCCTCATGTGTCAAAGCATCGGCCAGGAAGTGAACCTGAAAACCTGGGACAACTGCTTGTAAGGCAGCTGTGATGGCCTCTCAACCACCAATGCTTGACACTCAGTGCTTAGTTTCAATCAAGATAGCAAATCTCCAATCTTTAATGGACAAGCTTCAATCTTCAATCTTCTCTATTGTCCAACTCTTTAGTCATCCATATCATTGAAAATCCAAGGATGGAATACTCAAAGCTCTTGTTGATGCCAATATTATTGTGATACCCATGTTGAGTGTTCCATCCTGAAGAGTTGGAGGGTGAAGAAAATTGAATCTTGTCTATTAAAGTTTTAAAGCTTACTGATCTGGACCAACTGATGAGTGCTGATTTAGCAAAAAATATGGATACTAGAGGTTGTTTATCTTTTTTATAAGTATGCAGTCATGTGTATTGGTTATTAGAGATGAAGTGGATAATTGTAGGGAGCTTGAAAGTCTGAGTTTAAGTCCTTTCTAATTACATTAAATTTAGTAGTAGACAATATACATGCATTTAAATATTGTATATATATTGTAATGGGCACATATGACGTTACATTGTTTTTTTATTATTAAACATGAAAAAAAATAAAAGTTCGCAAATAAAACTTTTTTTTTTTAAGAATTAAAAATTGAAAATTAAAATTCTATACTAAACTATATATATATATAAAATCGCACAGATGAAAAAAATTATTAAAATAAAACTTTATTAAAAATAGAAAAGGTATTTTAAAAACAAAAACTTAAAAAGATTTGGAGATAAAAATATATCTTTAAGTTTGGAAAACAAATGAATTAATGTTATTGAAAAATGGAAATGATTATTTTAATTAGTCAAAGTGAACTAGCCCTTGGGCATTTAAATGTATAAGCAATGGTCAGATAGGAAAACAGTAGAAAATAATGGCCAATGAAAGAGATCCATCAGGGAATCGGACCTCAATGGAAGAATCATCATCATCGATGACATAATGTCCATTGGATCCTAAAGTTACATATAAAAGAAAAAGTTTGATAATAACATTTTTAGTGAGTGAAGAAAATTTAAGAGAAGACTGAGATGTGTTAAGTTGGAGAGTCGGAGGTGAAGGGATTGAAAGACACATTTTCAATTCCTTCAGTTGTTATAAAAAAAAGGAAAATGAAACATTGCTTTTTCTATATTGAGGACCACAGGATCATCGAGGGATTTTAACGCTGGATTCCAAACGGCAAGCAATGGATAACTAATGAATATTTCTAAAACCGTAAGCACGTTATGAACTTAAATGAATATCAATTTGAAAACACTAAGAACTTTAAAATATAAACTTTCCTAGTATTTAAAAAAAGATAGGAATAGAATTCTATCTGATCAAATTAAACTCCTTATTAATTCTTTTTATTGATTTATTTCTTTTTTATTAATCATTTCCATTTAATGATTTATTTATTTTTTTTGGTTCTTCTAAGTTTTATTTATGATTTTTGTTTTTCACTAATTTAATATTATATAAATGTTAAACTTAAGTCGGCGTGAATGGCTATATAGATTTGTAAAGTTTTATTAGGGGAGGGTAATCTTAGGTTATTCATTTCGTAGTTGAATTGGGCCAATGGATTGGATATATTGATGTAATTAGTAGATGTAGTATGAGATTTGCTATGAGCAGAATCGCTTTATACACCACACACTTCCTTTTTGCCTATGGAATGCGATTGTAAGTCGGCAAAATGACCGCAGTCCTTTCCTATGGAGTTTTTTTTTATTGCTCTTCTCGTCAGATAGATGTGGTATTCCTATCTGACGAGAGGCAATTTCTTCTCTTAACCTTTTGTGCTGCCGTATTCATGTTACATTGAATGCATCGATATATCAGATGGATTGACATTGGTTTGACTACGAACTTTTGGTCTAAGGTTAAATAAGGATAGAATATTTTCTTTCAAATGCAAATCTATGTAGTCTATTCATACTCGACACTCTAAATAAAAATGCATTAAATTTAAGTTGGGTATGGACGTTGCATGGATTCGTTAGCGGTTAATTATGTTGTGGTTTTCATATTCAGTTAGAATATATAAGTCATCAATGTAAATGCAGTATCTTATTATGAATGCCATTGTGTTTCTTGTATTTCCTCTGCAATTGACAGTATCAATGACTTTGTATTTTGATCGATTATGTTTATTTTGAGATATTTTTAACTGTGGAATCTATGTAGCCGATTGATACTCAACATTATAAAACAAACTTTTATAAATCCATCTGTGCGAACTTATAAAAATTAAAATGTAAATTTATAAAAATTAAATGTAAATCAAAATCAAAGTTAAAAATATAAATTAAATTTTAAAATATAAAACTGATACTAAAACAATTTTAAATATTATATATGTGCGTAAATAAATGTTTGTGTGTATAATTACTGGCAGTGTTTTATTTTTTTTTATATATATTCTTAGATAAGAATTTTATTATAAAATATAAATCTCTGCTATTCCACATCTCTGCTATTCCACTGAGCTAGTGACAATGGGCTAACGACCGGAATCAAAATGTATAAAATAAAATAAAATAATTTTTTTTTTTACTTACATATCTGCCTACTTTATAAATTTTCTAGGTTCAAATGCCTAGTAGCGCCCTGTAGTGTAGATATGTTAAGTATCCTATTCTCCAGATCATTACAATATATATATATAATAAAAGTTTAAAGCCATAGGAAATATGTAATACATTCATACAAAAGTTTTCATGGGTTACAGATATAAAAGTATTTTGCACGTTCACCCATGTAAGATTTTAATTAGATATTGCAATGTTTTGACTTGCTCATACAAGTCCTCAACTGGAAAATGAATACTATATATTTGTAGATGTGCTGTAAACATTGTCTATAATGACAGTTGCAGAGGTGCTGCAAACAGTGTTCACAATAATTGTTAAAGTTCCACAACTAAAAAAAATTGGTATATAAAATTGAACAAAGTGAAAAATAAATAAAAAATTATTAAACAATAAATAAAATTCCTTATCAAAATAGTAGTAATTTTTAACCAAGTCTAAAAATTCAATACCTCTTGAGGTTCAAAAAGTTTATGAGATTTCATGTGGCATTTGTAAATCTTCTTATGTGGGTATAAGCAAGTACTAGAAGAGATGAATATGCTAATGCAATGAAGCAATACTCGTCATCATCAGCACTCTTAATCCATGCTATGAGTTTAGAACACAATATTGACTTTTCTAAGACCATGATCCTATCCAGATGTGTAAAACCTACACCCATGTAAGATCAGAGAAGCTATGAAGATATTAAAAAGACCACATTGTATCAACAAACCTGATGACACATATATAAACTTCCACATATTTAGAAAAATGTTTTGAAAAATAAATTACTCTGAAGATTTTATTTTTTTTATTTATAGCTTATTTTTTAATTGTTAATCAATTTATTCAATTTTGTACACCAGGTTTTTTTACTTGTGGAACTTTAACAATTATTATGAACACTGTTTGCAGTACCAGTGCCTTTATAATTATATAATATTTATTTCCCAGTTGAGGACTTGTGTGATTAAATTGAAATGTAGGAATATCTAATTAAAATCTTACATGGATAAACCCACAAAATATGTCTTTTATGTATATATTATGATGAAGATTTTCATGGTTACATGACAAAAATAAGATCTTTTTGGACCATATATTAGTTTTTGCACAGATTGATAATGTTTCAACATAATCACATTCATCTTTGTCAAGGTTAAAAGCTATAATAAAGAATTGTTTTGTCTCAATTAATAATGTTTTTTAATTCATGCACAATCGCAATCTCATTATTACTTGAGACAAGATGCATTCTTCATTACATTCTTAATAATGTTTTTTAATTCATGCACAATCGCAATCTCATTATTACTTGAGACAAGATGCATTCTTCATTACATTCTTAGCTTTGGCAATGATGGATGCAAATTTTCATTGAAACTTTGGCAATCTATTCAAAATATGACCCAAAAAGATTATATATGTGTGTGATTACCTATGATACAATTTTATTCAAAAAATATACATATTAGCATATCATCAACAATAACTATTGTAAAATAGAATAATAATAATAAAATGGAAGAGGGCATATTCACATATGTGGTATATTTAAATCTAGACAAGTGAATATGTAAATGAATGTGTTATAACTTCTTCTTTTTTTATTACATCTTTTCTTTTATTATTAAGTCAATTACACTTTTACTTAAATTATAAGTTTATGAAATCATAGTTTGTGGATTCTTGTTTATTATAATTCAATGATATTTATACAATATTGATAATTTCCTTTATATAGGCATTTTTATATACTAAAATTTGACACAGATGATCATTATTATAGAGTCACACTGAAAAGATTTATTTATTTGTCATTAAGAACTTGGATATCTATTAATCCTCTAGTTTAGCATATGAGCATTTTATCAGACAAGAAGTCAAAAAATTCAACATCCATTATTAGCTCTCTATTGAAAACTTTTGCTAACTTCTTTTTGTTTTCAAACTTTAAAATTCACTATTTTTTTCTAATATTTTAATTTCAAAAAAATTCTGAAGATGTCAGGATAATCAAAAAGCAGGGATTTCAAAATATGGTAAGCGCCACAATAATAAACACCCATTGTATTATTGGTGGTCTCAAATTTTGTGATATTACTTTGAGACCATATTACAATAATTAAAAGCTTGTTTATTTTAGAACATTTATCATTATTTTTCATAATAATTGAATAGTAATTATTAGGAATCAAAAATATATATTATTACATATTTATTTTCTACAAAAGGATTTCATTTTTAATTATAAAAGATTATATTTTTATGAATAATGTTATTATGGAAATTATGGTGGCAAGGAAATATCTGTGAAAATGTCATCACTAAGGTAATCTGCTGTAAAATATAGCAATAACATAAAAATTACTAAAAAAAATTAAACCTTTACAGCATATGTTGATATATTTACTAGATATTAATAATAATTTATTGAGATTTTAGAAACAAACATCAAACAAGAAAATTTATTAATTTTGAAAATTGAATCTGCTCCTCCTGAAGGTATATGATGAAACAGCACTTTGTTTTGATTAAAATTTAATTTTTAACATAAATTCTAACAACTAAATGTGATGTTTTAGAATTTATTTAATTTCTAGACAAAAATATCTATCAAATGAAATGAAATTTGTTATATTATAATGTATAATAATGGTTTAATATATAGCAAGTGAAAATAAAGAAAACTGTTAAGAGTACAGGAGGGTTAAGAAAGTGAAAATTCAATGATAGAAATATCAAATTTAATTTATCCTACATATATAAAATGATAAATAAAATGGAAATGGTGCACTAAAAATTGCAGATATAAATTTACAGGATTTTGAAAAAGTATTAATAATCATTTATACTTAACAATAATCATGCTGAGGCCCAATTAAATATATATTAAAGAAAAATAAATAAATTTGCATTTAAGAAATAGGTAATATGACTTACTTACTTAACACAGGAAAAAATATGTAAAATTTTAAATGTAAAGTTTTATTTTGTTAATTTCTTTAAATTAAATTTTATTCTAAAGACTTTATATAGATAATAGAAGTAATATTTTTATGTTGTATGTCAGATTCTGGCTGAAAGTTGAGAAAAGCCTAAGATATTTGAACCTTTCAATGTTTTTTTTTGTCTTGAATTTGGAAGCACTGATACTAGATTTTTTTATTGCATTTTTTCATTATTTCTTTTCTTGGGCAATAATCTGCTTCAAAATTAGAGCTTAGAAATGCATATCTACTCTAAGAAGTGTTGCAAAAAGTCATAAGTAACAATTTTTTGTAGCATATTAAATAGGGGAATTTAAAATTCTGCATATATATGGTTGGTGTCATTTAACTTTAGTAATATTGGAATTTCAAAAATTTCTACTATATATTTTATGGAAAGAAGTGTTAGAAATAAATGTTTTCCATAAGCTCTATCCAAAAAGGTATCGGCAAGCTGAATAAATAATAGGAGGCTTGGGTGATGAAGAAGACAGAGTATGAGAGCCACTTAAGTAAACAAATGTATGCAGATATAAGTATGATAATTTGGACAGAATATTTCACTTGTCACATGATCACCATTTCTTATGCTTGCTCTTAACTGTTATTAAAACAGGCAAAACTCTCTATATGTATTGCCACTCAGTGCAAGCCAAAGTAATCAATGGATGCCAGAAGGCTTGTGCATAAAATCCCCAACTAGTGCCTACTCATTCTACATCCCTAGACTAGTTTCTGGCTTGTAGCCTTCATCACTGAGAAGCCATGAATCTGAGAGCACTGCACGTAGATTGTAGAATCTTATGCAACCCTCCAGCAGCCACCTTTTATCTTTACATAACTACAAAACTATGAGACAAATTGAAAGCACTATAATATTTTCAATCCAAGCTCATTAGCTTATACAGTCATATAGGTTTGAACTAAGTTCAGTATCCATACATTTTGGTGTCTTTGGTTCTTCAAAAACCATAGCCACCACTATTTTATTAGGAAGGATTGGTTTTAAGCCAATAAACATCATATGATCACCATTTCTTATGCTTGCACTTTATAAGTCTCATAGTTTTATAGTTAAGTAGAGATAAAAGGTGGCTGCTGGAGGGTTGCATTAGATCCTAAGATCTAGGTGCATTGCACTCAGATTCAAGGTTCCTCACTGATGAAAGCCACAAGTCAGAAACTAGTCTGGGGATATTGGATGAGTAGGCACTATATGGGAATTTTTTATGCACAAGCATTCTGGCATCCATTGATTACTCTGGCTTGCACTGAGTGGCAATATGTATAAAGAGTTTTGCCTGTTTTAATATTTCACTTGCACATTTATGCTTGGAAGAATTGCCATAATCATGAAAATTGTGCTTAAACAAAATTATTGTTTAATAATTCACAATAGCAATTTGAAAAAAAATGTATTCACTTTAATAGCAACTGGCTGACTGGGAAATAATTTATGGTGTGGCTCTTATAGACAGGCATGTAAATTTATAAATTTCTATTCTTTAAAATATATTTTTTAAACAGTAGATTACTGAAATTGTTCATACAAAGACTACGGTTCAGAATTAAACACGTACCTCATGTACAGTATATAATAATCCTGTATTTCAGCTATTATATAGTAGAGATGTCTGTCCATCTCTTATATATGTATTAAATGGATTGTGTCCTGTACATGAGGGGTCAGATTGACCTTAGGTCAACATGGGCGTGACAGGAATCTCAGCCTCAGGGTGGCCTTTGAGCATTCCATCATCAGATTTTCAATTGGATGTTTGGTTGAAGAGTTGGAGTGTGGAGAGGATTGAAGCCTGTCCATTAAAGTATGAAGATTGGCTATCTTAATATATTTCTGAGCACTTATTGCATATATGTGTGGAGATGATAATCTGGACCAAGTGATGATTGCTGGTTTAGCATGAAATATGTATATTGGTAATTATTTATCTTTTCGACATATATGGGTTTAAGTGTATCAGTGATATGAGATAGAGTGGTGAGTCATGTGAAAGTCTGTGTTTATAAATCTATATATAAACATTTATATAAACCTACAAAATGTGTGTGTGCAATTACATTATTATGTAGAATTACCATTTATTAGTGTTACTACCTACTGTAAATAAGCTTTTATATTATATGGGAAAATGTTTATTAAAGATGCATTGTTAAAAAAAAATTGTTTGAATTATTTTGATTAATTTTTGGGGAGATGATTATTTAATATTTGCAATCTGGCTGTAGACATTCTTTTGATGTGTTTGTGATGAATGAAAATTATACCAATAGAAACACATTGCAAGACCCATTAGAATAACTTAGCTAGTAGCTACTTTCATAAGTATTTATCTTGTTTTAGCATTTACTCTTAGAACTATTCCTATTGAAATTTTTATAGTCATCATATTTCAAAGTCCATTGCACATGCTCATTGAGTCACTTCTGTAAGATGTACTCAATTTTTCTTAAATTTCTTTGCATCATAAAAATACCTAACTAAAATGTCTATCTTATTGATAGTCTAATTTCTTACAGTTTGCATAGTGACTTTAGTTACTACCTTTTATATTTCTTCCAAGAGTATTTATAACAATAAGAAGCACTCACTAATATTTTTATTATAGTGACTATGGAATTCACGATGAATACCCCTTGGATCACATGATCACCATTCTTTATGCTTATGCAAACTGTTTACACAGAGGCTAAACTCTTCATACAGTAGATCTAATAAGTGCAAGCCAGAGTAATCACTAGATACCAGAAGGCTTGTGAATGAAATCCCGTTCAAGTGCCTACTCATCCCATTGATTACTCTTGCTTGCACTGAGTGAGACTACTGTATGGAAAGTTTGGCCTCTGTGTAATATCCCCTTTTAATGAAATTAGCTCTGTAAATCTAGAAGTTTATTAATATGTATCAAGCATAAATAAATCCCAGAGTGAATAACAACTTTGGTCATTAGACATATATGTCCATTGCTCTTAAAACAAGGAAGGGGCAATATATGACTTAACATTCTAATATCAATTCTTTCTGGAAAATAATCTTTTTTTTTTCAATTCATTCCTATTTTTCTTGGTTTTTTTTAGTGGATCTAATAATAGTCAAATGGCTTTGTTGTTCAGGAATTTATATGGTTGAACTTGGAAAGTGATAGATCTGGGCCAAAATCCATAAACTTTGAGTTCTAGATTTTGCTGCTTTATACTGAACCAAATAAAGCAGAGGTATGTGTCTAGTGAATAACATTACTAAAACTATAAGTAGTAATAATCACATTCTCATTAGATCACAATAAAGAGTGTGACCAATGAACAACCTACCTTCATAAAATTTGTCTATTTATTGCCAGATCCCTATCTTTTATGGAAGAATTCAGATTCCGTGAATATCATCACTTATTGGCCCATTTTTGTCATTGGCTATGCATTGATCTATTTGTATATACATTGCTTAGAGGTGATGAATGCGCAGTCCGATCTAGATAAGACGGGATCTGGACTAGTCCAATATTTTAAGGCAAGGTGAGATATAACAATAGTAATACTCATATTCTCATTTGATTACAATGTAGATGTTCTTTTTACTAAAAAGTAATGATACAAATGGCCTTAGAGTACTTTACAATTTTTTATTGTTTCAATAATAAACAAATTGGATTTTAATGATTTTTTTAAAAAAATATTTTAATTTCTTAAATGTGATAATGATTTTAAGATTTATAATGTAATAAATAACATTTCATTTTTAATGTAAATAAAGAAAAAATTGCTTTTTTTTATACAGTATATATGAAAGATAAGCAAATATTTCAATATATTTACTAATAATGTTAAAAGCCTCGAGGAGTTTTAAAAAATATCAAAGCTTTTTCCACTCAATACATTTTTTTGCTTCTCATTTGCAAATATTTTTATAAATATTAGTGAAATTATATATATATTATTCTAGGAGGGAAAATCAAGACTTGGCAGTCACAAATGTTTTATGCAAGAAAATGTTAGTTGTACATAAATAAAGTTTATGCCGTTTTTTTAAAAAAAACTAAAAATAAAAGCATTACATGGATCAGCTGCATACAGAACAGGATTTTGTCCCTAAATATAATATTCAATTAAACTTGTTTTATTTAAAATCAAGAGAAGCGGGTAAAATAATTTAAAATAAGTCATTTATTATAATTTGCAAAAAAATATTTCAAAATCAATAAGTGTTGGGAGAGAAAAAAAATCAAATTAAATTAGATAAAATATACTGTAATAATACATTTCTTTTATCTATTTTGCTTTAATTTCTTTATTTATAATGGTTTCTTTTTTTATTGATTTTATTATTATATATATATCATTAAAAGACAGTCAACACTTAGACAATCTCATTAACAATCAACAATTTCAAACTGTTGTCAAGGCAACCTCCTTTTAACAATAAAGAGGTGGAAACCCATCCTTATTAATAATCCAACATACTTATATAGACACTAAAGATCGCAGCATGACTAAAGAGATTGAAATTATTGATACAAAAAGTTTAAATGAACTTCTTTAAATAGGTAACTAGAACCTGTTCTGAATATACATACAGAGTTTGCTATTAACTGATTGATTTCTCATTTAGGTTTTAAAAAAACTGGGCTGGACAAATTCTTAATGTCTACTATACACAATAACTAGTGTTGTGAATTTTTTGACTTTTACTTCTGAGTGTAGGACCCATGAATACAATCGATCTTTTTTTTTAGATATTGATTAATATTTAAATAAATCCTCAGTTGGGTTTTGTTAAAGATGTGATGAATCTATGAATGTGTGCATTCTGTTTTCTGTTTACAGACATGATAGATAAGAATAAATCATGTCCTTCATATTCCAGAGTCTATAAAGTGGTATAAAGTCGTAAAAATGTTAATTATTTTTATTAAGGTAAAATGCTATTTCATAGTGTTTCTTTAGTTGTTTATAAGCATATAATATTTTTAATTGTTCGTTATTTTGAAAAAGGACTGATTAATATTAAATGGGACATTATTTGACTTTGTAAAGTTAGAAGAAATGGTTAAGGAGATAACCATTAATCTGTTATTCTGGTATATATATTTTAAAGAAATATCAATAAAAATTCATTTCAATTCTTTTTTTCAACTTTATATACATATATATATATAATACAAATAAAATGTCTAATAATTAATAAACTGCCAGTTGATGCCGGTTAAAGAATTAATCAAAAGTACTTCTGTGGA
The DNA here is from genome assembly GCA_028023455.1 of Epiperipatus broadwayi. Taxonomy (NCBI): domain Eukaryota; kingdom Metazoa; phylum Onychophora; class Udeonychophora; order Euonychophora; family Peripatidae; genus Epiperipatus; species Epiperipatus broadwayi. The sequence continues at coordinate 3,041,082 of JAQFVV010012454.1, forward strand.
TTGAAAGACTGTATATAATAGTTAATTACTGTTATATTTATTATTTTTATTGTTATATATATGCACACACAGAACTATGTTGTATGCCACAAGATATACCACCACATGATTACATTTCTTATGCTTGCTCATAACTGTTATTAAAACAGGCAAAACTCTCCATACTGTAGTGCCACTCAGTGCAAGCCAGAGTAATCAATGGATTCCAGAAGGCTTGTGCATAAAATCTCTACCCAGTGCCTATTTATCCAATATCCCCAGACATGTTTCTGGCTAGTGGCACTACTGTATGGAGAGTTTTGCCTATTTTAATAATAGTTATGAGTAAGCATAAGAAATGGTCATCATGTGATGTTTGGTGGTTTAATACCAATCCTGCCTAGTAGGATAGTGGTGGCTATGGTTATTAAAGAACCCAAGACACCAAAATGTATGGGTATTGAACTGACTTCAGACCTATATTACTATATAAGCTAATAAGCTTAGATTGCAAATATTGTGTTTTCAATTTTATTCTCATAGTTTTGTAGTTAAGCAGAGATAAAAGGTGGCTGCTGGAGGGTTGCATTAGATCCTAAGATCTAAGTGCAGTGCTCTCAGATCCAAGGCTCTTCACTGACAAAGGCCACAAGCCAGAAACTAGTCTGGAGATATTGGATGAGTAGGTATGGATAGGAATTTTGTGCACAAGCCTTTTGGCATCCATTGATTACTCTGGATTGCACTGTGGCATTACTGTATGGAGAGTTTTACCTGTTTTAAGACATACCATCTCAATATATATATATATATATATATATCCCATACTAGTACTCATACCAGCTTTAAACTTTAAACCCCAATCAAGAGAACATATATCTATATATCTGTATATCTGTGTAAAGATATATATGTGTAAACATTGTTATATATGTATCAGCATATATATATATATATATATATATATTGTAATGATATATAAATATGCCATTACATTAATTTGAAATGAAAACTTTTAAGTTCGCAAATAAAAATAAATGTATTAAAAAACTAAAAGCTAAAATGTTTGTTAAATGTATATATATTTGCACAGATGCAAAACTTTAAAAATATTTTTTTTTTATAAATAAAAAAAAGTATTTGAACGTATTTTTTTATAAAAAAATACAAGATTTAAATATAAAAATATTTTAATAAAGAAATAACATAAGTAAAAATAAAAACAGGTATTAATTAATTCCTGTAATCTGTAAATGGAAATGATTGTTTATTAATTGAAAAGCAAGCTAGCCTTGGGGCTCTTGTGTAATTAAAAAGTCAGATGAAAATTAGATAAGAGAATAAAGAGAAATTAGCTTGACCAATGGAAGCATCAAGCCTCAGCCCAGACCCTAATGAGAATGATGGATTAGTGATGTGTTGTTGGTTGAATCTGTATGGATACTATAAAAAGAGAAATACAGTTTTACTGAGGTTTTTCCAGCTTGATTTGGTAAAAAGAACAACAAGACGCACTTGTCATTCTCTATCACTTATTTCAAAAATGAAAAGACTGTGATACCAGAATGGAACCAGCTAATGCCACCTCCAGAGCATTATCTTCCAATGGCGACATTGTGGGAATTAAAAACAGGAACCTGGACTCTTCTACTGTGAGCTATGAACTTTTTAAATTAACAAAAAAAAAAGTAATTAAGAACTTGAAAGATTTGATCAGTTAATCTAAATTTTTTTTTAAAAAAGAACTCTTCTCTGACTTATGTTTCAAATTAATTATAAATGTTTAATTTTTACATATTTGCTAAAAAAAATCATTTCCATTTTATTATTTTATTTGTATTAATATTTATCATTTAAATTATTAAATGCATGAAATTTAAGTTGGGTATAGATGTTGCATGGATTTGTTAGTGGTTAATTGTGTTGCTGTTCCATATTCAATTGGAATATATAGGTCATTGTAGCATCTTATAATGAATGCTACTGGGCTTCTTGTATTCCCTCTGCAATTGATGTTATCGATGACTTTGTATTTTGATCGGTTATGTTTATTCTGGAATGTTTTATCCGTGGAATCTATGCAGCCGATTTATACTCAACATTATAAAACAAATTTTATAAAATTCATCTGTGCAAACGTATCTAAATGTTAAATTTAAGTCGGGTGTGAATGGCTGTATAGTTTTGTAAAGTTATATTAAGGGAGGGTAATCTTAGGTTACACTAGTTTCGTAGTTGAATTAGGTCAATGGATTGGATATATTTGTGTAATTAGTAGATGTAGTATGAGTTTCACTACATGCAGAATCACTGTATACACGGCACCAACCCTTTACCTATGGATGGGATTGTAAGTCAGCAAAAAGGACTACAGTCCCTTCCTATGGAGTTTTTATTTTATTGTTCTTCTTGCCATACAGATGTAACATTCCTGTATTGGTCAAGAGTCAATGTCTTCTCTAACTATACTGTTCAGATGTTCATTACTGACAGTATAGTATATTTGTGCTGTTGTATTTCATGCTACATTAAATACATAAATGTATCAGATGGATTGATGCCTGTTTGACTGCAAACTTTTGGCCTAAGGTTAAATAAGGGATAGAATATTTTCTTTTCAAATGCAGATCTATGTAGTCTATTCATACTCGACACACTAAATTAAAAATTAATATTAAAATCTCAATAATAAATGTTGTTCCTCAAAATTTAAAATGATTTTATATGTGCATAGGCAGTGGCTTTTATTTTTTTATATTTAAGATATAAAGTTATATTTTATTATCTCTGCTACTCACTGAGCTAGTGACGTTGGGCTAATGATCTAAATATTAAATAAAGTGGAATCTTAACAGCACATATCTGCCTACTTTATAAATTTTTCTAGGCTCAAATGCCTAGATGGCACCCTTGTAGTGCAGATTGCAGTTAGATTCGATCTCCACTTTCTTTTGGATCATTATAATATATATATATATATATGCGAGTATGAGCTGTGACATGTAATAGATTTAGTGAAGTTACAGCACAATTGTATTTAAATGTTTAAATCTTTAATTGTTATAAATGTATGAGTATAAATTTATTTTATTATTTTCCTTAAGATCACCTATATATGTACAATTTCACCTGTGACCAGCATACATATATAACAAAATGTTTATGTAACAATTTGGTAATTTCTAAATTTTAAAATCAATCTTATTAACTGAAATCATGCCATATGCCCCTGTTTAAAATTGCATGTCAACAAATCTGTAATTTGACAATAACAATTTTTAAAACATAACTTTAGTGGCAATTATTTTCTATTCAATTTGGGATCAAGTTGACTACACTAAGATGAAATTTGTTTGATTAGACAACTTAACAATAGGAAAATCAAATTTGTAATTTTAAGCAAAAACTTGTAAACAAGCTAATGTATTTTTATGTTGCAAACCTAACTTGTTGGCAAATGCAATAGAGGGGTAGAATTTGGTAAATAAACCCTAGATTTTGCCACTGAAAAATATATACACTCTATAATACAAGTTGTTGCTGCATGAATCCATGCAGGTTCGAATCTTGATGTTTTAGAGTCTTCCATTCTATCCTTGCACTAAATCATATAAAGCAAACTAATCCAATGGTTTGATGCTTGGGAGGTAATATGATGTTAGAGCACCAGAAGTGGTAGATTTGACCCATGATCTACAAATCTTTAGTCTCTAGGTTATTCTATACTGCACTAAACCCCATAAAAGCAAAATAATCCAATGGTTTGATGCTTGGAAGGTCATATGATATTAGAGCACTAAAAATAGCAGATTTGAGCCATGATCCATGAATCTTGAGTTTTAGAATATACTATTCTATCACTACACTAAACCATACAAAGTAAAGTAATCCAATATTTTGACACTTGAGAGATTATATGATGTTATAGTACCAGATAGTTGAGCTATGTGTTGGTGATCTTGAGTTTTAGAATCTATCATTCAAGCACTGCAAATGAAGCATATATGTAATACAAATAATGTAAAATACCATTAAAAATATATAGTATTATGTTTTGAAAGCAACAGCATTAATCATTAATACTATATATAAAATATATTTTATAAATAATACTTTTATTTAATGTGCACTAAAAAGACAAAAAATAATTTTTTTCTTCACAATTGGATTTTTGTATTAAACTTAAAATAAAAGCATGTCAAGCATTGGTGGTCAAGTGGTCAGCACAACTGCATTACAAGCAGTTGTCCCAGGTTTGCAGGTTCACTTCCCAGCTGATGCTTTGACACATGAAAAAAAAGCATAGGATGTTCAGATATTAATTAAATCAATCACTTGTTGTAAAACTTATTGATTGAATTGATTAATTTGTGAATACTTTATTTCAAGTTAAGTATGAAAACCCCAACTGAGGTTGAAAAAAAATTGCAGGGGGGGGGGCTTTCTAGTGTACAGTAAATAAAAGCATTATAAATATATATATATAATTTTTAAACTTTTTAGTATTCAGATATTTTTTTATAATTATTACTATTTAAAATGAACAATAAAACTTAGCCATACATATTAAAGAAATTCACTATACATTTAAAATTAATTCCAATGCTATTTTAATTATTAAAAGAAGCATTAAATAAAATTACAATCAAGAGAAAATAAAATTTCATCCATTTTAAAAGAAGCATGTTTACAATTAATTAAAAATAAAATGTTTTTATTTCTATATTAATTGATTGCTAATACTTTTTAGAGTACCTTTTTAAAACAAAATAAAACAATTAAGAAATATACTGCCCTCTAGTACACATCTCTGAAAACTTATTGAAATGATATCAATATATTTAAAATTTTCACCACCAATCTCTCTATAGCAAATGAATCAAGAGATCAATCTGAAATATTTCATTTTCATATTACATTGTCATTGATTTCTAACATATGTACAAAATTTTAAGATAATTCATTTGATCAAAGCCTGTTAAATGTTATTTACAAAATTTATCTAAACAAACAGAGTTTCTAATTTAAATAAAAGCATTTAAAACAGTTGCCATAAAAATTGCAAAATAAGGATCCAGGTTTCAGATATAAATACATCATCAGCTGCTCTATGATTCGGTAGCAATTAATAACTATTATGAATATGTAAGTCTATAATTATTTTGTGGCACAGAAGCTGTTATGTACTAAATAAGCAAATCATATCTAAATAATAAATGCATTCCACAAATATCTGCCATTTATTTCTTTTTTACTGCATTATTTGTCTTTTGTACATTGTCATGCAATGACTTTTTTTTTTACTTTATATCCATTATTATGTATGTGTGTGTTTTGCTTTTGGATTCATTATTTTTTACATGTTCACATTTGCCTTTCTTAGGTGAATCTTGATTTTTTTTCTGATTTTTTTTTAGAAATTCATTGTATACGTGACAAAATATTCTTGCTTTTCTGTTTATTATCTATATTATTGTTATATACAAAATAATTCTTCTGTACAATTGAGCTGACAACCACTATTTTTACTTTATAAAATATATTTTTGTTTCATAGTATATAGATGTGCTTAAAAATAATCTTTCTGCCTAATTATTTTCCTAATTTCTAAGTTTGGTATCTCTTGTTTGTGAAATATGGACTATATTTTTTCATCATATAAAAGAATTTTACATAAGACTGGACTATAAAATCATTAGTTTTTATTTTGAAGAGTTGTTTCTGTTTAACATAATAATAAAAAGCAACATCAATTTTTTATCAATAAATCATTCTCTTTGATGATTTGATTAAACTTAATTTAAATCTGCATTTCCAATAGTCCTTCCTATACTATTTAATGATAAACTAATTATTAGAAAATAATAAAAGATGTACATATTCTTTGTGTTATATTCATTTCTTTACATTTGTTAGACCATATCTCAGACTTCCTCCTGCATGGATTTTAAATTCAATTATGATCACTGCAACAAATTTATTTTGGTTTCAAAGGATTATGAATATATATATATATATTTTCAAGTGTTACTTCATATATTTAGTGTGCAACCTTAATGAAAAGAAAATCAGTGATTTCCATATATAGTTCCAATGAAAAATTCTTTTTGGGAATATTATAATCCTCTTATTCTAACTTTTGTGATTTTTTTTTTAATATCTCTGGAATTTATCTCAGAGTTTAGAAATGATTCGGCATTGTTTTTTGATTTCATTGAAATGTAATTCTAATATATATTTTTTAATGATGGATGAATAAGTTTATGACATGGTTTTAAAAATTGTAGATATGTGTTCCAACTTTATATCTTCTGGTGTTTGTTTTTTTATTTAATAATATATTATTGAAAAGCTTTATAATAACTTTCAGAACTTTCTTTCATTGTTTAATTTTTATTTTGAAATTAATTCTTTCAGGTATAACTATTTGACCATTTTTTAATTTTCCAAACATCAATTCATATTCCTCTGGTTTGCTGACTTTTTTTATATTATCATTAAATACTTCTAAAAGTGTTTGTACCAAACTATTTACTTTTCTAACTTGCAAGTTTTTATTATGTTTTCATACCATGCTGTTGCTCCTCTTTGAACATATTTTGCACATATTTTATTACTTGCATTTTTATTTTATTTTTATATTACTTTTCTCTCTGTGTGTATATATCTAATTGTCTTGCTTTGCCATATTACTAAATTACTTTATAATAACTTTTGTCTTGATATACTTTTTCCAATCAATGTACCATCGCTAATACTAATATCAATCATTTTTCTTTATTCACTTTTTTGCAATGCATTATATGCTTATTCTACTATCATTTCTTCTTCTTCTCTTTACACAATGTTCAGTATTCCTTATCTTCTCTATGAAGTATTACAATTCTAATCTTTCTTTATTGCATTGCCCAATTTGTCCAATATTAATATCAATCACTTTTCTTTATTCACTTTTTTACAATGCGTTATACACTTATTCTAATATCATCCATTCATAATATATATGCAATAATAATAAGTGTACAATGCATTGTAAAAAGATAAATAATGAAAAGTGATTCACATTAATATTGGATAAAGTGGCAAGGCAATAAAGAAAGATTAGAATTACACAGAGGTGGAACTCTCCATACAGTAGCATTACTCAGTGCAAGCCAGAGTAATCAATGGATGCAGAAAGGTTTGTATAAAAAATCCCTATCTAATGCCTCATCCAATATCTCAGACTAGTTTCTAGCTTGTGGATTTCAGTGGTGAGCCTTGGATCTGAGAGCACTGCACTTAGATATAAGAATCTAATGCAATCCTCACTGATGAAAGCCACAAGCTAGAAACTAGTCTAGAAATATTGGATGAGTAGGCACTAGATAGGGATTTTATGCACAAACTTTTCAGCATTCATTGATTACTCTGGCTTGCAGAGAGTAACACTTCTATGTGGAAAGTTTTGTCTCTGTGTAAACAATTTGTGTCATCATAAAGAAATGATGATCATGTGATATTTAGTAGTTTAAAAATTAGAATTGAAATATATTATCCCTAGATCTTCATCAAAATTTATTTAAATCTATGCTTTCACAAAGTATATATTTAATGTTAAGTTTTTATCTTTATTTATAATGATTATTTTCTTGGCTAAAATTACTTTATTTTAGTCATATTGTCTTGTGAATGGTTGTTTCTTTAATTAAAGAATTAAAATTCTTTAATATTTTACTATTACTTATATCTATGAATATCTTTATGATTAAATTGTTTACATAACTCTGTTAATTGCTGAACTATTATAATTTATCTTTCTTTTGTCAAGGTTTCATCTGTATTTCTATTCTTACATTTTCATTTATATTGTTTTATTTTATTATGTTTTCATTTGTGTTATCCATAAAAATACACCCCATTTGTCACTTTTTCTCTAAAAAAAAGTCTTCCATGATTTGCTCACCCATTGGCATTGCTTTTTTGAAATTCAACTCTGTATGCACATTTAATGTTTTTCTTTTCTTCTTTTCTCTCTTTCTCTCTTTTTGGAATCTAAACACCATTTTACTATTTTTTATCACTCACAATAAAACTAGTTCTTGTCAACACTTTTTTTTTAAATATAAATATAAGTGTATGTGATGAATGAGAAGATGGTGCATTAAATCACCCATTAATCTGGAGAACCAGGTTATTTTTATTTGAGATCACCTTCCAAGCATTTGCTAAGTAAACATGACCCTGCAAGCAGCATCTGTTTATTAGCATGAGATAATTCATTTCTTTCTATAGCTCTGAAGGCATTTCCCCTATTTGCCATGAGAAGCTGTGCCTAGGAGTATAATAAATATGATGTAGCAAGTATTGTATGGAAGCAAGTAGCAGGGTTCACTTCTGGTAACGATGCATTATGTGTTAGTAAAGGAGTGTTAGATTAGTTAGAAATAGTACAAAGAGAAATATGAAGACATGCATTAGATGCAGATGTGTGGATGGCAAAGAAGACAATTCAAGAAAAAATGGTATGGTCAAGTTTTTATATGGGAGATGCAAAAAGGAAAATGAAAATGTAGATTGCAATTTATGGATCGTAAGAGAATAGCCAAAATCATATTTAATTGGGTTACAAGTAAAGAACAGGCAACAAGATAGGTGAAAAAGGTAGTATGGTATCCAGAAAATTTGGATAAAGACTAAATGTCACTATACTTGTACAAAAGATGGGATGGTAGTGTTATAGTGGCAAAGAATGGGATAGAAAAATAGGTGCATTAATAAAAAATAGGGAGTTTGAGAGATGGAGAACTAGTATTGAAACAGTAAGATTCGTATTCGAATCTTAAGTTTCACCTTTTTCTGTCGTCTCTCACTGACTGGTCTATCCCGCCCAAATTTAAACTTTTTGATATCGAATTGTGTGTGTAACAATATTAAAAATGTATAAAATTATGTAGAATTCAGCATAAACACGCACACATTTCGATCTCAAATTAAAGGCAATAAATAGGGATAAAATAGTATAATTTAGATTTCTTTTAGTTCTATAATTTTGTATAATTTTAATCATTTATTTTGGATTATAAAGTTCGTATTTATTGCTTTGTTTAAATTTCATTTAACAATAATTCTAAAAAAATATCTGATGTAATATTTAATTAAAAGTTAAAATAATCTTATGTTCCCTTTTTGTTTTTGAAATTTAAAAGCATCGGTCAGTGATAGATAATAGATTAATTAAAGAAAAATTCTCCAAAAATGTAATTAGTAAATGTAAAATGTAAACAATAGAACGGCAGCTTTCTTTAATTAAAAAAACCAACTAAATGCATTGATTATCCTCAGGGCAGATTAAGTAGAACCTAAAAATATCTTAACAAAAATGTGAAAGATCAAGATAAAAAAAGAGGCCATCTTAGACTTGCTGGAGACATTCACTTAAACTTTAGCTTTGCTCTCGATCACTGAGAGTCTCCAAAAATAATAAAATAATTTGTTCCTGCCAAGGTATGACCGAGTAAAGCACCTAGATTATTCTCCATCGGGAGATGACCTATCGGATGCGAACTTTCCATTGCCCATCATAAATTCACCATGAAGATCTGCTGCATGAAATGAATGAGAAAGCTGCTGCTGCCATGAAATTAAATGAATATCTAAATACAAGAAAGAATTGCCACTTGTGAACTTTTTTCTGCTAAACTAATGGAATCAGAAAACTTCTTATAAAACAGGTACCTGTCTGTATTCAAACTCTAGAGTACTCTAATAATATGCTATAGCTCTTCTTCATACTACTTATCTAAATTATAAAATGTAAAACTACCATTTGTATAACTAAAATTGAATAATTAATTTAATGTGTAAATTTCTTTACTAATCTAGCTTACCTCATTCTATCTTGGGTGCGTATTTTTAAAATCTACATTTTATCTATATTTATTATCTAATTATTGCATGCTCACAATTGTCTCTATTTTCAAAGTTTAAATCTATGATTGTTTGAAACAGTGAATGCGTGTCACATTTTCATTAATATGTATTTTCCTAAATAACTTAACTTCCATATAAATCGACACGCATTCAATGCTTCATTTATTGTAATGCAGGGTCTACTACTTCGCAAATGGCTGACGTATTAGTTATAATAATTCCCAATTTATATATGTTTGGTATTTATTAAATCATCAGGAATAATTCCATAGAATTACATTTCTTTGAGAGTCACCAACGTTCTTTAGTAAATGTTGATAATGTCGGGCCGAATTAGAAATCCATTTAAATCTTATCATAATCGTTTATAAGTATACATGTGTTACGTTTTAGAGACGCGATGATCTATTCCGCCGTGAAATTTCCGGATTCTTCAGGGTTGAAATTAACCCCAGTCATCCTACACAAGAGGGCATAATGGGTGCTCCCGTAGGACTTGAAACGTCATGCAGCCAGCTGGCAAAAATGCGACACGGACCGCTTGACCCTGGTTATGTGTATGTGACACCTTACTTCATCGGGTCGGGGCAGAGACCAGTCTGACATTCTTATAAACCCATTCGCGGCATTGCAGTTTCAATATACTGCCATTCCATATCGCCTTTCTAAAGCGTACCACGTGTTCCTTTGCTCAATTCTATTATTCTATATATCACTCCGCCTCTGCATTATCTTCATCATTCACTCTCAAATAAATGTTTGCTCTTAGTCATAAAATAAATAGTTAAATTAAATAAATATATGTCCGCCGCTACTCTTAAATCTTACTTTAGACTCTTGCATTGCAAAGGTATAAATTCCCCAAGGCATGCATTAGAAATACTTACTCGAGAATTTTAGGTAGCTAGATTAAGCCTTCAAATAAGTGAATTCCCTTTGTAAACATTACAGTATCGGAAATACCGCTACTGAGTTCCCAATATAAAATAATGTGTAAATAAATAAATGTATTCTTTAAAATATAATCATGTTGCAAATCCCGCTACTGAAGCTGTTAGTCCATAAAATATTATTAATGATGTTTTATTAAAATGTATTAATAAATAATTTCAAACTATATGTCTGCAGTTACGTTTGATTTATTCGATACCCATTATGTATAATATTTCCTCGATTATGTATATGAATGTTTAATTAATATTAGTTTGATTATTGGCTAACTCGATAATAAAATCATGAATCTCTTGCATCTCCCTGACCACCGTGCCTAAGGAAATATTTATTAATGTCGCATCAGATGTGTTGTTTCGTGGATTGTATTGTGGAACCGATAAACTATGTTCGAACTCAGTACCACGGGTGGCTTCGCTACTCGATGGTGCTGCTGTTCTGTATGGTGGTCGAATTCTGCACTATGTTTACGAGTCACATGTTTTCTGACCATTACAGTATGGAGAGTAAAAATAATTTAAATATTTATAGAATTAAATAGAATATTGGGTGTGAGTTAATTTACAATAATTGCAAAGAAAATAGGATCGTTAACAACAAGGGAATATGCACATAATAGAGAAATGTGGGTGATTTAGACTGCAAGTTATGTAAGGAAGGCATGGAGAATATTAGGTATCTGCTAATTAAATGTAAATGCTTGCAAACAGAAGGGGTATAAGTAACGAAGTTGTGGGGGAACGAATATAAACAAAATGATTATACAGAAAGTGGGTATTTGGCTTTTATGCTGGGTTTGGAAAAAGTTAAGTGAGATCTAAATATAAAGGCCGTAGAGTGGACAAAAGGAGAAGTCATAGCGCATCGCATTTCATAACTTTGAAGATTAAATACCAATTACAAAAATTTTATTACATAACAGTAATATAAAAATAAATTTTAACACAAATTATTAATGGTGACACCTTATTAATTATACTGAAATTTTTCCTTTAAAATATAATTTCGTGTCAAGCGTTGTTAGCCGGGAGGTCATCGCAGCCACCTTGCAAGCAAGTACTTGGTTGCAGACGGTTGTGAGTTCGCGTCCCGGCCGATTCTATGACATATGAATATATATACAATTTCTTAATGACCTGTCGGGAATCATTGCAAAAATATAGTGTAATTGCTTCTGATCAATTAATTAAAATGCATAATTAAAATGCAATTTTTTTATTTGCATTTGCGTTTTTAAACAACGTTATTATGTTTTAATTTTTTTTTTTTTTCACAATTCATTTTAATATTTACATTTTTGATCGCATTAATAGGAAAATTGTTTTAAAATCTAATGTTATAAATAAACAATTAAAAAACAGCACTTACTTAATTTTAAATAGTAATTAATAAAATAACATTTTAATTACTTAAAAAAAAAGTATTGTTGTAAATTAAGAATTGTAAAATCTCCATTTATTAATATTTTTTTAAAATTCTCATATTAATATCATTTTTAAAAAAAGTTGGTTTAAAAAAGGTAAATAGAAAGCAGGATGCGGAATCATGTTATCTTTTTATTTAAATCTCACAATTAACAATTACCTTGGCCTCCTTTAGTTATCTTTCGTTCTCTGATGAAAAAAAAAGATAACATCTGACAACGGCTACTTACTTTGAAGCAGACTAAAATCAAATCATAGCCTGAAAAAGTAAACAGGCAGATGAAAAAGACAAGTGTATAAGTGAAAAGCTTTGTTAGAAAATTAAATTGAGTAATTATTTACACAATTCAATTATTTAGAAACATTAAATTTAGCTAAATTATCTTTAAATATAAAACTCAATTATAATACTATAAATTAGAGAGGCGGGAGTATTACTGTTAAAACAGCCGACAATCTGATAAAATGATAAAACAAAAAAAAGTGATAGAAAGATTGTTATTTTTGTAGTTTTAAGAGAGAGAAAAATGTGATTAGAAATCGGACGGATGACCAAATATATTAATAATTTTTATTAGTCATTCATTAGAATATAGATTATCCGATAATGAAATAATATTTCTGTAGTGTAATTTTCACGATACCACACACAAGGTAGGGACTGGTTTCTATCCGCTTTTAATAACTTGTGGAGGGATGTAATAATAAACACAGGGACCAAAGACATGTGAAAAATATTTATGATCGCCAAGATGCATATTTCGTTCTAAACCAACACTCATCAGTTGGCCCAAACCACAATCTCTTACATCTATCTTTTATCATTGTTTAGTATATGCATATGTAGATAGCAAATTACTACCGTTTATTTGATGTGTCAAATGTGCTACCCTCACAACATTGACACAAATCCATCTACGATATTTTAAAAGTAAATAGAAACCAATCCCAGTCTTGGATGTGATTGTAGAAAGGAGTTTGCTATTAACTGAAAGGGAACCCTTCGATTTCTCTTGAAGGCATTAAAGAAACTGAGCAGGACAAATTGCTAATGTCCACTCCACATGTTCCTGTCATTGTAGATTCCTCTCAGTTTCCTGATAAGTCGGAATGAATGTGTGCACGAATGAATTTTTTTTTTCTAATAGATATATACAATCATGACAGACAAAAAATAAATCATGGCCCATATTCCCAGGAGGCTGTAAAGACATCAGCCAAGGCAGCAACTGTTGGCCAAAGGCAGAGGGTGCTAAGAATACACTGATTGTGAAACCAGGCTGCCATTTGATAATGACTTTTTATTTATGTACTTACAACTACTGATCATTATCAACTGAAGGAAGATTGCAAGAATTTGTAAAACTGTCTTATATTGGGCTTGTAAAGTTAGAAGAAAAGGAGAAGAAACAATTGATTTAAAAAGTGGACATGTACTCTACTATAAAGGCACAAATATTGGAAGTACAAGTGGAGTAGGATTTATTATAAATAAAAAGTGGAAGAACAACATTGTGGAGATTGATGGTATATTGGATAGAGTGGCAAGATTAGTTATACAACTTAATAGGAGATACCAAATGCAGATAATTCAGATGTCCTAACAAGTTCTCATAGTGATGAAGTAGTAGATGATTTTTAGATGGATGTACAAAAGGCTTTTGATCAGAATAAACATTTTAAAATTCTTATGGAAGACTTTAATACTAGAATTGGTAAACAAATAAAAAAATGAAAGTGCTGTAGGTAAATTTAGTTATGATATTAAAAATGAGAGATGACATACACTTGCACAGTTTATAGAAATATAAAAACTTTGTATTAAGAATTTCTTTTTTTGCAAAAAATTTTAAAAGAAAATGGACATGGAAGCATCCAAAGACAGGTACAGCAGAATTGAGTTATATTTTGACTAACAGAAAAAACATATTTCAAGATTGTAATGTCCTTAATATATTCAATACAGGAAATGATCATCGACTAGTAAGGTGTGAGATACATGCTAATGCAAAACTAGAGAGACAAAAATTATTAAGGAAAACACTATTTACAGTTGATATTTCTAATCTTCAGAAACATTCTAATAAATTTAAATTAGAACTTACAAATTGTTTTCAATTATTAGTAGATTTTGAACATGATTCAGATTTGAATGAAACTAATAGGAATATAGCTGATACACTTTTAAACACTGCAACAAAGATAACTAGTGAAAAAAAAGCAGCAATTGACCAATAAAATTTCTATTGAGACTAAAGAATTTATGAAGAAAAGAAGGAATATGAAGATGTGTAAAAATGATGCATTAAGAAGGATTGAATATGTTGAATTTTGTAAAATAGTGAGAAAAAAAGTTGATAATTATATAAGAAAATATAGTTGTGAACTAGAAAGGAAAGCTATAAAAGAATAAAAGTCTTAAAAGTGTAAAATAACTAACATTTTGATATTGGTAAAAAACTTATATCTGTTATAAGAAAAAGATGGAATTATTACTAAAAATAAGATGGCATCATGAAATGAATAGAAGAGTTCTATCTATAGTAATAAAGAAATACCTCCTACATTTATTAATATCTTCTGAATTGCTGAGAATTTTAAATGAAGAAATAAGAATGCAATTAAATTTATAAAGGAAAAAACTCCAGATAATGATGGAATTATAGTCAATATTTTAAAAGAGACAGGTGAAGAAATAAAAAATTTTGGGCAAAGTTACATAACAAATGGCTAAATGACAAAGATGTACCAGATGATTGGAAGAATACAATATTAATATTTTAAAAAGGTGATAAAGAAGATATTAGAAATTACAGACCTATCAGCCTTTTATCAGTTTTACACAAAATTTTTACCAAGATAATTACAACTCGTCTATAGAGAACATTGGATTTCAACCATCCAAGAGAACAAGATAGATTTAAAAGTAGTTTTAGTACAGTAGATCATATACAAGTATTGAAAGAAGTTATAGAAAAGACCAATGAATATGAATTGCCATTATGCTATGGACTTTTAGATTATGAAAAAGGCATTTGATTCTATAAGCATTTCTTCAGTCATTAAAGCAATGGATCAAGATATTGAGCCGGAATATTATCGTATTCTGAAGAATGTTTATAAAAATGCAACAGCAATAATTGATGTTGAAAATAGGTATTGTTTAGTTGATTGATTAAAAGTATTAATCTTTTAATTTTTGTTTTGGAAAAGCATGGATATTTTTCTATTGATAGGATTAATGTTATTTATGATTTACTTTTATTATTAGAAAATTCAATATATTTTAGGTGTAATGATATGAAATTGGGTAATTTCTTTGTTAATTTGTGCTATTTATAAAAATTTCATAGAGAATAGTATTATTAATCATTTTTGTGGTTTGTTAAAATTATTTGTTAGATTTGTTGTTGATTATTTGTTATTGATTATAATTTGGAGGAGTTTTTAATAGATTGGTTTTGATTCTAATATTAAATTTACTACTGAAGGAGATACTTTTGATTGTAAGTTAAAATTTTTAGATTTGAATGTTGATAAGGTTAATAATACTTTATTTTGTAGTCCATTTTATTAATGAAAAAAAATCTTTAAAATATGATAAGGCCAGAGTGTTATCAACCTTTCAGCCACAAAAAACTGCTTTGCTAAATTTTTGTTGTAGAAATAAAGGTCTTAATAATTTTGGAAACAACATTTATCTTCAAAGAAGACAATTTGTTTTAAATTAAATTGATTTAAGTTACCATCATGATTTTGATACATTGTGCAGGCTTAAACCTGCATTTATATATGCAATATATGCAGGATTCAAGCTCAGTCTTTCACATGACCCATAACTCTCAGTGCCATCTTATATTGCTACCCACCTGATCACATACACATTGAAAAGATAAATAATCACCAATATACCTATTTCATACTAAACCAGCACTCATCAGTATATGTGTGGAGATGGTAATATGGACCAACTGATGAGTGCTGGTTTAGCATGAAATAGGTATATTGGTTATTATTTGACTTTTAAACATGTGTGTGTGATCAGGTGGGTCCACAATATAAGACAGCACTGAGAGTTGTGGGTCATGTGAAAGTCTGAGTTCGAATCCCACATCATGATTTTGTTCAAAATATTATTTTTAATAAAAATATTTACAAGCCTGATTTTAAAAATTTTGAAGTTAATGACAAGTGATTATTTCTTTGCCTTTTAGCTTCAAGCCGCCATATTGAACTTTTTAAAATACTGGCCTGACACACAATTTTCACAATAACTTGTTTTAATTATGTTAGAGCAAATACCAATTACATTGCTAGAAACTAGAAACATTAAGGAAAACAATAAACATAAAATAAATATGTAATAGATGAAAGTCTGTGCTCATACCCTGTCTATTATAAAATAAATAGTGATAACTATATAAAAAATAAGAAAAAAAAAGAAATTTTCACATCCGAAATACTTATTTTATTGTTTGTTCATAATATAATAAGTAACATTAACTAAAATTGAAAATACATCTTCAGTGATAATTTCTTTGCATTCCTCACAAAATTATCTTTCTAAACATGTATAACATGTCTTACCTGAGATAATCCACAGCTTCACAATCTCCAAAAGCAGTCGGATATGACTTTTTCATTTTTATCTTGTACCCCAAATGTTCTAAATGTCAAAGGCATCTATAAAGAAAAAGATTCATCCTAATAAAAGATACAAAAGAAATCATCATAGCAATTGGCTTCTTGTCTGTCTAAAACTAGAAATTGTAGGCTACTGTCTATATCACTATGATAAAATGAGTTTCATCTCTTCATTTTATATTTTTTGTGTACATCAGTGATGTTTATATTCTTTATGGACACCAGTTATGTTTATATTCTTTATGCACACAAGTGATGCTTATATTCTTTATGCACCCAAGTGATGTACTACATAGATATAATTTATTTGCATATAGTGTATTTGTTAGCTATTGACTTGAAAATAATGTTATGAAACATATAGCAAAACCAAAGCATGAATCACGTATATATAATTTATTTGCATACAGATCATTTGTTAGCTATAGACTTGAAAAACGTAAACAAGAATCGCAATTATAACAAATTACTTATAAATCATATTATATTATATATACATAACCATAATTAATGATTTTTATAATAAATTATACTTTTTGAAAAACATTATTTTTATAAGTGTAGAATGTTAAAAGTTACATTAGATATGAATTGTATACGAAGGTAAATAACTAACACACACAAATTACAAACTAAAAATAATTAATAAAAATGCTAATTAAATAAAAATATATTATTGTTTTATTAAAAAAATAAAAAAATAAATTTTTAAATGTTACCTACAAAATTACGGTGACCGGCTTCTTTCCACCATCTTTAAAATATAGTACCGGAGAAATGACATCTGCAGCCCCGTAAATTATTTTTGTCTTTTATCGTTCCATGATAAGTACAAAAATTATTAAAAAAGACAAAAGAATTAAATACTGTGGTTGATTAAAACTGCTGCCAAAAATTTAAATTTTAACCGATTTTTTTGAAATAAAGATTTTCAGAAAGCTACGCCGGCAAGCTTTCGAAAGATCATATTTTCATCTATGTCACACTTATACCTTTTATATCAGTAAAGAAAGAAAACAAAACATCATCTGAACAACTGCCGGATGTGCGCTCAAAAAGCTGAAAGGGTTAGGGCTTCAATTTATAGACTGATTAGTAGTAATAATAGTCATTTATTGAATCAGATGAGAATTTCTTGGAAGAAAAGTCTTTATTTAAATTCATTATTAAATAATTGAAAATGGTATATTGATGGTAAATTAGTTCTAATATAGTTTATAAGATTCCTTGTAGGAGTCATAAAACTTATATAGGTCAAAGTAAATTGATTCTTAATAAAAGAGATAGTTTTTATAAATAGAATTAAAAATAGGTATCATAACTCATCTTTGTATATTGCTGAACTTAATATAAGTCATAATATATTATTTGACAATGCAGAAATTATCTTTCATGAAAAAAATGGATTCAAAATAAGGGTTACAGAAACTCTAATGATTAACCTATTTTTACTTCTGAAGTCATCAATCTTATAAAAAAAATTGACATTAAAGATAGGTAGTATTTGAAATAAATTATGGGAATTTTTAGTCTGTCTAATATAAATGTGTTGCATTTAATTTATTTTGACTTGAGATCTATTCGTAATAAATGAAACCATGGTCATGAGAAAAGTTTAGCATAAGTTTGTTATTTTACTAGTACTTTAATGTTTATATGATTTTATACTTTATTCACTAACTACTAGTTTATATCATTAGGCAATATTTTAAAATCAAAACTGTACCTCTCATACCAAAAATTTGAACTTGAAAACATGATCGTTACTATATAAAAGTAGGATTGATCATTGTGCAACAATCAAAGTTAAAGTCTTTCATTCCTGTGATAAAATCCACAAATTAAAATATTGTATTAATAAATTTGACTCTGCCTTTCATCATCATCACCATCATTATGATCATCAATTTCATCCATTATTGATTCACTGCAGGATGACTTCTTTTATTTCATCAATCCCTTTTACATGTGGTCATTTTCTAAGTCTTTTATATTCACATGGAATCCAGTTTAAGATGTCAACTGTCCATCTATTATCATCTCTTCTAGAAGTATGTTATGTTAGCTTACAGATTAACTATAATCTAAGTTAAATAAGAACACAAATCTAAGCATGTTCAAACACCTTTAAGAAGCTGCACTATAACTTTTTAAAAATATAGGTACATGAAATATGCAAACTTAACTTGATGTAAACTTCTTAAGACCAGAATGGAAGACTTCACTGGTGACTAAGGAGCTACCAAGATTTAAGATTGATGTAGCTGTTCTTAATAGCTACAAATTATTTTGAGAAAGCAGATTAATAATTAAAAAGAGAATGTATTGTCTTACATTTATAGTAAAGACTAATTCCGTATCTTCTATTATTGAAATTCATTACTGCATTATGGCTTATCTTACACAATGGTACTACTGATGATTTTATTAGTTCCTATACCCTTATCTTAGATTCTAAGAAATTTTAAGAAAGAGAGCTTTTATTTCTTGCTTGATAGTATTATTACAGCAATACCACTAATAAACTTTTTTTTGTGAATATTGACCATGATTCACATCTTGATATAAATAGTAGGCTTTGGACAATGTTTTGGCACTAAGATAATTAGTGCTGTAAATAAATGATCTTTGCTATTGAATTTTTGCATAGCACATGGACTGACTATGACAATAATTTTGTTTAGCAGAAAAACTGCTTCAAAAGAATACGGATGTACCCATCATCAAACAACCACATTTAGTTACAGTTAGAAATCAAAATACAAGATAAATTTATATTACTTGACACTTAAAAGCACACATTGTTGAATGATTTGTGGATTAGTATCCTAAAATATTATACACATTAAGAAGTGGATTTTATTCCAATCATATTCACCAAGAAAATTGATATTTGTTGTGTAGAAGTATCTATTACACCTCTTAAATTTCAATAGCTATTAAACTCTAAAATTGCTGATTTGGACCTCAAGGATTGTCATATTAGACACAAATAAATCTATTCGTGGGTTCATTAAAAAGAAGAATCATGATTGATGTTCTAATAGTGTTCATATTATTAGCAATTTGATTAAAAGGAAATGTGATAGTTTATATTTGACAGAATAATAAATTAAATGTAGATTTTGGAAAGTTATTGATGGGTTAAAACTACAAATGAAGACCTTCAGAATGTTCGTTATCACTCTAAATCTTTTTGGATGCATTGAAAGCAACTTATTGACATGAGAAATGGTATCACAACTCTATTAAATACAGCAATGACTTATTCTTAAATACTACAGAGAATGATATTTTAAATAGAGAGCAGTGAAGTGAATATTTTGGTTCTTATAATGATACAATAATTGAAACAATGAGTTCTAATGATATATCCACTTTGTCTACACTCATTTAAAGTTGACAAAAATATAACCTTACTGAAGTCAAAACTGTTGTTTGTAATCTAAAAAATCAATAGGCTGCAAGTTCTGAAAGAATACCCGGAGAAGTTCTAAAAATATGGTAATGATACATTAGCTTAAAAAATATTGGAATTTTTTAGAAATGTATGTACCCATGAAGTTGTGTTATCTGATCTTAAGGATGTTTTTATTGTTCCTGTTTTTAAAACTAAAGGAAATTAGCAAGATTGCAATAATTATTGTGGCATGTCATTATTATCCACTACAGTAAAGATACCTTCAAAGATTTTGGTGAATAGGCGCTTCCAGTTATAGATGGATAGTTATCAGAAACTTAGCACAGTTTTAAGATCAAAGAGCACAGTAGACATGATTTTTGTTGCCATATATGCAAGAAAAGAATTAGGAACAAAAATGATTTATATCTTGGATTTTTGTTGATTTGGTCAAGGAATTTGATTCAGTTCATAGGTCAGGTCTATGGAATTGTTGGAAATTGATTGTCCATCAAAATTTGTTAATACTTTACAGCTTTTATATGATGGACCACAGGTGGAAAATCAGGTGTTTGAACTGAAAACTGATCTTAAACAAGGATGTATGATTGTTCCAACATTGGTTTTAATTTTTATGACAGTCAAGGTGTAATGCAGGTTTGATAACAGAACTTTTAATTTGAATCAATTAAAAGCAAAAACAGGAAATTCATTTTCTTGAGTTCTGTACTTACAGTAAGTATGTGACAATGCAATATTTTTTAAATAATTTGGTTTAATAATTAATATTCAAAAAACAATGTTCCTTATGAGCCTGTGATAAAATAAAATACCTCAGCAACTTTTATCTTGGATGATTATAACCCAATTGAAATATCTTGATCATTCTTTAAGCAGAAAGGATGTTAAGGTATAACACAAACTCCAATGTGCAGCTTTTAAGAAGTTAGAAGAGTATTTCATAATTGGAAAATAACTACAGCAATTAAGTTAGTAGTATATAAAGTTGTTATGCAATTTATTGTATGGAAATGCAATACAAAGCCAATAGATTGGTTTCATTTAAGGATACTCCATAAAATTTTAAAAATACAATAGAAAAAACAGAAAATCTATCAATATGTTCTTTAACTTGTTGGACATGATACTAGAATGTCTACTATTGTAAAACAAACATCTTCATTGGATTGGAAATGTAAAATGAATTAATATAAGACCTTCTAAAAGAGTGTTTTTTTACTAAACATGAGCATGGTTTTTGTGGGGAAGTTAGATCCTATCTACCGATAAGAAGTCTTACATTGGAAAGATATGGTAAAGAAAAAAATAGACATGTTGTTGAATTATTTCAAAAATGAAAGTTTTATGCTAATGAAATTAAAAGACAGCATCCTAAAATATCAACAGAAGAGAAAAATAAAACAGCATATTCTACATGTGAATGTGGATATAATTTACATATTGGTTTGTATAATGATTGCAATGGATATAATTTACATATTGGTTTGTATAATGATTGCAAAACTCATTAGAAGAACAGTTTTTTTATCTTTCATTTCTTCACTTGGAGTCGGAATGACTGCATGGTATTTACAAGTGGTTGCTGTATGTATATATTACCTAACAATAGACTTGTTTTATAACCAAATTCTCTGATAAAACAAATCTACATCAAAGACAGTAGTTTTTGTTCTCTCTCTGGCAAAATTATTCTCAACATTTGCTTGTTATGAGGATAGTCTGAATATTTTTACATGATTGGATTTAATGCAAGTCAGATATTTTTTTAAGTAGCTGGTTAGAGCAATACCTTAAATTCAATATTCAAAAATCTAAAGATACAGGTTCAATTCCTATATTAGTACTGTCACTGGACAGACCAATAACAACTAAAAAAGAGAGGATAATAATACCACTCAACATTCTGTTATATTCTAACCCGTGTGCTAATATTAATAGTTAAATCTGTTTGAAAAGTTTAAATAAAGTTTAAAATTTTTCTAAAAACATTCAATATTTTATGTTAGATTATGAAAATAGTCCAACATATAATTAATATTAAAATGCTATCATTTAAACCCTTCAGACAAACATGAAATTATATTTAGAAAAATTTAACTTTATTTAAATATTCCAAATACCTTCAACTATGAGTAATAGCATATAGATTATTATATCCACAATATTTTGAGAGGTATCATTCTCCCCTTTTCTTCAAGTATTGCTGGCTTGACCAGTGACAGTAATTCCATACTAGTACTGTCATTGGTCAGGCCAGCAACACTTGAATAAAAGGGGAGTATAATACCTTTCAAAATGTTGTGCATATACTAACTTGTGTGACTAACAGATAAAATTATATTATCCTTATATTTAATATGATGGATTAGCTGTTTAATGAAGACTAATTAAAACCTTGTTTATTTAATTAGGTTTGATATTGAGAATGATAATCAAAGTATATGTCATTTCTATAACTGCTTTATATAAGATATCCAGATTGTATTTCCTGATTATCATACATCAAATTATCTCTCAGAGGAGTGCACTGAATTTTTATTCATAAAAACATTTTTCATTTTATTTTGTAAATGTGATCTAAAAAATATTATTCCCTAACTTTGAATACCACTTTCTTTACAGAAAGAACATCTATGGATACATTATCCTCTGGCAAAACCATCCAAGTTTTCATGATTAACATCTCAATATTTGTCCAACTCAGAATATAATTTCTCATAATCTATAGTGAATTATTCATATAAGTATTTGGAATAAAACTGATACGTATGGTGCAGACAACTAAATAATTTCAAATAAAAAAAAGTTTATTTTTTAATCTAGAAAAGACATTGCATTTTAATGATTAGTGTATACACCTAACATGATCACAACCTGGAATTAGAATTCTGGCCAAGTAAGATTTGGAAATTGTTTCATGTTACTAGCAACCTAATAACTTAGTTTGTAGAATCAATAATCAATAAGACATTCAATTTTTGATCAGCAAATAATTATGTAGTAAATTATTAATTAGAGAGTAAAATGAATATATTATCTTAAATTTTTATCATGTAGCAGTTGACGATACATTCTTTACTTTTCTCTTTGGAGAAATATTAGATAGATTGTCCTTTATTTTGGTTATTTAAAAGTTTTTTGCCCCCACTTTGCATTAAACTTTAACTTTTCTAGATTTTGTATATATATAACGAAAGTACGTAAATTAATTTTAAATTATGCTTCCTAATTTTCGTAGAAATTTGAAACCGCCATATTAAATTTAAAGTTTGTGTATACTTCCGTAATTGTTTTTAACACTTGTCGATCTTCAAACTTCTTCGTTTTTAATTAAATTTACTTTTTATTACTATTAAACATATATAGAAAAAAGGTAAACATTCATAAAGTTCTGAAAGTTGGAAATATTAATTTCGAGTTCAATTTTTACTTTTAAATATTTTCAGGTTTTTATTTAGTTTATTTTAAGCCTGTTTGTAATGAAGTCCCATTGAACAAGGCCACTTTCTGGTCTAGGTCAAGGCTGCGTTCATCTCAGGCTTACTTCATGCTTGAGAATCTCCACTGTCATTTCCTGTTGTGTTCTAATCAGAAGCTGCTCTTCAGGCACAAAGAACGGTTGCAGCATGTATTACAATACCTTCATTACCTACAGATTAAGTGAATAAAGGAAATAATATTACTAACTGGAGAACACAAAGACTAACAAATCAAATTGATGTCCATCATAAAACTACTAATACAATTGTGCCGACATTCAATCATTTTGTGGTTTATTATTGCCAATCAGATTTTTAAATAAACCTGAGCAATCATATTAAAAAAAAAAAAAAGAACCACAAGGAAAGAAAACTTTCAGTTTATGATACATTTATTTTGTTTTAAAAAAGTCTTCTAATTTAAAAGTTAAAATATCAATAAATCTTTTAACTCTTTTCTTACTTAGTTAATTATTATTTGTCATATATAACCACACATACTGCGATAGGCTTGTAAAGTTATATATATATATTTGTATTAAATACAACGTCTAATAATAAAATTAAATAATTTTAAATATATTAATCTTGTTTAAAGAGAGTTTTAATTAACAATAAAAATAAGAGATTATTATAATCTTTTTGTAGAGATAAAAATAATTAAGAAAATAAACTATAGAACGTAATCAAAAAAAAAATACCCTGGATTAATTACTGCTTATAAAAATTAATAAGGAATTTGAACACAGACTTTCAAGTTCCCTTTAGCTATCTGCTCTATCTCATATAACCTATACACATGACCACACACGTGAAAAAGATAAATGATCTCCAATATACATTTCGTACTGAACCAGCACTCATCAGTTGATCCAGATTATCATCTCCCACCCATATATATATATAACCAGTGCTTAGTTTATATTAACATAGCAAAACTTCAAACTTTAATGGGCAGCCTTCAGTCTACTTCACTCTCCAAATCTTCAGCCATCCATACCATTGAAATTCTGATGATGAAACATCCAAATCCCTTATTAATGCCATTATTATTATCATGCCCATTTGACTTTAAGTCACTCGGATCCCTCATGTATATGATCGTATCCATTTAAATACATAGAAGAGGAATGGGCAGAATACAGGTTGAATCTGTAATATTTTGATTGAATACAAGTATAATTTATATGCTTGGAGTTTTAAGTAGAAATTATAAGGGACTTGAACACAGACTTTCAAGCTCCCTTCAGCTATCTGTTCTATCCCATATAAGTGATACACATGACCACACACGTGAAAAATACAAATGATGTTCAATATATGTATTTCATGTTGATGTGTGGGAGATGATGATCTGGACCAATTGATGATTGATAGTTCAGCATGAAGTACATCATTTACTTTTTTCATGTTTCATACCATTTGCAACTTTCTTAAACACTTTATCAATACTATTTATTTATGTCAAAACTAACAGTTTTGACTATCTTGCAGTCATCATCAGGCCTACAATATTCAAATATATAATTATATAATTAATACACTTATACACATATTTATATACATAATTAAATAAAACAATAATAAAATATATGTTTTAACCTGATTATTATAAATAATCGTTTACCATTTTATTACTTTATTATTAAATAATTCTATCCACATTTATTTTATATCACTTTATTTAATTTTTTTTTAAAAATATTTATTATAATTATTTAAGAGTAAAGTAATAAAATGGGAAACAATAAAACATATTTAATTAATATAGACATTATAATAAAGAAAATGTATGAGTAATATTGATTTACTTTACCTATGGAACTCTTCTCCCTATTTTCATCTAAATACCTTTGAATAACATGGTCCCTGTTTCTACCTACACACACAGAGAGAGAGAGAGAGATTAAGCAGTATTTTTATTTCATATAATATCAAAAAATATATACATATATGTCTATCTACACATCATTCCCATTTCTTTGTTAAACATTTTTAAAATTGTGTGCTTTATATATCAATCAAACGCACACAAAGACAAAATCAAAATAATATTTCATGCAATTTTAATTTCTTTATATTACGTGTATATATGTGTTACAAGCAATCACAAAAAGAAAAAGAAAACACATATATATATGTATACATATCTAAGCTTTTAAAACTAAGGTGGGAGCATGATTTAACATAGAAAAATCCAATGCTTTGTGGATAAACAACTTAACATACATGGAATGCAGCCAAATATATATATATATGTATCAATAAAATTCATTTTATCAAAGCATATAGACAATAAAATAAAAAATTACACCAGCCAGCCTTTTTTGGTTTCTTCATCTGGACTTCATAACTTCTGAGTGTCTACAAAGCATGACAACAGGGCGGCAAGGCCTCTTCATTTCAGCAGAACATAGGCATTTAGGTGTTCATCATCATAATCAGCTGGCATTAGTAGTTACATGGCAGCAGTGCAAAAGGAGTCAGGCTGGTGCACTGACATGGGTAGTTTACTCCATCTTTATCATACTGACTATTTTAGAGATTTTCATCTTTCTTCAGGTTTCTACTAATATTTTTTTTCTTTATTGCAGCCTCCACAAACTACTAATTATTCCACAGAACTTTTAAGGATCTTTCACTTGTAGCCAAGGCTCAGCCCTGTTCCTTTTTTCCTAATTTTTTTAATGTTGGATGATCAGCGTCTTCCTCTTAATTCTTTAGATAAATTCTCAAGTATGGCCTTAATAAAACAGCCTCAGCAGCTTATAGATAACAACCACTAAACATCACATGACCACTATCTCATACTAGCACAATAATTGTAATTAAACAATTCAAAACAAAACAACACTCTCCATATAGTAGTGCCATCTTGTGCTAACACAAGATGGCACTACTATATGGAGAGTGTTGTTTTGTTTTGAATTGTTTAGTTATAGATAACAACTATCATCAATCAGACAGTCTTCCTAGATCCACAAATACTTCAGTGGCAGGGACCACCATGGCACACTAAAAGAATGCATTACAGCAACCACAATATTTCATAGCAGACCAAAGCAACCAAAAAAAATATGATCTATCTATCCCTCCAGCAACTGTTGAACATTTTATATAGCACACTCATTACAATATGAATTCAGTATCCCCCTGTCACTATTGCATCAGATAACACTAAATTCTTAGCTAATTGATGGCAACAATGAGTATAGCTTTTAACACCATATTTTTTTTTATCTTTTATTTTTATTTTTAATTTTCACTCAGACCATCTTAATTGATCAAAGAATTCCATTTACATCAATTTTCTAAATTTTGCCACAAAGGGAAAGTTTTTTCACTTTTCCCTTAACAAAAGAGTAAAAAAAACAAAAAACAAATCTGAAATAAAATCAGATTTTCTCTGCTGATATTGGCATCTGATTATATTTTCTTGTTTTTAAAAATAAAACACAAAGCAGGATGACCATTTCTATCCATTAGTGAAAATTAACATTTGGTCAAACAATAATAACATGCCCTTTCCTTAACTTATTAACAGAAAAAGTATCTGATAAACATAAAAAAAATTAGATGTGTAGATCATTTACAATCATTTTAATTATCCTTTTCTATTCATATGTTTTAACACATAAACAACTTAAAAGAAATGCAAATTGTAAAAATTCATGATAGTTAAAAATAAAAATATAATCATATATAAAAATTACAAATCGTAACTTTTAATACTTTATTTATTTCTGTGTGTGGATAAAAAAATATATGTACAGACCACCATCATTCATTCAGCTAACAGTACACTTATATAATTTGTACTTGATTTCTTATTATAATGGAGATAAAACATAGGTGTTGATTTAGTATGCGCTCACGGCCGCCATTTTGAATTACAAGAACCACCCAAACCATGCTGAAACATCCAACCGATAAATGACATCGATCAAAATGGCCATTTTCGTAGGAAAAAAAACCCAAAAATCGGAATTTTCATATAAAAAAAAAACCCAATCACGTGACTAAAATATTATAACACAAAAATCGCAATTTTCATAAAAAAAAAACAAAAATCGGAATTTGTCATAAAAAAAAAACCCAATCACGTGACTAAAATATTATAACACAAAAATCGCAATTTTCATAAAAAAAAAGCCAATCACGTGACTAAAATATTATAACACAAAAATCGCAATTTTCATAAAAAAAAAAAACCAAAATCGGAATTTGTCATAAAAAAAGCCAATCACGTGACTAAAATATTATAACACAAAAATCGCAATTTTCATAAAAAAAAAACCAAAATCGGAATTTGTCATAAAAAAAAAAAAAAAACCCCAATCACGAAAAAAAAAAAACGTGATTAAAATATTAAAACACAAAATCGTATATGCCAAAAGATTATAACTTTTAAAAAAAAAATCATATTTCAGTTTATTAAACCATTTACTCATCCTAATCAAAATGATGACTTAAAATTAATAGATTTAAAATACTATATGCCAAAAGATTATAACTTATAAAATCGGAATGCTAAAAATGTTAAAAAATAATGATGAAAAGATTTTAAGCCATAATTATATTTTCATCCAGTTATAAAAATGGCAAACATCTTGAATACACGTTATCTACATCTACATCAATCTTTTTAAAAAAATCATATTTCAGTTTATTAAACCATTTACTCATCCTAATCAAAATGATGACTTAAAATTGATAGATTTAAACTTTTTTTAAAAAAAAAAACATATTTCAGTTTATTAAACCATTTACTCATCCTAATCAAAATGATGACTTAAAATTAATAGATTTAAAATACTATATGCCAAAAGATTATAACTTATAAAATCGGAATGCTAAAAATAATGATGTAAGAAAGATCGGTGATTGCTAGTTTAAATTTTAGTTTGCGAGTTTATCAAACATATATGAACTAAAGCATATGAATTTTTAAACAGAAAAAGTGAAGGAAAAATTGAGAAAAAATATTAATTAAAAACCCACATGTTCAATTATAACTTCTACTTACCAGAAATTCTTGCTTTGTCCCACATAGATACTGTTTGAATTTCGTCTCCTATTGTCAAAATGGAGTCTACTCTTGATCGCGTGAGATCCACACAGGCTGGAGAAATCTATAATTTGCATTGATACGTCGAACTCTTGAAATCGAGACAAATCTCGGTGCACCCAAATCTCTACTTATTTACATGCAAGTGATTTTTACCATCAAAAAATGAACACAGAAACATGTTTAAAGAAAATAAATACATTTTATTATTAATTACAAATATTTACTTTAAAATTCTTTAGGTTTTTAAAAATCTTTGTTTTGTTTAATTACTTTAAAATATGTAAATTTTATATATTTAAAGAAATAGAAATAAAAACTCAGCGTTGTTGACATGTGATAATAAAATGTATTTATTTTCTTTAAACATGTTTCTGTGTCCGTTTTTGATGGTAAAAATCACTTGCATGTAAATAAGTAGAGATTTGGGTGCACCGAGATTTGTCTCGATTTCAAGAGTTCGACGTATCAATGCAAATTATAGATTTCTCCAGCCTGTGTGGATCTCACGCGATCAAGAGTAGACTCCATTTTGACATTAGGAGACGAAATTCAAACAGTATCTATGTGGGACAAAGCAAGAATTTCTGGTAAGTAGAAGTTATAATTAAACATGTGGGTTTTTAATTAATATTTTTTCTCAATTTTTCCTTCACTTTTTCTGTTTAAAAATTCATATGCTTTAGTTCATATATGTTTGATAAACTCACAAACTAAAATTTAAACTAGCAATCACCGATCTTTCTTACATCATTATTTTTAGCATTCCGATTTTATAAGTTATAATCTTTTGGCATATAGTATTTTAAATCTATTAATTTTAAGTCATCATTTTGATTAGGATGAGTAAATGGTTTAATAAACTGAAATATGTTTTTTTTTTTTAAAAAAAAGTTTAAATCTATCAATTTTAAGTCATCATTTTGATTAGGATGAGTAAATGGTTTAATAAACTGAAATATGATTTTTTTAAAAAGATTGATGTAGATGTAGATAACGTGTATTCAAGATGTTTGCCGCCTTTTTTGTCTCGTGATTCCATTTTTATAACTGGATGAAAATATAATTATGGCTTAAAATCTTTTCATCATTATTTTTTAACATTTTTAGCATTCCGATTTTATAAGTTATAATCTTTTGGCATATAGTATTTTAAATCTATTAATTTTAAGTCATCATTTTGATTAGGATGAGTAAATGGTTTAATAAACTGAAATATGATTTTTTTTTAAAAAGTTATAATCTTTTGGCATATACGATTTTGTGTTTTAATATTTTAATCATGTTTTTTTTTTTCGTGATTGGGTTTTTTTTTTTTATGACATTCCCGATTTTGGTTTTTTTTTTATGAAAATTGCGATTTTTGTGTTATAATATTTTAGTCACGTGATTGGCTTTTTTTTTATGACAAATTCCGATTTTGTTTTTTTTTTTTATGAAAATTGCGATTTCTGTGTTATAATATTTTAGTCACGTGATTGGGTTTTTTTTTTTTTTATGACAAATTCCGATTTTGGTTTTTTTTTTTATGAAAATTGCGATTTTTGTGTTATAATATTTTAGTCACGTGATTGGTTTTTTTTTTTTATATGAAAATTCCGATTTTTGGTTTTTTTTTTTTCCTACGAAAATGGCCATTTTGATCGATGTCATTTATCGGTTGGATGTTTCAGCATGGTTTGGGTGGTTCTTGTAATTCAAAATGGCGGCCGTGAGCGCATACTAAATCAGCACCCATAAATTAATATAAAATATGTCTGTATACACGTAAGTTGTTGCAGCTTTAGCTGACAACTTAAAGAGTGTCTATCACAATACATATATTTATATTTATCAGTGATGAAGAATGATTTTTGTAAAAATGGAAACACACTGCATTTTTTTTTGATAATGTTTTTATTTTACTTGCCACAACAATTTTCACACATATATATATATAATTTAAAATGCGACTTAGTTTAAATTATAAATCAATATTATACTTTATTTTGCCTAGATCACACACACACACACATATATATAGGTATATTCCATGAACCACTGTCATATATATATATATAGCATCTTGTTATTTAGTCGTTTGCTATTTTTTAAATTATTTAAAAATAATCTGTAAAAATTATATCATGCCACACCTGCGTTTAGTATGATGATGAAATCAAAATTTTATTAAAGACACTAAATGTTTATCAAAATATATTTTAAGTTGTAAACAAGATTTAGTCAACCGTGCCGATCACTAAAATCTTATGGGAAAGTAAATGGCCAAATATAAGAAAGCATCCTCTTTAAAACAAAAGCTAAAAGTTATTTTGATCTCTAAAAATTTCAAAATTTAAAGGTGCTAATTGCTAACTTCACTGGGAAAAATTTGCTTATTAAAAATGTAATTTCACCATAAGCAAGTGTAAATAGGCCCAGTTTTTGCTATATATATACTTAGTCAAATTTTAAAAAGATCTGCAAGCCAAATCCACACCCATTTGAATTTTAGGATGACAGAATAGTTAGGTGGATTGTGCTGTTCCTTACACTTGAGGAACCATGATTTTTGTCTTTATTTTATATGCTGAAATGGTAAAACCCAACATAGTGATGGATAACCTTCCTGATAGAAACCTACTGCGACAATACTTCAAGTAGAGAACTGCTGCCTATCCAGAGAACAAAGCCAAGAGACAAGCTGCTGCCCGGGAGTTAGGTAATAACCTTCATGACTACTGCAAGAGTAGACGAACTTTAATTATTACTTTTCACAACTATAGCTATAGTAAATTTAAATAAACTCTGAGTTTAAAGTTGAATAGTTCAAATCTTTCTTTTATTTCAACCTGTAAAACCAATAATAAATACTTGCTTGATTTAATGTAAAATATCTTTGTAAAATCTATTATCTTGAATCTGTTAAAGAGATAAACTTAATAATTATGTTGTTAATTAAATTCTGTTTTACTTTTATATTTGCAGTGAAATCTATTCTCTTTTATATATATATATAGGTGATGATATGCCAAATATATTTCGAACCAATAAGTGGATATATTTTAATAATTTTATCTCAAAGATAATATTTCTAATGTCACATTATATATGACTTGCTTTATTATTTATTATAATTTACCTTTAAGGCTTTGGCTATGCCGAGGCTATTAAAATATGGTAGATCTGAATTTAGTTCAGTCTTATATAGCTATTTAAGTTAGATAGCTAGATTTAAAGACATTTTCATGTCCGAAAATTTCAGAGTTTCTACTTAAATATGCGTTTGAAATAAGTACTGGGTTTTGAGTTTATATTTTGGATCTAGTGCCCAAAATTCTAGCTCTCCACTGACGTGAGCCATAAGCTCGAAAACAGTTGGTCTGGAGATGAGAGTGTTCTGGATAGAGATTTTAAATATTTTCTCATACCGCACTTATTAATTAAGAGCTTGTTATAGCTATTGGTATGCTCTCTGTATTGCATTTTTGTAACTACAAGCTTATAAAAGTAATGTCACATTATATTTGAACTTGCTTTATTAATTATTATCTTCAATTTAGTAATTATGATATAATGCTTAGTTATATTACATTCAAATCGCTGTTTCAAAATTAAAATTCATAATTAATAACTGATTGCCTTATGATCATTGCAGTAATTTAAATCAACTCTGAATTCGATTTTATATATACTTGTTATGGTTTCCTTAGTTTTACTTAATTAATAATAGAATTCTGGCCTGGGAGATATTAATAAGGCATATTTAGTTATTTTCATTAATTCTGATTCTCTTAAATATGCTTTCCTCCTTTTTATTAAATCTGATTAGAAATGTGGATTAATTGTTTGTTAAATGAGAGTATTAGTATATTTAAGTAACCCTATCTTTTTACAGCATATTTTAAATGCCTATAGTGAATGTATGTAGGGCTAGTTTGACCAGTTTTTTCTATAATATATATTATTCAGGATTTATCCACAACTAAGATAACCTTTAGTTTGATGGATGACGATTCACATCATTATCAGGCTACATTATTAGGCTGAAATATTAGAGAAACTTAGTAAACAGTCACAATATTATTGCTGTAATAATTAAATTATATTTCTGGCTAGTATTGTTATTTATCACTTGACAAACCATGATATTAAATGAATATAATGTTGGCATATTAAATTCTTTTATGCATAGATTATTTGCTGAGCATGAAAGTCAGCTAATACATTTAAATGAGTCAGAACATTGTATTCCCTGGACTGATTACATTCAATTGTATAATGCCTGCAAGCATTTATTTGATCCCAATGTGATCCCTACATAGGGTAATTTAATTTATTTTGTTTTTCATTATCCTCTCTCCATTATTCTTATATCATATCCCAATCCAATCCACTTACTTATTAATTATATTACCAGATATTATACAAAATTTCAATATTATATTAGCTTAGCCATTAATAAATGTTGAGTCCAATTTTATATGATGCATGTGTGGTTAGCTATAGGGTCTTATGTTTCTCCCTGTTTGGAGCTAACTTGTAATTAAAATTAAGACCATGTGTAACCTCAGAAATGTCACTCACATGATGTTAAATCATGGAGTGGTGGTGAATGAGTTGGAGCTTGGTTCAGACTCTGGATCTTACCATCCCATTTCAATCAGCTTTAGTGTGTTGGACTCTGGATTATGTTATGTGAATGTACAAATATGATCATTACAATATAGATAATACATTATCAATATATTTTATCTACCAAATGCTTTTAACATTCTTAAGTTTTAATTATAAATTAGATATTAGCATTGGGTGAACTTCTTATAATCTATATATAATGCATTTGTCAAACTCATTCCTTGCTGTAAATAAAAACAATTCAACTGTCAGTAAAATTTTGAAAGTTAACAGAAATTCCATTCAAAATCAGACCATGATTAGTTTAAATATAGATAATACATTATCAATATATTTTTATCTTGCAAATGCTTTTAACATTCTTAAGTTTTAATTGTAAATTAGATTTTAGCATTGTGTGAACTTCTTATAATCAACAATAATGAGTTGGTCAAATGCATTCCTGGCTGTATATAAAAACACTTCAACTATTGATAAAAAAAAGTTGATAGTCAACAAAAATTTGATACAATAAAAAAAAGTTTGAATAGTTCCTTCTGTTTTTATGATTAGCAAAATAGTCAAGATTTTTTTTTATGGTTTACAATGTAGCTTATATACATGAATGTACTTATTATTTTTACTACACTATTGTATGTGCAACTTGTTGGATCGATTTTGTAAGGCTAAATATGTACATATTTCAGTGAATTTTTTAAATTGAATTTTAATTAAAGGTTTTGAAAGTTTTCATGAATTTTTCTATGGAAGCACACATTCCATTCAATACATGAACACTTTGTCTCTGATATATATATATATATATATATATATATCAGATATATATATATATATATATATATATATATATTGAACCAGATTGATATCCGATTCAAGGGTTTTACTGCTAAAATTAAAAACTTTTAATTTTTTTACGTTTCTAAAGTTAAAAAAAAGGGTTTTAATTATTTAAAAAGAGTATGTGTATTAATACACATACTCGTTTATATTTCAAATAGATCATTTTAGTGTGTATAAAATAGTTTTTAAAATAATTTCCTGTTGCCACTTGTTTTTATTTTTTTTTTAAAATCAATTTGATTAAAAACAGGCAAGCTTGCTAATTACATTCCTGTGGCTTTTATATTAATTATTTTAAAGTTCATTCTTAAAGCGGAGATTTAATTGTGTTGTTGTTTTATAATAATCCATGGGTAGAATTCTTAGATTAGATTGAGCTGAAGATTAATATTTGCCCTGCCTTAGGTGTAGAATTCAACAACATGGAAAGTGTTTTGCAGGAAATGTAAGAGATATAAATAGCCCCGCTAATTTGGAGTAGTTACTTATTCTTGACTAAACAAGCTGTTTCCCAAGTGAAAATCAGAATTCTTTTACATATTTTGATTGCAGCCGGTTGAGATCCAGAGTTTTGGTAGTAGTTTAGATATTTAATTTCTTAAAAAAAAAATCACAGATGTCAAATACTGTACGTGTTGTCATCATCAGAATGGCATGCTAACTTAACAAAGAATGGATCCCTAACTTCCAAATCTGCTCCAGTAATGCCATAAACCTCTAGAAGAAGCCGGAACCTCTTTACATCTACTTTGCCATTGTCAAAGAACCTGAAAATGAACTAGAATAATAGTGTGCACTCTACTTGAACAGTGCGTTACCGCAAGATAAAATTTTCTTTTATTCTTCCCAGGGTAAATTTCTTTTAATTAAATCTCCATTCAATCTAATTATAAATCTGTATTCATAAACAATATTTAGCCTTATATATAATATTTGTTGTGTTTTCTTGTATTTTGTAGTGTGTCTTGGAATCTTAGTTTTAAGATTCCAAGTTTGCTTTCAATTTTTGTTCATTGGAGAGTGACGAATGAGTTTTTATATTTTTATGCCTAAAACTTTTTATAAATGCTTTAGCAGTCGTGTATTTTAAATGCTTACCTGTCATTATTTTTGTAGCTAATAATTAATTTTAAACACTGTGTTTGCACTTTTGCAAACCTCCAAAAATCTTTTGGCTGGCGACTTTATTGTCCCAATTTTCCACAGGTGGGAATTTCATTTTTTATATCTCTGAAAGCGGAAACTTGAATTGTTTTTTTTTGTAATTTTATAAGTTGCCAGCAGGAAGATAATATTTATCCCTTGGTAAATCACAGGTGTGAGAGACTTTCACTGTTAAAGTATATAAAGCTTAAGTATTTTCATACTCATGTTCACTCTCCAATAAAATTATTTTGTATTTACGTGTAGCTTTAAATTTATCAGAGTGTGTACTCAGAACTTGTATCATAAATTTATTTCTTAATTATAATTATTTGTAATTCATTTTCTTTAATTGCTGGGGCAGATGTAACTGGTTTTCTAATAATTTATTTGTCTCCTATAGAGATTTTTAATTATGATTCTTAAAGTAGTTTTTGCCAATCATTTGGTTGGGATTCGCCAGTTTTAATTGTTTTCCTTTCATTTTCAATCATAATTTTCGGTTGATCTTAAGGTAAATCAATCACCTTTATTTTAAATGCAATAATAGGTGCAGTTTCTACTGACATATGACATTCATGATCCAACACATTTTTCGGGCCTTGGAAAGCTCGCCGGCACTGGTTTCATTGATTTATTTCAAGAACGTATTGTTTAAATATCTGAATGGGAAAACCAATGTTTGGGTGAATTCTCTGTTGAATGAAATTTGCTTCCTCTCTTTATAATTCATTATTGGAAGATCAGTCAGTCTGCCAGAGCTTTGCGTTTAGTCTTTTTGGTACATGCCTGAGCTAACCCTATTTATTGTGTCATAAACTGATACTTTGCAATTTATTTTCTCTTAAATAAAGCTTTTTTAAATATGTTTAAACTTAATTTGGCTGATGTTTGTCTTTGTGCTTTTATTTCTCGATTGTCTAAACAATTTTAAGATCTCTTGTTTCTCCCTGAGTTTAGTCAGGGCAAACCATCATCATCATCTATTCTGATCACAGTAAATAAATTTTCCAGATACATAATAATCTGGTGGCGTCCTCTGTGTCAGAATAGATTGAATGTCCAGTACAATATATATATATATCCTTCATCATAAACTAAATATGATGGCATGGTCATTGAAGAGGATTAATTTAGAACATACAGATTCTGGATTCATCTATAAACTATTAAAATAGCATTAAATGAGGAAGTATCTCTCATAATTGACATTCTTGATCAAGAAACTAAGTAGATGATTTTATTCATAAGGACAATCTAAACACAAAGTAAAATAAATAATCAACTTATTTATGATAGCAAACTACTTTTATAAATTCCCTAAGGCAAATAATAAAAGTGTAATCCCTAATAGATGTGGTTGTGATATATACAACCAAGGAAGGAAAGAAATAAAGAATATATTATAGATGGCTGTGCATGAGAAAGTAAGAAAGATTTCTCCAAGAGGAAATAACATGCATTCTCTTTCTATGGAATTAAGATTCCTCAGATTTTATTATGAATTGTTAACACTCTTCTTTTCCAATATAAGTAAAATTAAATACATTTAGTGATATGAGGTTTAAACATATATGTTAACAGATATGTCATTAACTGCCCACTAACAAAATTTTTAATAATAACTTCTTTAATGATGCATAAAAGCAATACAGTTTAACATCTATTGGTTTTTTCTTTTAGATTTTTTTTCCACTGTGTTGTTTAAACAATTGAAGTTTTATTTTCTACTTTCACTCTACAATTTTTACATTTTTTTAAATTCCAGACAGAAATTCATTAAATGAAATTTATTTCAAAAATAAAATATTAACTTGACAAGAGAAAAAGAAATAAATATAAATTATCAAAATAAATAGATAAATAATCAAAAGCTATAGATATCACAATAAAGCATAACATTAAATAATGAAATCTCTCTTTAAAAAAAGAAAAAAAAATATTGTAAAAATGGTTTTGATAGAAGGCATCACATTGTCTTTTGTCTCTGACACCAACAAAGTTTTCCTTTGCTAATTTTCGATTAGAAAATCACTAAATATATATAAATTTAAATATCAACTATTTGTTTAAAAATGAAAACTGAAGAATTTTATAAAAGTATAAAAATAAATAGATTATCTATAATCTCAATGTTTTGTTTTCATTTTCTAAGCAAATGACAATTCAGAACAAGCTTGTTAACTTCTTTTCATTTCTGTACAATATGACTAGAATCTACCTAAATTTTGATTGACTCTAGGCACTTTATATTACTTCAATTTTTTTATTCCCAGTAACCCCTGACTGTTAGTTACCATAATAGGAATTAAAACATCACAAAAATTTATTTGTAAGCAAAATTTCTATCACTAGAAATTCAAAATTGATTCTAGCCATTACTAACAGATATTAAATATCTCAACACTATTGTGACAGTCAGATGATGTATGTTGGTTTAACCCAGTTTGAATACTAGGTGAAAGTATCTTGAGGCCACCCATATGCGAGATATTAAATCAAGAATACGATGACTTCTGCCCTATTCGCCTATTCTCGAGGCTAACGACGAACCAACAACATTATCTGAGCCATACATAAATTAATTTTCATCTGTCCAAGCTTAGCATCAGTGGTAAAGACATGGATGGGAACACCTATGGAGCTAAATGGTTAAATGTGTGTAAAAATACTATGAAATATGTGTTTTGCGTGCCTGGATTGTTGGAAAAGTAAAATAAAGCATTATAATAAAATTAGGAAACTCAAGCTTTTTATAGTTAAATCATATGTTTAATTAATGACTTTAAAATATTAAGAATGTTTTTAATGGCCTCCGCTATTCCCCTAAATTAATGAAAAATTAATTAGATAATAAAAACAGATTAAACGATATAATATTTTTGCGGTCTAAGTCTTTTCTTCTCAATTTTAATAAAATTGTCAACTCAAATCTCCTCGATAAAGTACAATCATAAAAATCTTTCATAAAGCATTTTCTAATTGCTTTGCACTAAAAACAGACAGTTTAAAAATTATTTAAGACGTATATAGCTAAATCAGACATACGTAATAAGCTAATGGCGGACAAAAGAGGTGTTATCGAGGAGATCAAATTGGCAAACAAAGGAAACTTACTCGTATGGAATTTAGAAACATAAATAAAATTGGAAAGAGATTTTAAATGAAAAATTAACTTTTAAACTTAACTGCAATGCAATACAAAATATTTATACATGTTAGTAATGAAGAATAGTGAAGGAAAAAGGGTTAAATATATAGATAGATGATCACGCAATATATATCTAAGACTAGTCTAATAAAAATGGTTACATAACAAATATAATTAAATACAACATTTCAGAAATATAATTCAATTAAGAAAGGTATGAACAAAAAAAGGGTAGAAAGTAAATAGTTCAATGGAGGAGAGATACAATTACCGTCCTGGTTCCTTGGTCATGTTCCCTTGACGACGTAGCTTGATCCGTCCATCGATAGGTATTTGCCCGGACAAGGAAAGTGGAAATAAGTAGCATGCTTTTATGAAAAGTCCTACAGACATGGCACAAAGTTCAGATTATATTGGGTGGATACTATGGCATTTTGATGGTATTTAGGAACCTCAGTGATAGGCAAAGCTATTTGCCTAGCCAAGCATAGTAAAATCCATCAAATTCAGATGACCTTTAGCTGGTAGCATGTTCAAACTTCTCTGTGATTTTGAAGACGACAGTTGTATAACTTTTTGGAATAAAATCTCAACAAGCAAAAGCAAAATCTGGAAGAGTTCTCCAAAGAGAAATCTGAATGCCAGCAAAAAAACTCTGAATAGCCTAGTCTTTTGTTCACTCTCCTATTTATACATTTTTTTTGTAAGCTACCTTCTATTATTTTATGTATGATCTTAGATCCTGATAAGCCCCCCACACTCTTTTATTTCAAGGTAACATTTTCTAAAAATAACTTTTACTTTTTTATTCTAAATTTCTTTCTTTAAAACTTGAATTTTATTAATTAAAAAAGAAAGAGAAAGCCATCTTTAATTTGCCTTGAATGGGCTAACTAGTTACAAGCATACATTCTTTTAGAAAATGTTGGCTGGCTTATCTCAAAATAAATCATACGCCATATTTTAACAAGATTTTAACAAAAAAATATATTATTTCTTTTAATAGTATAAGCATTTTATTTCAGCAGAATTTTGCATTAACTCATATATATACGCTTGACGTATATATATGTTTGACTAATAGATTTTACAAGTAATTTTTATTAACAGAAATCTAATCTTAGAATGGAATTTATTTAAAACAAAATATTTAAATGCAATACAAATTTAATAAGCATAATTAATTTTAGCTTTAATGCAAAACCCTGCTGATATTGGACTATAAACTTAATTCAGGTCTATAATACTATTAAGTTTATAGAAGGCTGTGAAGCATGGATCGGACTTCAGATCCATTGCTTCACTATGTATAGCAAATTATGCAAGGAATTAAGAGATTTCTTAAAATAATAATAAAAAAATACTTATTTGACAGTTTTATGCATTTATATATCTCAAAATGTATGGCCTAGTGGTTAGCATAGCTGCCTTCCAAGCAGCTGGCCCGGGTTCGCTCCCAGTCAATGCATTTGACATATGAAAAAAAAAGATAAAAATTTATATTTTCCAAATATCAGATTGAAGAAGGGTTAAAGATTATATTTAAGTTGTAAAATTTAAAATTTTGTTATTAAAATTTAGTATTTTGTAATTTTTAAATATGCGTGATATAAGACTATATAACATACATATACGCAAATAAGTGTAAATCAGTATATGAATCCTTTTGTAAGAAAAAAGAACTTTAAAGAAAAAAATTGCATGAGGTTTATAAAAAACATTTTTTTTATCTATTTCAAACTATCTGTAAGGTAAGGAAGGATGTTTTTAATTAATTACCTTGATCTAAGATCTATTGTACTTACAGTGGGCAGTATTAAAATTAACTTTCAAAGTAATATAAATATATATATATATATTTAAAAGATAAACTTTAGAAATAAATCACTTAACTTTTTCTATAAGATTATTTTGAAAATGTGTAAAATGGTGCATAACCCACAAATAAAATTTAACCTGTTGTAATAAAAAAATTTTTTAGGGATTGTAACAAAAGTAAAATGTTAAGAATTTAATTAGTAGTTTAAAAAAATACTAGACTATATGGAATTATTTTTAATAATGCTGATTCTGGTGTTTCCATTGAAAGCAGGTGGATAAACAATAGAAAAGGACACCTATAAAAGCTAAAAAAATTTTAGCTGTGTCCACCCACACTACTCAGATCCATTTTTCACTCACTCTTTTTCAATCATTGGAAAATATGAACTGCTCTTATTTTGCACTTTTTCATGAGTGCTGGTGGCCAAGTGGTCCGCACAGTTGCCTTACAAGCAGTTGCTCTGGGTTCACTTCCCAGCCAAGGCTTTGGTAGTCACCTCAAATTCCCATGTGATATGCAGCCCATTTGAAAGCAACCAAGCAGTCTTAAGAAAAAATGAAAGGATTAACTATCTCCAGAATTTATTTACATTTGTAATATGTGTGGCTAAGACTACCCCAATGATAAATTCACCTCTTCTGCCATAACTCTAATTCCTATCATAATATAAACTACTGACCAAACCACCCTGCTGTTTTAACTGATCAACAACCTGATCATCTAAGTATCTTTCTCAACTACTCGCTAAAGGAATGACACCACTTATTTGAACACTAAATTAAAGTACATACTCCAAAATCCAAAGTCTGCAGCGTAAAAGGCTGGTAAATGTTAGAATTTCATTTATCCAGTAATCTAGTCTTTAAAACAGGCAAAACTCTCCATACAGATCTAGGTGCAGTGCTCTCAGATCCAAGGCTCCTCACTCATGAAAACCACAAACTAGAAACTAATCTGGGAATATTGGATGAGTAGGCACTAGATAGGGATTTTATGCACAAGCCTTCCTGCATCCATTAATTACTCTGGCTTGCACTGAGTGGCACTGCTATATGGAGTTTTGCCTGATTTAATAACAGTTATGAACAAGCATAAGAAATGATAATCATGTGATGTTTATTGGTTTAATACCAATCCTGCCTAATAGAATAGTGATGGCTATGTTTATTAAAGAACTAAAGACACCAAAATATATGGGTACTGAACTGAGTTTAGACCTATATGACTATATAAACTAATAAGCTTGGATTGAAAATATTATTATGTTTTCAACTTTATTCTCATAGGTTTGTAGTTGAGTGGAGATAAAAGGTAGCTGCAGGGTTGCATTAGATCCTAAGATCTAGGTGCAGTGCTCTCAGATCACAAGCTAAAAACTAATCTGGTGATATTGGATGAGTAGGCACTAGATAGGGATTTTATGCACAAGCCTTCTGGCATCCATTGATTATTCTGGCTTGCATTGAGTGACACTGCAAGTGTAAGAAATGGTGATCACGTGATGCTTAGTGGTTTAATCTAGTCATTAGTCATAATTATTTGATATATTTATCATAAAATTATTTCTCTTCGGTATAAAATAAGTAATTTATAATTAATGTGTATTGTTAAGTTATTATTTTATGCTCTTTATTAATTTTCTTCTATGGATGAGTTATTTTATTTTGTTTTCTTTTAGTAATTAGCATTAGTTGATTAATCACAATCTAGGTTATATTTATTATTGTCGAAAATTTATTGATTTTCTAATTCTTCATTATTTTATTTAACTCTTAAGTCAATTTTTTCAGAATGTTAATCAAGTATTTTATATAAATACTCATTTAGAAAACATTATTTACAAATGGTCTGTAAATTGAAGAAATGATCAGTAAAATTTATTATTGTTAAAGATTTATTTGTTTTCTAATTCTTTATTATTTAAATTAACTCTTATGAAAGTTGTCTAATTACTTTTTTTTCTTCTCATGTGTCATAGCATCAGCCGGGAAGCAAACCCGCTAACCCGGGACAACTGCTTGTAAAGCAGCTGTCATTGACCTCTCGACCACCAATGCTTGACAAATTACTTTATTCCCGTATTTTATACGAATAAGCATTTATAAATCGTTAGATTTAGGAAACACTTGAGTGCTTTAAGTTGTTTTGTACAATTGAGTTTAACTTATGAAAGTGTTTATTGTATTATTTTGTTAGTAGATTATTAGAAAGTTGTGTGTGATACATATTTGTCCATCTTAAGATTTTCAAAGATTGGCCCGCGCCTTCATTCCTGTGTCTTTAGCAACTACATCTCTGTCCAAAGAACAATATATACGATTTTAAGGCATTTTCAATAGCGATTTGTCTTTATATCGGGCTGGTTAAGCTTTAGTATGGCTAGCAATGCCTTCCATTTTATCACCGCTATAATCAGTGTGAATCTTTAAAGCCTCCATTGGCAAAGTCTTCATCAAGCTACGATCTGCTTTCTCAACATTTAGAATTGCCCATGTTATTTATGCCAGGTAAAACAGTCAGGGTTATTATTGTAGTGGTTGGCATAGAAAGAGCACCTCATTTATTACTTTTATAATATTCTTTTAGGTTCTTATTATTTTTAGGCAAGGCTGGTGCACACAAATATAAGATAAAATATAAGTTCTAAATTAATTAAGATCGCGTTTATGACTTTGATATTATTTAGTTAAAGTAGTTGCACTTTTGATTTATTAAAGAACTATTCAAGTAAAAGTTAATCAAGATTCAGATTTATTTATTATACAATGATAAAATATTTTTGGATTATTTAGTAATAAAACCATCCATTATTGGAATTAATCGATTTTAAATTTATTTATTGTTTTTTTTTATGTGTTATAATTTTATTTTAGTAATTAATAAATATTATTTTGCTTATTTAAATTTGCCTGCCATTTGTGTGCTGTTATCTATCAATTGCTTAATAGTTATATGCCTCATACTGTAAGTTAAGCTAGCATCAAGAGCAATTATTAAATCAAAATATGTCCAAACTATCATACATTCATTCACACAAAAATAAATTTTGCAAACTGGTATATTAGTTTGGTGGCGACCTCAAGTGTTTGGATGTGTGTTTTTATGCTGGGTTTGGGAAAAGATAAGAGGGATTTAGATATGAAGGCCATGGAGTTGACAAAGATTATGTTGTGGAAATAGGATGGAGCAGATTATGGGAAAACTTAGAGTGGAGAATGGAAAGGGAAGGCAAAGTGGCTAACAG
Source organism: Epiperipatus broadwayi (assembly GCA_028023455.1). Taxonomy (NCBI): domain Eukaryota; kingdom Metazoa; phylum Onychophora; class Udeonychophora; order Euonychophora; family Peripatidae; genus Epiperipatus; species Epiperipatus broadwayi. The sequence continues at coordinate 3,084,777 of JAQFVV010012454.1, forward strand.
GTTTCTCTGGGCATAGTTGCTGAGATATTCCTGACTCCATATAAGAAGTCACAGTGCATCACATCACATGTGTCCAGTACAATATATTTAACATAGCAATGGCTATTGGTGTTAACTTTGTTTTTTAGTAGTTTCTGGTTTACAATATTTTATTGGGATATAGTTCATATTTTTTAATATGATTTTCTTCATTTAAGTTTTGTGGTTCACACACATTATAAAATTTTCTTAGCTATTTTCTTTTTTAGGGACATTAATATTATTTTAATAATCTTTAAAAAATGAATTTACAGATATTGTAATTGTTTGATTTTGTTTTGCATCACTGCAATAAAAAACAACTTTTATTTTAGACTGAATTTTTGCCAGGAATAAATTTGGCTATGAATGATATAACTTTCAAGATTTAAATATTTATTAGAAACATTTTTGAACAAGACATACATTCATTATCTGAGATTTTTTGATAGATCATTTCCTCATGGGTCATTTTTATAGAAAACATCATTTGAGTTTACAATACATAGAAGATGAGTAACTTTTTATGTAACGATTACAAACAAATTTGAAATGACAAGGTACATTATCCAAAACAAAGATACACAAGATAAAAAAATAAATAAATAAGAGAATATGAGTAAGAGAATAATAAGAGAGAGAAAAAGTATTTTTTTTATATCCTTCCCTCTGGTCTTTTTAAATGGTATTAAGTAAATTTATTTCTAAAACTTATTTATACGCATATTATCGAGGTTATAGCCTCAGTAAATATTACTAACAATATATAGTTTTGTTTTGCAAGTAAAGGGTTAATTTTCTTCCCAACTACATGTACTAAAATATTTACAATTTTCTTCCTTTTTTGTTTCTTAATTAAATCATTATCTCTAAAATATTATTTGAATAAATTATAAACTACACTTATAAAAATAAAAAAAATTTGCTTTTAAAAATTATATATATATTTAAACTTCTAATAATTTATTTAATAATGAAGATGTTATATGTTTACAATGATATTCTTGTACATACACATATTCATTTTCAAATACATCTTTACCTGGTTAGTGAGGACAATTGGTTTTCCAAAGTGCATCACAAACCATAAATGTTGCATTAAAAACAACCAATTATAAGGAGTTTCTATGGGGGGGGGGGGATAATTTTCTACTTTAAATCAGACATGGGCAACCTTTTCTAGCTCAGAGGTCAAGTTATCTTTCTGTCTTCGAGTCAAGGGCCGGATCAAATAATTAAATAATACAAAGTAATAGTGAATGATAAAGATTTTCATAAATTTCATAATAATGACGTAATAATTTAATGCGAGGATTGGCCTTGTACTTCAACAATGAGATTATCAATATTGATGGGCACACTGCTTAAGGATAATCGCATAGAAATTTCAAGGTTTTCATCAGATATTCTTGTCCGAATTTTTGATTTATTAAATTTCATTCTAGAAAAAAACTTCACACATATATGTGCTACCAAAAAGACAAATAATTCTTTTTGAAAAGGCACTAAATTTCTATATTTTTCTTCCACCAACTGTTTATAAAAATCCATCACAGCAATGTTGTTAAACTGTGATTTTAGCACTAAATCTGCTTAAACTTCAATAAGTTCCATCTGTAAATTTTCTAGCACTTTATTTATATCAGCGTCCATCGGATGAGAAAATATAATGAATATGGAGCCTTTATTTTGGAAGTCAGCAGACCTTGTATCAAATTGCTCTGTTAATGCCTTCAGTTCATTTCCATAACAATTATAAGGGATATTTTTATGAGTAGCTAAAGTAGGAAAATGGTAACAATTTTTAGCTCTTATCTGACTTTCCAACAATTTTAGCTTATTACAAAAAGCACTGACATGTCCATGCAGTTCATGAATCAATTGTCCTGGTTTTTGCAATTTAAGATTAAGTTCATTTAGATATCCAGTGATATCTACAAGGAATGCTAATCACACACCCACTCATCATCTCTTACTTGGTTAATTGTTTTTTTTCTTTTATGTTCATAAAATCTGCTATGTCTTGTCCCAGATCATAAAATTACTTTAACATTTTACTCCACCACCTCACTTCACAATAATAAGACAAATTTTCATAATCTGAAAATAAGTCTGCCAAATATTCCTTAAATTGGTGGTGATTAAGTGCATGTGACTTAATAAAGTTAATACTGGCTATGACAACTTCCATAACATTTGTAAACTTAATTGATTTTGCACACAGATTTTGTTGGTGGATAATGCAATGAAACTTTGTTAAATTTTTCAGATGGATCTGTAATTCTATTGCTTTTCCATTAACTATTCCAATAAATCCTTTTCATACACCAACCATTGCAGAGGCTCCATCAATGCATATGCCAGATAGAAAACTCCATTTAAGCCCAAATATCTCAAACACTGTTTTGACTTCTTCAAATATATCCTCACCAGTAGTTGTCTCTTTTAATGACCAAAGTGCCAACAATTCTTCTGTGATATTAAAATCCACATCAACTCCCTGAATAACTATTGCTAGTTGTGCTGTATTGGAAGCATCAGTGCTGTCATCCAAAGCAATTGAAAATGCTTTGAATCTAGCAATCTTCTCTTTTAAACTTTTTTGGATATCATCAGCCATGATTTCTATCTGCCAGACAACAACAGTACATCTCAACTAATATTCTCAAAAAAAATTTTTTTTTAGAACATATTATACTTACAACATCTAACAGACATTCTTTGATAAATTCTCCTTCACCAAATGATTTAGAATGCTTAGAAATTTTTCCACTTAACACAAAGCTTGCTTTCACAATGCTTCCATGCTGCATTCATTGCTTGGTGAACATTTGCTGCTGGGTATCCAAGTTCTTCAATTTCTCTATTTCATCTTTTCGTAATTGTGCATCAATTTTTTGGTGGTCTGCATGTTTTGAAGTAAAGTGACTCTTCAAGTTGTATTCTTTGTTGACTGATATGGATTCATTGCACAGCAAACATATAGGCAAACCTTTATTCAGAATAAAATAATACTTGTCTGTGCAGTTGTCTTGAAATTGATGATTCTCTGTATCTACTTTTCTTTTTTTAGATAATTCCTGACATTGTTCTAAATTTCAAGTTGTATTCTTTGTTGATTGATATGGATTCATTGCACAACAATTATATAAGCAAACCTTTATTCAGAATAAAGTAACACTTATCTGTTTATTTGTCTTGAAATTGATGATACTCTGTATCTACTTTTCTTTTTTTTAGATATTCCCTGACATTCTTCTAAATTTCAAAGCTATATATTCAGAACTGTTAACCAAAACTATTTTTAACACTGCATATACTGAACAGAAAACAATATAAATGCAGGCACTTAACAAGGCAGAATACCAATGCAAATATAAAAAAACTGCTTTTTACACTGCAGATAGAACACAATATAAATGCAGGAACTGAACAAGGCACAACCCCAACACAAATATCAAAATGACACATTGTAACACGTTCACACACTGCTAGTCAAAATGAGAAAGAGATCTTGATGGGAGAAAATGAGATATGCTTTGCAGTGGCATATGATGGCAGCTTAACTATTCAAAATATTAATTCTAAGAGGAGCTAAATAAGACAAAAAAATGTGATTTTCAGTAATTGTTAATGATTATGACATAATATTTTTGTAAAACATTTATTATTAAACCAAAAAGTACATCACTAGTAGGGAATTGTCTCTGAAAATATTTTTTTTTAAAAAAGATTGCTCATAGGAAATATGTTATGAGAAAGCAGAAATCGTCATTGTTGGCTTTACAAAAATTGCTTTTGCAAAAACAGTAGGGAATAATTTTTTAATAACAGTAAATAATTTATTAACTTTTATAATTTTTTTTGTTTCTTTGGTGATAATTAATTGTAAATGTATCATTTTTTTAATGTTATAAAATTCTAATATTCTAACCTTCTTAATATGTTTGGCAGATAAGCAGCTAAAATACAATTGGTGTGTTTTATCTGATTTTGTTTCAATGTCCTTGTAAACTAATCAGTGCTTTCATTTATGACACAACCAAAAAAGAAATATTTTTTTATCATTAACAACAACAAAAGCAAAAAAGAGCCACTTTCATTCAATACAGTTAGTAAACAAAAGATACTTTGATTATCTATAACAGCAAAGTGCATTAACATTAAATTTTAAAATGTGTACATGAAGTAAAGCCTATTCATTCAATGAATTTATGAATTAAAATTCTTATAAATGTGGTGCAACAAAAAATATCTTAAACATACTGGTATAATACATTCATTGTAATTATAAATTATTGTGAGGGAGGAAATGATTTCATGCATTATGTAGTTAATAATCCACTTTATATGATCAAAAGTTAATAAACATAAGTATAAAATATTTTTATTTGCTCAATTTTAATTCAATATCATAATTTGCTTTCAATATTCAAGATCATAAACATAAAAAATACATTTTTACAGTACCAGAAAAAAAAAAGATTTAATCAATTACATCACCAAAACTTCAGTAATCACCTGTACATAATGATTTTTTATATAAAATTTTATTTAATTTTAATGCATTTATGTAAAATAAATAAATAAATTACCAAAATGTTATTTTTAAAAAAAAATTAACAACAGGCAAAAAAAAAAAAAGTTTTATTATTCCAAAAATAAAACATTTTGACAATAGAACATAAAGTGTATCAAAAATTTTTTTTTAATGTAAATTGGTTAAATTCTTTTTTTTTTTTAAAAAAAAAATAATTTAATGTACATTGTGTTTAGTTAATTTTTTTTTCTTCATGCTTTATTTTAATTTAATGGCTTATAACTCAGAAAATATTTTTTCTACATAAAAAGCAAAATAGTGAACTGTCAATAAAAACATTATATATTGCTACTGTGTAAGGTGTGTTGGCAGTTGAATTTGAAGATTTTTTTGAAATAAATGTGAAGAAAAAGGAAAATAAAAGAAAAGTATGTTTGATATAAGTACAAATTAATGTATAGAATAAACATTTTTATTAGATTAAATTAAGAAATATTTTATTTCTTGAGATGATTCGTATTGTACTTTTTCTTGTCTTTCAATTACAAAAAGAAAAAAGAGCAAATTCAATCAATAAAAGCAACTGCTGATTGCAAATATTGATAAGAGTCTGCAAAGGAGAGATTGATCATTAAATATGGCTGCAATAACTATGAAAAGAAAACTTTGAAACAAAAAATCTAATGAAAGATAAAAGTTGAAGAAAGAATGTGGGTGGTATACAATGTACTTATGTGTAATGAGTTTTGGAGGGATATAAAAAGAATAGACATACATAAAGAAGATTCTTTTCTGTGCTTCAGATTGGTGACAAGATGTTACACCACCCTGTCAGGGCCACTGACATTTATATGGAAGGATAGAACACCCATGCATCACAGATCACTCCATTCCTTTGAATTTACTGATCATGATTCAGAAGGGTGAAGCTGCCACTCACCTAAAAGAGAAGCCTTGCATCCAAGCTGAAACTGGATATACGTAACATGGATTAAGCAAGAGAAAAAAACCTAACAATTATCTATCTTACTAAGAAATGTTTATATAAATCATTTTACTGGTAAGAAACTATTTTTTAATGCATATGTATATTGAATAATGTTATATAATACATCTCACTTCAAATAGGAAAAAAGAAAACATAATTTAATGAACTAGAATGAACTATTATATGGTTGATGAACTCAAGAATATTTTGTTATAATAATACTGACTTTTTGTGTGTGTATGTGTGCATGTGTGATTTGCTTTTATTGAATGTGCTCATAAATAACAATAAAAAAGTAAAAGAGAGAATTGCAATGTATTGTTTGTTAAGCCTCATAAATATATTCTTTCAGTGATCTTCCTGGTAAAATTCAATTGTCGAAGCCAACACAATATTAATATAATTTTAAAATTATTTATTGAGAAAAGGGAAGGGTATCAGACTTACCTTCATTGTCATTTTAATAGGGATATCTAAATAGAATGCTGGCACCTAAATAAAAAGCAAATTCAAAATATTAAATGCAACAATGTTGGGAAAATTAGTTAGTTATAACTAGTATCGTTCACCTAGAAATATACTATGCTGATGTTTAAGCTTAACAATGATTAGCTACAACAATCTAGATCAGGTCGAGCATGGAAAGTAATGAATATAACTTTTATAGTTATATGCATTAAACCTAGTCATACTACTGTACATGCCTAATAAGTGTTGATTAGTCCCATAAAATGGTACAATATATAAATTTAATTTATTGTTACTGAATGTTTTTATGTACTATATTTACCACAAGTTAATATTTCTTTTTAATAATATGCATAGTAAAATATTTATTTATTTATTAACACTTTTTTTTAATTCAAGCTTTATTTTTTGATTATTATATATTTTGAATTTAAAGCACATATGGGCAACCTTTGGTCTTTTATGACTATTAATCCGGCCTGCCATTAATCTATTTCAGCTATGTTTGATTCCGATTGTCAAATTTTTGAATAGAGCCTAGCAAGAATTACGCTTGATTTTTACTTTTTGTGCAATTAAATGATTATGTTATTTAATAAATTTATATTTTATAATATATTTATTTAAGTCTTCTAATGATTAAAATTTAAAAAACTAAAATTATTAATATTTTAAAATAGTGAAAATAAATGTGAAAACGAAGTTCTTAGCAATAACAAAAAAGCACATCTTAACCTTTCAATTGATTATTATGTTTAAAAAACCATCACTGTGCCACTCCTTGGTCAATTTTGGCCGCAAAATCATCATTTCACACTTATTTTGTAGAAAATCACATATTTAAAATTTTAGTTCCAAAAAAATCCGCATTTGGCAATAATTTCTGAACAAAAATTGATTTTTTATTGCTGTCTATTGACACATAGTGAAGCTTTTTGAGCTTCAGCTATTGTTCATTAGGCATGTCTGGCTGTCAAAGTCAGAAATCAAGCCAAAATGTTTTGTGAATGGTTTATGCTTTCACAATAGATTTTAAATGTAAATAAAATATATTTCTCATAAATTTTTACATTGATAATTAAGTTTTTACATTCATTTACTTAACTATAAACTTTTATTTGAAAATTTTTAAATTTTAGAAGAAAAATAATCATGGGAAAGTGAATAGCTTTTGACTGCTATTCAAGACAAGTGATGACTTTTTGCATATCAATGACATTCGATGTTCTAAAAAATGCAACAATTTTTTTTAAATATTTAAGTATTTTATGATTACTTTTTACAATATATTTACTAATGAAGTGTTTATATTGACTAATAATGTATGTAGATTTAGATTTTTATTTAAAATATTGAATTTTAGATGAAGAAAAAATAAGATAAATGAATATTCACAGATCATAATTTCTAAGACAAAAAAAATCAGCGATATCATGTAATGATTGGTTGAAATATAATTCTTTTGTTTTACCACTGTTTATTTTTCAAATGTTTTTCTTATATTTTTCTTCAGTTATTAACATTATTTTAAATTTTTTGTCACATTTTACCAATTTGAATATGAAAAAATTGATTTTTAGAAGCTAAACTAAAACAGTTGTTTATTGAAGGTTTATAATTTTTGAATAGAAGCATACTCTAAAATGTAATTGATGTAATAACATTACTTCAGACTTTTATCTACTTGACCAATAAAATTAATTCCAAGATTTTTGATAAAATTCATCACTTGAAACATTAATTCTATAATTAACATGTAATATTATAGTATGAGGAATAAACTCTGTACTATATTGTAAATTTTTGGCATCAGTATTGTTATTTTATTTCAGATTGATTTAACTTTACTGGCCATGAAAAAAAGTTGGTTATTTTGTAAAAAAAAGTTTCAATTTTGTTGAAGATTATTATAATAAATAATGAATTATAATTTGAAATAATGGGTACATATTGATAATGACCAATAAAGTAAATCTGCACATAAAGTTTCATCACTAAACAGAGTAAAAGTGTATATATATATATTGCAATTCACATAAATTTTTACCTAATAATTTATTTTATTTTTACTTATTTAAATTTATTATTACCTTACCTTGCTACCTGTCTGCATTTCTTGATATCATCACCATAAAATCCATTTGATAGATATATTATAATGGTAACTAGGGTTCAAACAATCATTTGATGGTACTAATGAGTACTCAGCCAATTATATCGGATCAGCCAATTATATCGGTACTTATGTTATCATTTCTTTATTGATGTAATGTGTAATAATATTAATTTATGATTTCAGGTTTAAATCCTTACCAATAATATATAAAAACATTAAAATACTATAAATAAAATAAAATTAATTCAGAATAATTATGACTTTGGTCATCAGAATTGCTTTATTGCATTTGATTTGTTTTGTGTTTTTATATATTGAAACACTTGGCAGTAAACCTCCTTAAATTAATGTTTACTTAAAGTTATTTACAATAATAATAATTATTTATCAATTGTTTTTATCACTGTAACATCCAGACACTTCACTCATCAGTATGCATGTTCTCAGAACAGTGGGGGGGGGGATTTCTTTCTTTCCAGAATCATATGTGCAGCATATATTTTCTTATTGGCCTATTCTGTACAAAAAGGGTATTACAACAATACTTATTTTCAGCATGTATATAAAATAGCAAATAAAGAGATTAATAAATAATAAAATAATTTATTAATTCTAAAAGGTAAATAAAATAAATAGTCTTGTTTTGTAACCTCTTGATAAACGTATCAAGCCAGATATCATAATTAAAAGTTCAAATTTTTTGTTTTCTCTTAATGTTTTATTGAAGCCTCTCATGTCTTTATAGTAATACCTTCATTTGTATTCATATATATGAATTAAAACATAATTTATTTTTCAAATATTTTTATTTTTTAATACCCTTTTTTTAGTGAATGAATTCTTTCAGCTTCTTTTAGATAATTTCCTTTAATGATTTTAGGGTTTTTGCTAATCAAATAAGTTGCTGAACAAAATCATGCTTGATATTAGTGTATTATCCTTCCATTAAATAACATTTTTAGCAACTTATCTTCATAGTTCAGTTTATTTCTTTCATAGAAGCTTATGATAGTTGGTATAAAGTACTGGACAATATGCTTAGGTTAGGAACCAATGTGCTATTTCATTCTTTCTAGACCTCATATCCAAAAAGTATCTTAATGTAGTAAATATTTTCATTATCTTGTTTGTGAGCTAGTAAATCCAAATAATTGCATATCAACATATTATTTTTAGTTCAATCTTTTTAGCTAATTCCTCTCTCTTCTTTTTGAGGGGCATGAGAGAAAAAAATGTAATTTGTATACAACCAGCTTTATTTGCATACAATCCTCTTTTCATCTAGAATTTTTGGGGCTGTCACCGAAATGAATTTCTAAGGTAATATATTCTAATAAACGGGATATTAATTATTCAAGTATATTTACAAAATGAATATTCTTTGCTTACATAACAATTTTATACAAGTGAATATTTTAGTCCTTTCTTCTTTTATCCCATTACATATATTTATGTGTAAATGAACACACACACACACATTATTCTCAAATATTATGTAGCTTTGGAGTCGCAAATATCCTTTAGATCAGCAGTTGGCAAACAGTGGTTTGTGGACCACTGTGCAAAGAAATTCAGATATTTAAATTCTTTAATCTCATTCAATAAAATTTTTAAATAATTTGTAAAATATGAACAAGAACATTATATTGCTAATTGATTTGTTACAAAATACTGTGACTTGCAAAATATTTGCCTCAAAGTTGTTTAATTAACCCCTACTTGGCCAATGGCATAGAAAAAGTAACAAAATAATAATACTGAATTCTGTATAATTGATTAGGCATTTGATTATAGTGCAACCTTGGTAATTGGGTGAATTAAAACTCAAAAATTTTATTAAGAATTTTGAAGGTACACACATCTATAAAAATTATTAAAGAATAGAATATTATTTATTATTAATCTTAAAAATGACACATATAAAACACAGCAAATATGTATTTATAGATTCATTTATTTTTATGAAATAAAATGAACACTATATTAACAAAAAAACAAAATAAAACATAATTCTTTAACAAATTATAAAACATATAAATATTAATATATAAATAAATATATATGTATATCATACCCAATTCTCATATTAATTCATACCTTTAAAAATTATGTTAATGATCCCCAATATCTAAAAGGTTGCTGATTGCTACTTTAGATAGTCTGGCATTAGTGATAGCATCAAAATCTCTTGGTACTCTGACATTCTGTAGCACATGGTTGTTGTTGCATAGTATTAGGTTCTCCTTCTTGGTTAGTTTTTTTGGTTTTGATTGGGTTTTCACAACTTTCAGCATTCAGGTCTATATTGGTATCAGCCAAAGTTTTTCTAATATGGTTTACATGGTGTATGTAGATTACTCTTGTAGAGATTTGAATTCTATTAATGTGGTTTAAAAGTGCTTTCTTCATTTGGCCTTCAATCTGCATTTTCCATAGGTTATCTCTTACCACACCTTTTCTCCAGCAACATAGCTATTTTCTGGAATTCTTGTTGGTTGTTCCTTCTTTGGCAGAAGGATGGATAATTTGCTTTTTAATTTTCTTCCCATCAATACTTCTGCTGGTAATTTATCAGTGGCTATGGATGGAGTGATGTCTTTGTGTAGCATTGTCATGTCCAGTGCTTATTTCATGCATGAGTAACTTAATCTATTTAAAGCTAACTTTAATTGCTATGCTATTTTCTCAGCCATTCCATTTGATTCTGAGTGTTAGTACATGTATTTCCATTCTTCCAAAAAGGCTTTGAAAATTTCCAGTTTGAACTTGGTCTTTTTATTAGAAATAAGTACTTCTGAAGAACCATGATATATAAAAAATCTCTCTTAGAGTGCATATAGTTTCTTTTGCACTCATACTTTTTGCAAGTAGTATTCTTCCCACTTGGAGGCAGCATCTACTAACAAAATATAAGGTTGCTATTTACTGGACTACAATAGTTGATATGTACATGGTTTTATGGTCTATCCTCTTTAGAAAGTGGTGAATACTTTTTCTGGGGTGAATTTTCTGTAGACTGACAGGATCTGCACATTTTTACATGCCTTTCTATGACTTAATCCATGTCTGTCCAGCAGATATAGTTGAGAGCAAGTGCATTCACTCTTACCTTGCTAGGAGGTCCCTGGTGAATTACATTTGGTGGAAGTAAAATTTGGTTATCATTTATAATTCATCTGTTTTAAGTTGTTGGTGAGTCATCTATAGATAGGGATGGGTATCTGTTTTGTCATCCATTTCTAATCCTTCTCACCAGCATTTGATATTCTATTGTTTTCTTGAGGCCAGTTGGTGTCAATACCACTGTCAATTGACTCAGGTCTTCAATGATCTAACAGATTTATTCCTATTTGGGGTTTCAGAACTTTTCTTGTATTGCTTTGAATAGGTTTTGTTCCCTCATGGCCACTGATCTCAACAGGTTTTATGCTTAATCTTTTTTGTTTCACTGAATATAGTTTTGGGAACTTATCATTTACTTCTTTTTCTATATGCATATTATTCCACAGGCATATTTTGATTCCCAATGATGCAAATCATTTCCTATCTATCAGTGGTGCTGTATTATCTTTTATTGTATATAAATTTAGGGTTTCATGATAATGATTTGTAGTTATCACTACTTTTGTCACTCTGACTATATCAATGGAGTTTTCATTTGTGTCTCTCACTCTTACCACCCTATTTTTAATTCTCAGCTTGTTTTTTAGTTCTGCATTTAGTGTGAACCAGTGCTTTTGATATATTAATGATACACCTGCCCAATATATATTTTCATTTTGACTGATTTCCATGTATTTTTACTATCAACATTATTTGTTTACAATTTTCAGTCTCCATCTTATGGATTTCAGTGAGCTATTTAGATTTTCTCATTTTATTTCTTAGAAAACCTCTATTTTAATTTATTTTTGGTTAGGCAGATTTTTACTGGTAGCCTAGCTTTTCACACTTATTATATCTAATGTTCTTGCTATTGCATTCACATCCACAGTGACAGCCTTTCCGCAGTGAAAACATTCCTATTTGTGTTTTGATTTTTCTCTTCCCTACTTGTTTTAGGATTGATGTTTGATTTGAGCTACCTATATTTGATTGTTGAAATGCTTTAATTCCTTTTTGATTGCTTCTGCTATTGACAGTCATCCTCCATATGAATTGTTCTAAATAGGCTTGTCTAAATAATCACAATCACACAGGTTCTAGCCAAGTTTCTTAATGCCATATCAAAAACTCTATAACCTCCCTTTGCTCTATAACCTTCCTCCTTCACTTGGCATGTATTATGTAAGTATAGCCTAGCTATTTATTTTGATAGTTCTGGACCAAAAAAGTCGTTTAGTCACTTAATAACTTCAGAAGAGGGTAGATATTCAGGGCCCTCAGGTTCTATTAATTGGCTTGTGATCTCAATTAGTCATGGACCCTGAAAAACAAGTGTGGAGATTTTAATAACATTGTCTTTTACTTATTGATTATGAAGTTTTTAGTAATATATGTTGTATAAATGGGCTACATAGAGGGGTAACTACCATAAAAATCTTTTATACTTAACTGAGCAGTAAGCATATTCCATATCTCTATCACTTCTTTAGTACCTATTAATAACTTTCTGACCTCTGTTTTTCATGCCTCAATATCATGGTTCATGCTTTTTTTTCAATTGACTGTCTGACTGCACTAAGTTGTGTTATGTATTGGACACAATAAAGAATGAGGTATAAGAGCAATTTAAATTATTTCTCATTTAATAACATTAAGCATTAATTTATACAATTGAAATTGGTAGAATATTTATACATTTATATACATATGGTAATTAGGTACATGTAATAATAATACACATTATAGATGAAGACAGTTAGTACAATAATCATTATTTACAATTAGAGTTACACTGGGATGGCCTCTTTGATACCTACATTCTCTTTCTTCACTTTCAATGAGGATTCTACTGGGTAATTATTGCAGAGTTGAAGTCCACTAAATTTCTGGATGCCATTGATGTCAAAATAAGACAGGCTAATCTTAGCTAATGCCTATTTATAGTTTACACCCTGAACTTAGAGAAAACTTCTACTCTTCCATTATTGATCAGTTCATAATCACCTGTTCAGTTCATCTCAACTATTTGTTACTTGTCTTCTCTAACACTTCCTGTTTTGGTGTACACACACAGCACAGACTATGCTTATTTACAATTGTAATCATTTGAAATACAAAAGTATAATGTCTTCACAAGTTGATATTTCATATCTTATAATGTAATGTATTATTATATGATACTTGTGAGTTTTCAAGTAAACCAAGATGGCAACCTATATTTTTGATAAATCTACAGTTTCAACCCCCCCCCCCCAATGTTTACAAAAAATGTCTGCTAGAAATATTTACATTTTATTTTTTATTACTGTTATTTAAAAAAAGAAATCACTGTGGAAAAATTAATTACATTTACAGTAACATGAAAAAAAAAATACAATATATACACTTTATTCATATCAGTGTTATGCAATCATACCATAACCATTAACACACACTTTTCAGAAGGGCAGGCTCTCATATCTTTAGAAACATCCCAATGCACCATGTTCTGTATTAGGAAAGTACCAAATTTTTATCATTATGATAATTTACCAAAAGAACCGCTGACAAAAAAAGGACACTGAATTGAATCAAGTTAGAACAATAGTAAGAGTGTTTAAAAAAAAAAAAGATGCTGAATTGAACCAGGACACTGAATTTAATAAAGTATACAATATTAAGAGTGTCTCATCACTTCCAAAGATATAAGTAAAAAAAAAAAAAAAGATGAAATAAAGCTTCTTAATGAAATTTATCAAAATAAAGCTTCTTAATGAAATTTATCAGATTTTTTTTTTTTAATTCATCAATCAATTTATTAATTTTGTTTTAATTTAACAACTTATCACATCTTTGGATTGTATGCTCTTGAAACTATATTTATCAAAAATTCAGGCTGCCATCTGGCTTTAAATGAAAACTCACAATTATCAAAATATTTACTGGACTAGATCTAATCAACACTGCAGTTTCAGATGAAACAGTTAGAAATAATGAAACTAAATTGTTTGTATGTGTTTGTGTGAGGGGTGGGTGGGAGGTGTTGTAATTGTACTATGATACATTTATGATTTTGTATAGAACTAAGTGGCAAAATATGTAAAAGATGACTGATAATAATAATAATCTGAAATAATAGAAGAGAGGGGGAAGGGTTTGCTTGGAAGATTACATAGTGATCGAACATAAAAAGGAATTTTGTTTATGTATTTGGAAACTGATCTATGAATTTAGTTTCGGAGCCAGTCACTTTACCATCATTAATGAATAAAATATGGATTTCATATCCATCTTGAAATAAGATCCAAAATTCTTGCATAGATTAAAGAGATCAATAAATAATGCAAGATATTATTAGATAAACAAATAAGAATGTTTAATAGTTAAATATCTACTATGAACTTTAATTAAATTTTGACATCAATTAACATTTGTAAATTATATATATATATTAGAAAGGATTTGAACTCAGACTTGCAAGCTCCGTACAGCTATCCATTTCATCTTATACAAGTTAAGTTTAGTTTAAACAGTATTACTTGTATTTGAATATTATATATATAACATAAAAGAAGTTTTATTTTTTTGTTGATTTCTTTTAATGACATTTTCGACATATCTATCTTTTTTTAGTTTTGATAGTATGTAACAATTGCATAAAACTTTATATGTATTCAAATTCAAAAAAAAAAGTGATTAGAAAAATGAAGAAAAGATAAATTATTACACATTTTCTCACTATTTAAATAAAATAAAAAATAATGAAATTATTAATTTTTTTTTTCAAAAAAGTATTTTAATTACATTATAAAAACATAGTTATGTAAGATATTAAATATACAAAACTAATTTATAAATCTTTTAGTAATAAATAAGTATTTATATAATGATAAGAGCAAATAATAGCTTCATCTTCCTTAATTACGCGTTTATAAAAAAAATTTTAAAAAGATTTAAAATAATTAAAATTTTATTCAAAGAATTACAGAGTATGAAAATTATTTTTTTTAGTTGAGTTCTGAAAATTTGTGGATCTTATCTATTTAACCTTTTTTTAAGACAATCCTAAAGTCATCACATACCAGCAACAAATAAATCTTGATTGCTCTCAGTAAAGAACAAAAACGAAGTAAAAGATATCAGAAGGAAGCAAAACAATTAAGATGCTAAATAAAAGAACAGAGGAAACCATCCCTGGAGAATTTTCCAACTGGGCTTTCTTTCTTCCACTAATTTATTCATTTATTTAAAAATCAGAAAATGGAAATGAAGAGAAACAAGACATAATGGCACTCATTACTTCCTAATGGAAAATTAATAAAGCAACTAAACAAGTACATAAACACAGGTCTGATAAGAAAGTAGTTAGAAGAGAGATGGAGAGAGAAAGAAAGAGAGAAACCTCCTGGGTATTGTATGCTCTGTGACACTGTTAGTAATTAAGATTGCACTTTACAATATTACCTTATTAAAACAAAAGTGTTTCAACCAAGCAAGTAAAAGAAAATAAATAAACAGAATACAGTAACAAGATTTAAAACATAAAATATGAAATTCTTATTAACTTTAGATTGAAAATAAAGATTTGAAGCTTACAAACGAAAAAAAAAAAATCAATTAATGATTATGTATTACTTTAAAAAAATTATAGGTAAGAAATATAGCAGTTATAAAGTATTATAAACTATTAGTGTAATCTCAAATTAAAGTAACTTTTAAAATTATTTAGTTTAAAATGCTTAAACTGTAAATTGCAATTCACATAATTAAAATAATAAACTTGTTAAAACAAAAATTGATAAATTTTTAGTACACGAATCCCCCCCTCCCCCATTTGCACGTGTGATTGTGTCTGAGCGTGTGTGGAGGGTGACTTTTGTGTCATCTGGATAAATAGGCTAAGGTGATCATACATATTGCTTTTACCATTAGAAGTACTGTTTTTCTGGCCATTGGTCCCGATTAGTTGTTGTTATGTCTGGAAGTATAACTCTTGCTCTCCAGAACGTGCGAGATCTAAATTTATTCCCTGGAAAAACCACAACTAATCCTGTTAAAATTTAGTATTTAATGTATTTATATCAGAGGTTTACATTATTAATTAATAGACATACAATATAACAATATATATGCAGATGAATAGGCATAAAGAAACAATAATGAAGATTTATATGACCTGTTAAGTTCTTCAATTTGTTTTGGCATGTTTGGAGACAAGTCTCTCCACACTGAAGCTTGAGGTATATATGATGACATGCAGCACCAAGGTTAAATGTCCATCTGCACCCCAGAAGCTTCCAACAGCAAGTGTTATTTTTTTCCCTTGGCTTCTATCAATTGATTGTTCAATTATTATTCTGATTGCCTCTTCTTTCAGTTACTTCCGATAAGATAATTACCTCACTTATTAAATGCTAACACGCACAAGCACACAAAGCTAAAAACAATTAAAGAAAAGTAGATATTTTATTTTAATATATATATATATATTTAATCAAATGGCTAAGCGCTTTCAAGGGTCAAAGCCTTCATATTCATAGCCATTTTGTAAAAATGTAAGAAATTAATTAGGAGCGATGTAAATTTATGCAAATGAAATGATTACGCATTCCATTTCTTGGATATTTTGTAGCAAGATTCTTTTCTATTTATGAATAATAATTTTAATTTAAGATTCTACGGATAATAATTTCAGTTTAAGATCCTGAGAATTAGAATTTAGAAAAGTAATCAATATAAATCCCAAAAAAGAAAGATATTTGCGACTTTTTAAAGATTTTTATTAAAGTAAGATTGTTTACGTTTTTAAAAGTTCAATTTCAATTTTTGTTAAAATCAAACTTTTCTGCAAGCTAAAAAAACACAGATTAAAAAAAAACTAATTAATGCACATATCAAGAAAGAAATAATTTTCAAATGAGAAAGTAGATGTTCTAAATATAAAATTAAAAAATCAGTGATCTGTGACTATAATGATTTTTATATTCATAAATTATTTATGCTTTTTATTTTATGTCTTTAAAAATATTAATTTTGTTTTCACTAAAACTGAACTTTCTAACTCACCTGTACAATATTTTGATTAGATAATAAATAATAAAAATCATATACAACAGCTACATAAATTAATAATAATTACACATAAAAAGCTTTTTTAGCACATGGTTTAATGCTCTTTCCAAAATGTTAATGATTAGACCATTCAATATCTCTATTGGCAGATTGAGTGTTCTAAACTTTTGATTGGTCAATTACAGAATCAGCAATTAAAATATATTTATATTTTAAAACTGTATTTGTTTTACTTGAGTTTTTAAAATGTAAATTAATAATTCATTAGATTATTAAAGTAAATAAAATCTTTAAAAAAATAAATTTGTATTTACAATTAATGAAAGTAATCTATAATAGTAAACATAAAATGTATGTTTGTCATACAATTATAAATTTTAGCCATATTTTATTTTCAATTTGCCTTCATATAAACGTATATATTTTCTACTAAAATCTAAATTATTCTTCTAAAATAATTAATATTTCACAAATATTTTGTGAAAAAAATGATAAATGTGGAAAAAAGATCCTAAAACATATATTTTCACCTTGAAAATCAAAACAAAAAAATAGAAAGTGTCAAAATTATTGACAAGCACATTCTTGTATAAAAAAGAAGAAACAACCAATCAGTGCAAAGCTTATCTTATTGTTATAATGCTAAATTTAAATATTATTGATTTATTAATTGTAAAATAATTCTTAAGGTGGCAGCATTATTCAATACAGTTTTTCCTCAAAAAAATTGGCAAAATAGCATTAAAAATAGAAGTTACAGAATGAGTTAAAGCTGAGAACACATTGATGCTGTATTATTGTCATCCATACTTGGAAAGGATAATCATCTATTTTAATGTTCACCAATTATTGCCAATAGAATACCATCTAGTTTTTTATAAAGGAAGTGAAATATCAACAATGAAATATCAATATAATGGAATAAAACCATTATAAAACGTCCATTATACAATACTAAATGGTGTTCTATATAAAGTAAGTGGTTAATGTTAAAATAGATGATTGACATTTGACTAAGGTGTTAAAACCATGTGCTGACAAATGCTTTTTATGAGTAATTATTAATAATATATATATATATTTATAGCTGCTGTATATAATTTTTATTATTATAATTTATATATATATAAAACAGCATAATGAATTTTGTTAATTTTAATTTTTGTTAATTTTTGATTTTGCCTTAAATTTTACTTGATGAATGTTTGGGTTGGATGGTAATTTTGTTTTAGGCTGAAAATCTGGAGATTTTGGAATCAATTATGTTTGAAGTAGAAGGCTTCACTGTATGGCAAAATGGAAACATAGTCTCGTAGAATAACTTCATATATAAAGATAGATATATTTATGAGTAAATATTGAACGTCAGTAAACCTTTTAGACATAGCTTGTCTATTTATTTTCACGGAAACAAAATATAATTATACAACTTTTTTTTTATGAAAGTAATTTATATATTAAAATATTTAATAGAATATAAAAGGCAAAACTGAGTTTTAATTTCTTTGCTTTTTAAAAAAAGGTTATATTTTTTTAAAACTGACTCTTTTATTTAAAAAAAAATTGATTTATGTTTTCTTTTATATTATTTAAGAAAAGAATTTTTTTTTTTGTGCTATCTTGCCTTTTTTTTCCTCAGGTAGAATATAAAGAGAATCAAAATAAAGTATTTATCTGAAACCACATTATTGCGCCTGGATTGTGAACAATTCCTTCGCTTGTCAAATAATTCTTTAATTTCTTATAGTAATTAATTTTCAAATGTCACCAATCTTATATGAAAAAAACTAACCAGAAATAAAGCTCAACTTTTTTTTTAATTTAGTTGTTTTAAAGTCTTTCTCGAGTTCAGAAGCTCATAAAAGATCTCGTCAAACAAAGCAATAATATTCGCAATTTGTTAGAATAATCGTTACACTTTTAATTTTTTTAACAACATAATATATAAAATTTTGTAATTTAAAAGAAATTGATTATAGAAAGGAATTGAAAAAAGAAATTAATCATTTAAATTCTAAAACGTGTGTTTATCATTTGACAATGTCTACTTATTTTGTTGTTAAATTTCTTTTTACTGTTTAAAGGAAAAATTTCTTAAAATATTTAGAAATTGTTATTATTTGATATCTTATAAAAATTAAGTAGTTTTGGCGTTTTTATTTCTTTAAAAAAAAATTGCAAAGCAATTCTTCGTTTCATTAAAAGTGTCAAATTTTAGACAAAATAAGTAACGAGAATAAAATCAAATGATATAATACCCGGGTCATTAAAAAGCAGAGATTATAAATAAAATTAAAAAAAGGAAACTATTAATTTAGAATTTGCTGCATAAAGTATTTCCAACAGCCCGTTAATTTGTTCTAAACCAAACACTTAAGCGATATTGAAAATAAAAACATTATAATATAAGAATATTTGTGATTTACCTTACATACCTATAAAACATCACATGAATTTTTCTACTTACATTTATTATATGCTTTCAGAATATGTTAAATATAAACTGAAAAAGTGTTATTTTGTTGTTATATATTATTTAACCCTATTAATAACTGAAATACAGGCTTATTATATACCTGTATCAATATATGTAATATATAGCGTATATGAGCACAGACGTTCACACGACCCACCACTCTCCACTCTATCTCATAATACTGATACACTTGAACACATATATGTCGAAAAGATAAATAATCACCAATATACGTATTTCATGCTGAACCAGCAATCATCAGTTGGTCAAGATTATCGTCTCTACACATATATGCAATAAGTGCTCAGATATATATTAAGATAGCCAATCTTCATATTTTAATGGACAGGATTCAATCTACTCCACAGTCCAACTCTTCAATTGTCCATCCAATTGAAAATCCGATGATGGAACGCTCAAAGGCTACCATGAGGCCGAGATTCTCATCACAACCATGTTGACCTAATGTCAATCTGATCCCACATGTACAGGATATAATCCATTTAATACATATATGTGGGATGGGCAATCATCTCTACTATTTAATAATTGAAATACAGGCTTATTATATACCTGTATCAATATATGTAATATATAGGGTATATGAGCACAGACATTCACACAACCTACCACTCTGCACTCTATCTCATAACACTGATACACTTGAACATATATATGTTGAAAAGATAAATAATCACCAATATATGTATTTCATGCTAAATCAGCAATCATCAGTTGGTCCAGATTATCATCTCTGTTGAAAAGATAAATAATCACCAATATATGTATTTCATGCTAAACCAGCAATCATCAGTTGGTCCAGATTATCATCTCTACACATATATGCAATAAGTGCTCAGATATGATAATCTGAACCAACTGATGATTGCTGGTTTAGCATGAAATACAGATATTGGTGATTATTTATCTTTTTGACATATAGGTCTTCAAGTGTATCAGTGTTATGAGATAGAGTGGAAAGTGGTGGGTCATGTTAATTCTATTACTGATTTAATATCAGATCTACTTAAGTAGGCAAAAAAGTTGTCTTAGATTTAAAATTTTAAACTGTTTTGAATTTCAGGCTATTATTTTAATAATTATAAATATTTAAACTGTTCCATAGATAAATAATAGCTGCATTAAACCTAAAATTTTCACTGACAATCCAGAAACTAGTCATGTATATGACTATAATATTAAGCTATCCATTAACTGTTCAAGCTTACAAAGATATTTCTTGAGTAGAGAAAAAATAACCCCCTGAAAAACGTTCTGTATATATTTACTAGATGATACTAAGTGTGAAAGACATCTTGAAATAGAGGTTAGTGCATCTATATACTATGTCATGATTTGGGCTTAAATCAGAGTGGAACATTATTTTTCCAGATAATTGGAAATTTCTTAGATTTTTTTTCAACTAACCAGATCATCATCACTATCATCAACCATTATCAAACCACCACAGGATGAATGTCTTTCCAAGTTCATTCCATTTTTGATATTTAGCCTCTCTTCTCCATATCTATTTTATCCATCCATCTCACATGTGGTCTCTTTCTGGGTCTTTTACAATCTCTTGGAATCCGGTTTAATATTTCAATTGTCCATCTATTATCATCTCTTCTGGCAATACAGTCCAACATAACTTCAGTCTTTCAAGTCTTTCAAAGATGTCAGTACCACCTGTTTATTCTCTTATTCATGTATTGTATTTTCAAGCTCTTCTCATAACTTGTAACATGCATCTCTCCATACTTCTTTGAGTGGTCTGAAGTCTCAGTATTGTTCTTCTATTAGGTGTCCAGGTTTCAGATCCATAAGTAAGAACTGGCAAAACACATTTTTAACTAATATTACTCCCTAATTTCAAGTCACTAAATGAATTTATCTAAAAATTGTTAGCTAGATAACAAAACAAGGAAAAAACCCTCATAAATACTCACTGATTCTAGTCTTATAAGTATCATCTTCTCCATTTCATGAGAAATTAAAAAAAAAAATTATTTGCTATGAGCTATTCAAATAGAGCAACCAGCAATGTTTAAATTTGAAAAAAAAAATCACACATATTTAACTTTTTTTCTTCAAAAACCAAAAGTGCTGGTTGGTCTTCAATCCAAGCTTAAGTCTATTATCAACTACTTCTGCAATGGATCATATAAGATTACACATGATAATCTCTTCATTATCATAGTTATAAATAAATTAGCATTTTGGTATAACCACTAAACATCACATGATCACTATCTCATACTAGCACATAATTATAATTAAACAATTCAAAACAAAGCAAAACTCTCCATATAGTACTGCCATCTTGTGCTAACAAGAGCAATCAATGGATGCCAGAAGGCTTGTGCATAAAATCCCTATCTAGTGCTTACTCATCCAATATCCCCAGACTAGCTTCAGGCTTGTTGCCTTCATCAGTGACGAGCCTTGGATCTGAGAGCACTGATGAAGGCCATAAGCCAGAAACTAGTCTGGGAATATTGGATGAGTAGGCACTAGATAGGGATTTTATGCACAAGCCTTCTGGCATCCATTGATTGCTCTTATTAGAACAAGATGGTACTACTATATGGAGAGTTTTGCTTTATTTCATTTTGGTATAACTAGAAATGATTACGGCATTGTCAAAAAAGCTAATGACTTTATTTCTTAGGAGTTTGTACAAAGTTCAAGTAGCAGACCAGCAAGCACCAGAAACATGCTTGGGATCCACTTATTGCAAGTTGGATTCTCTACCATTGTGAAGATCATGCAGGGCAAAAGGGCTAAAGGTTTTATTACTTGAGAATTTATAAGATGATTGAGAGTCAGAACTGCATGTGGCTGATACAATCCTGAGAGTTCCCAAACCCAAGTTGGATGCTTTACCACTGTGCCAAACTGCACAGGGCAAAAAAAAAGGTTATTGGCTTTATTGCTTAGGAGTTCATAAGAAGTTTGAATACAATAACTGCAAGTGCCAAAATCAATTCTGGTATATCCTGATCCCAAGTCAGATGTTCTACCACAATGGTAAATCACCCAGGGCATAAAATCTATATGGTTTTATTGCTCACAAGTTCATAAGAAGTTTAAATAGAGGCAAAAATCTCCATCTAGTGGCACCATTCAGTGCACACCAGAGTAATCAATGGATGCAGGAAGGTTTGTTCATAACATTCTTATCTAGGGTCTACTCATTCAATATCCCCAGACTAATTTATAGCTAGTGGCTTTCATCAGTGCAGAGTTTTGATCTGAGAGCACTGCACCTAAATCTTAGGATGAGTAGACACTAGATAAGGATTTTCTACACAAACCTTCCTTCATCCACTGCTTACTCTGGCTTGCACTGAGTGGCCCTACTATATGGAGAGTTTTGTTTCTGTTTAAAGAGCTTGTGTGAGCATAAAGAATGGTGATCATGTGATGTTTGTTGTTTCATAAGATATCCCAGCATTAGAACTGTAACCACTATAAGTAACCCTGAGACTTTCTGATTCCAATTCAGATTCTATTAACTGTATCAAATCTTACAAGACATTTATATATTAACATTTAAGAAGTAATAATCTTTAAAGGTTCATACTATTGAAATCCTTTAAAACTTTCTCAAGCGATATCTAATAGACTTGTAAATATAAAATCACCACTGATGTAATATTTCAGCTTTACAAATGTCAATAATTGGTCTGTTACTCATATAAGGGCTTTATTTTTTCAGCTGATTAGTATTATAATTATGTGAGAAGATGCTAATTTATATAAAAATTATCTGAAAAGTCTGATTTATAACGAACTTTTGTAGTATATGCTTTTGAAGAATATCACTTTATAAATATTATTATACATTCTTAGTGCTACATATTTAGAGCTATTCTATTTACAAGATTGTTAAAATAGAATGTAATTAATATTATATAATGAGTGTTAATAGCTCTTATCAAGCTTTTCTGAATACCTTTATACCCAGACTAGTTTCTAGCTGTAGCTGTCATCAGTGAGACACTAAAATATTCAGACCATTAGACCTAAAAATACCAACTGAAGTCTAGCATTTATCCAATAGTTAACTATTAAGCAAAAAATCTGAAATTTTCAGACATCTATATCTCTTCAAATCCAGCTATCTAACTTACATAGCCATATGGGATTGAACTAAGTTCAGATAGACCATATATTAATAGCTTTAGCATTATATTTCCAAAGCTTCAAGAGCAACATTATAATTTCAAATCAAAGTCATACATCACATGACTTAATCTTAGTTCAGTTCCATATGTCTATTTAAATTAGATAGCTGGATTTGAAGACCTATAGATGTCTGAAAATTTCAGATTTTCTACTTAATAGTTAACTATTGGACAAATGCTGGACTTGAGCTGGTATTTTTAGGTCTAAGGGTCTAAATATCCTAGCGCCTCACTGGCAGCAGCCACAGCTAGAAACCGGTCTGGGGTATGGGTATTCAGAAAAGCTTGTTAAGAACTATTAACACTCATTATATAACATTTGTTATAAACTTATAAATTAAATCATGTGATTATGACTTGGATTTCCTTGCAATGTAATTAATATATATATATCCATACATACACTTTGCATAATTTAATTGGATAATTTTGAAAGTAATTACTATATTTATGTATATCCAAGAAATCTTAATTATCATACGCTTTAATTCAGTTTCTATAATTAAAAATAAAATACCGAATCTTAAAAAAAAAAACCTTTTTTTTTAGTTTTTAATGAGTCAAACAAATCAATATTACGAAAAATAAAAACTATCCAAAGTTTCAATCATTTAACATGTTTATTTTCAAAGATTTAAAATAAATATAATATACAAATGTTTTATAAAGTATGTGGAAAAATGGAATTTTTTATTTATTTAGATATTAAATAGTGCTAGCATGTCAATACACGCTAACACACACACGCACACACATATATATATTATTTGCATAAATTATGTTATAAAAAGTAGAAAAGATTTGAAAGCGGCCATAAAGGCAAAATCATAAGATCAATATATATATATGCTATAAATTCCACATTATAATCAAATTTGCATAACTAATTATCTGGAAACAAGCGTTCTTCCTCTGATAATGATCAAATAATTAACTACATTATTGATCACCCTTTGGTGCATTAAATTTTATATATGATTTTTTTTTATTATGGTAAAGTATTCCTGACTGTGCATAAACATTGAATATACCTTCCTTTTAATTAGAAATAAGTCTGAGATATCTGAAGGATTAACTCACTCTCGTATGTACTTTTATTTCCCAGACACTAGTCTTAGACTGGGAGTATGGGTTCTGAATTTATCACACACACGCACCTGTACTTATATTGTGCGTGCATAAAGAATGAATATGTGACAGAGAAAATGAATCGGAATGAATACACAAATAGTTTTAATAATGTTATTTTTAATAATTAATTAAAATAAATATTTAATATTTAAATACAAGTATAGTATATATACTTCAAGCTGGATGTAATTAGAGAGGGATTTGAACTCAGACTTTCAAACTTCCTTCAGTCATATGCGCCATCTTATACAATCGATGTACACGAAATGCGTATATTGGAGATCATTTATCATTTTTACATGTATATGGTCATGAATATTGGTTGTATAAGATGGATTAGATGATTAAATGGAACTTGAAAGTCTGGGTTTAATTCTGTCTATTTAAAATAAATATTCTAAAATACCGGAGGTTATTGTATAAGAAAATATAGTTTAAACAATTTACTGTCAAGTATATTATTCCATTTTTTTGAACTGTGAAATTTATTATCAATGAATCAATTTTTTCCTTCTCCTGGAAACTGTAATAAACTTGTATAACATGTCAAGCATTGGTGGTCGAGAGGTCAGCGACAGCTGCTTTACAAGCAGTTGTCCCGGGTTAGCGGGTTCGTTTCCCGGCTGATGTTATGACACATGAGAAGAAAAAAAAACTGATTAGCGGATGATACAAACTAATAAAAATCGCACATTCACGCACAAAATAAAATATCAAATATGATTAAAAAATGATTTTTTTCTGACCATAAACTATTTATAATAATAATTTTTGCTCATTAAATAACAACATTAAATCTTTTAATAATGATCCAGGTCTTAAGTCTCATTCAAGAGTATATATAAATAATGTCTATATATTAGTATAATAAATCATATGCAGAAAAATTCAGATAATATATCATTTACATCTATATATATGAGAAATACTATTACAGAGAACAAAATGAATTAAATAGAGCGAATGTACTTTCGATCACAGTAAATTGATGAATGGGATACACCACACGACAACGTTTTTAAATAAAAAACTAAAAAACTACGTATGAATCTAGAGCCAGGTGTTCAACCTGCAAGGACAGTGAAGTGACAATCGTACACCTGGTCGACGAGTGTGGAGCATTTAAACAAATAAGGATAAAAGTATTCAAAACTCCAATCATTAATCTAAAAGATATGGTTAACAAACACATCAAGAGATTTGGTCCACACAACGCTATGGTACTTATCCACACAATTACAACACTATGGGAAATAAGATGTTCATTGATATTTGATAATAAAAAATATAATTGGATAAAAAAAACTTGATAAAGAGTGGGACAAATACTTCAAACAATGCTTAAAATACTTACCAAGAAAACAAATGATCAAAATCTGGGGAGGAACAGCACCTACGGCATGCGAAATATGGAAATAGATAATTTTATGAAAAGAAGATATGCATTAAACAAAGGCATAATAGCAACCAACCAAAGATAAAATTAAGACAGACCAATAAGAAACGAAGTGCGACACCTAATTACTATCCACTTTTTAAGTTAAATATAAGGACATAAATATAAGATCATATAGTTATTAATGTAACATATAAATTGTAAGTAATCAAAAACAAAAAGAGATAATAAAAAAAGAACTAAAGCCTTGTAAATATGTATATGTATATATTATTTAATAAAGATAAATAATAATAAAAAATTATGAGTGTTAATAAGTTTGCAATATCTGGTTAATAATTTAAGAGACCCCACTTTTTGCTAATTTAAATGCTATTAGCTCTTTGATTCACTACGTATTTGTTTTGTCCTCTGTTATATTACGATTGGCAGAGTATCAAAGTATTACACATATATATATATATATATATATGTGTGTGTGTGTGTGTTTAAAGTGCTTATTTGCAGAAAATTGGTTACAGTTAATCATTTCTCTGGATTCTTCAATCATTTTAAAATAATATTAATCAATTCCTAGAGGGGGTTTTTCATCTCTTTTTAGTCCTCTCATTTTTCAGTAGCGTTATAGCTTCATATAAACAATTCTTGTTACTATGATTTTACTATTCATTTATTTTTTGTTATAGATAGGCAGTTCTAGTGGGCTTCTTTGTGTAGTACATGATATGACATGATGGTCAGAAGTCTTCAGGAGGATTGGAATGATGCACAATCCATGGACTGTTGTTTCAACTATATCTATATAAATTTAAATGTCAAACAATATACTGAGTCCATATTGCTTATGTACAAAAAGATTAAAATGTCATGTATAAGTTTTTATTGGGTTGGTTCTAGCTTGACTACTTCAAATCCCCTTTAATTACATCTATATATATTACACTTGTATTTTGATATTACATAATCAGCCTGTATGCCATTCCTCTTCTGTGTACTTAAATGGAAATATTAGGGTCCTACATGACTTAAGGGCAACATGGGTATGACTATAATATTGGCATCATCAAGGGCTTTCAGCTTTCCATCATTGGATTTTTTAGTGATATGGATGGCTGAAGAGTTAGAGAGTGGAGAGGATTGAAGCCTGTCTACTTGCTATATTAATATAAATTGAGCACTGATTATGTATGTGTGTGTGGGGGAGATGATGATCTAGACCAATTGATGAGTGCTGGTTCAGCACGAAATGCATATTGGAGATTTTTTTATATTTTATATGTATGTCATCATGTGTATCGGTTATATTGGATTGTGGATTATTGTAAAATGCTTGAAAGTCTGGTTTCAAATCTCTTTTAATAAACATATATTGTACCATCTGTATTTTAATTAAATTAAATAAATTGATATCATAATTAAATAGTAAAAATTATTAATCCATATTTTGGTTTAATTAAATTTAATGTCATAAATAGTCATCAATCTTGCTTGTATCTAAATCCTACATTGCATCTATTATCTAAACATAAATACTAAATTTTGTTATTTATTTTAAACATTAAATTTTTTTTTTATATAATTATGTGTAAAATCTTAAGAAAATTGGAAAAAAAAAGACACCAGTATTTATTATATAATTCTTTATTATTTTTATAAAAATAATTTTATTTGACTTTATGAACATCACTAATAAATTGTCATCGCTTTTCTAATATTTCAATATTTTTTTACTATATATCATCTAATTTTACATCGCAAGATCAAAATAATTCTTTTTTATTTTACTAGTCACAACATTAGCTTATTAAGAGACTATTTTTTTCAAAAACAGTAGCTAAGTTCTAATGTTGTTCAGACATTTTAAACTATTATCGTTTTTAAAATATTTTTTACATGGATATTATTTTACAATATTATAAATTAAACTATTTTAATAAATTATCATTAAACTATTTTTTTGTTGTTAATATAAATGAATTTGTTGTTTTAACAAAAAGAGAATTTTGTAAATTTAAAACACACACATATGCCAACATAAATGTCTTGTTTTCATGGAGCTTCTAAATGAAAAAAAGAATCCTTGGATAAAATTTTGACCTTAAAATCTATAATTTTATCTTGTAATTTTCATTTCTATTAGCAGCTGCTCGTAAAACGAGTATGGCTCTTATAATTCGAGAAACAAAAACCAGACAGAAAGACAAAAAGAAAGAAAAAGATTGGAGCCAGAATTATTGTAATGTCATAAAAATGTGGAAATATGATTGCACAAACATATAATTCCATCAACAGAATAACTATACAGAAAAACTACAGAAAACTCTTTTGCTTTAAAAAAAATAATAAACTCAGCATGTTCAGAACCTATTAAAGTTTATGATGTACAGTAGTTCTAAATTTTGAAATGCCAGACGTAGGATGTCAATCAAATAACCTATCATTCATTCTAATTATGTTTTATCGATTGGTCACAATATTTTACATATACAAAGAAAACACACAAACACATGTAATAATGCTTCATATATATATATCGAAGATGCCTGTATATATACACTCATTTTATTTACATAAATCATTATTTCTTTATTTCACTTTTATATCAATATTTTTCTGTAAAATTTAAAAATTTCATTAATTTAATAAAGATTGCCAATTAATTTTTATTACAGAAAAATTATTAAATAAATTTGTGTTATACGTTTTAAAACAATATTATATAAAAATTATTAATTTCATATTCATTATTATTTGGAAAACTAATGTAACAGTTTTGTAAAACAATATAGAATATAATTTTTTGTTAAAAAACCTTGCTCAAATAATGAGCCCTAAAAAAATTAATGTGCCATTAGGTTTAATCAGTAACATACTAATAATAAAATCTATTCATTAATTACGTTTAGGCATCATACAACTTTAATTTTTTAAAAAAATATTTCTATAGAAAATTTATTTTACTTAAGCATCTATTCTCGTTATTTAAGTTTTAATTATTTTGAATTTAAAGAACTTTTTTTGACAATCATTCATTCATGCTTTGACAAATTTGAGAATTTATTGGAAACAAAATATTATCTATCAGTAACAATAGAAAAATTTCATTTCTAAACAAATTCGTTTTTAAATATCATAGATTCTTTTAATGAATAATATTTCTGTAATGTAATTTTCCCTATACCTCCCTCACACAAGGTAGGGGCTGTTTTTTGTCTGCTTTTAACACCTTGTGGACGGATGTACTCATAATCATATGATCAAGGACATGTGGTGCAGTGAAAATTATAGAAATATTATACATTAAATGTATAATCTCTAACAGATGAGTGCTGGTTCAGCATGAAATGTGTACCTTGGAGAATCATAACTTTTTTACACATGTCCTTGGTCATAAGTTTATGATTACACCTGCCCATAAGGTGTTAAAATCAGATAGAAAACAGTCTCTACTTTATTTGACAGTAGAGTAGTAAAAAATATACTACAGAAATATTAATCATTAAGTGGATAATGTCTAGTCTAATGAATAACTAACAAAAATTATTATCACAGATTCTCAACTGAATATCTATCTACCTATATAAAACATCATACTTTATTTTAGATCTCTTTTCCTAATTTTCAAAATCATAAAAATGTTCTTAGCTCCACTATCCAAAATTATAAACTTAATAGTATTTGAATCTGTTACATTTATTTTCTCTTTTACTAAAATTCTATAGCTTCTTGATGATACCACTAAACCAGGCATATTTACTTCTAACATACAAATATAAAGATCAATTAATAAATGTTTTTTGACACATAATAATTATCCAGCTACTTGCTAATCAAAAAAATTATCAGTTTATTGACCATAAACATATATTAAAAGGTAGGATAAATAAAGTAATTAATAATAATAAATTAAGAGACTTTAAAGAATTAAAGATTTTAATAAGTAAGAATTATAATAAATTTTTAGTAATTTTATATTAAAAAAAGGCATACTTGCTCAGGAGTTCATAAAATGTTTGAGCACCCTAATCGAACCTATGACCTACCAATCTCAAGTTGGATACTATATCAATTCCACCAAGAGGTGCAACAATAATATAATAATAAAAAGGCCATAATGTTAGTAAAACAAAAATGACGTTAAAAGTTTAAAATGCATTTTATTTAAAGAAAGTAATAGATACATCAATCAAAGAATACTGAATAAAACTGTTAGAATTATTGTGCTATTCACGTTAATGGCTCAATAGTTTTCAACCACTTTAAGTCTTGAATCAAAGTCAAGATGTGCTTTTTTCTGTTATATAATTCTAACACTATGTCAGCCATTATATATTTCAGTGACCACAATTATTATCATTTAGGTGCTTAACAGTACTTATTATTCTGAAAAATTTGGGCATACAATTATTCATTTATACTTTGTTTTTCAGCTGTAGAATTTTTTATTCTTTTACTACAAGTTTTGTCACATATTAAAACAAGGTATCACATGACTTTCTTTAATTACATTCAAAATCTATTTCGAATTTAAAATCTCTTTATTAGTATAAAGTCTGAAAATGTAGTTGGCATTATAATTTGATATTCGTTAATCGCTTAAGAGCTTAAATGGTGCTAAAGTAAAGTGATGTAAAATTTATCATATATATTAAATATTCATGCAGAAATTAAATACAATAATTGCTTGGATGGACATTTAGTGCATCTAGCATGCAGCACAAGCTATTATACATGTTATGTTATTTGACTACATTTTACAACTACTTGCTTTCACCTTCAGAATGACTATAATCTATACCTGGATTTAATACTTGGATCATCCATTTTTTTCTTCTCTGATAATTTGCACAATAGTATTAACCTAATCATGAGTCATGTATGATTTGAACCAAATACTTCCAGTGTCCCTTAAAAAAATAAATACAACATTTCAAAAAATAACCATAGATTTTGTGATGTGTTATATTCCAGCTAGATTTATTTTATTTAAAAATAGTCCAAATATGTTAAAATGCTAGTCTGAAGGGTGGAAGTGCATTTGTCATTAAATAATATTTCAGAGAGAGGTATTGCACTTTCAATAATTTTATAAGGTCATTTGAAGAGAAAACATTACTCTGGGAAGAAATAATAAATGAGGGTAGGACTTATAAATATTTTAGAGCAGTTATAAAATGGCAAAGTTTGGATCTCAAGATTGATGGGTCGGCAATCTGCTCTGGCACTTCTGATGATGAAGATTTTTAAAAACTGCCCAACAACAAGCCTTTTGATTATTATTATGGTTATAATTACTTGCAATGCTAACTAATGATATAAATAATGGTAAATAAATCAGGAATGATAATTGAAGACTAGGGTTTTTTTTTAAAAAAATAAAGATAAATTAATCTAGACTTAATCAAAATTTTGTTTGGCATCTAATGTTGTGTTTTTAATAGAACATATCTAGAATGAGAAACAAAAGAGTGGGTGTTTTAAGAATGAGGATTTATAAGACAATATTCAATAATCTAAAGTTTCAGGTTTGATCCCCATGCTAGTACTGCCACTGGTCAGACCAGCAACACCTGAAGAAGAGAGTAGAATAATACATCTCAAAATGTTGTGCATATATTTACTAACCTGTGTGCTATTACTAACAGTTGAATATATTTGGAATATTTAAATAAAGTTAAATTTTTCTAAAGACATTCAATACTTATATTAGAGGATGAAAATAGTCCAACATGAAAATACAACTGAAATGACATCCTACAAATCTTTAGGTAAATACTAAAAATATAAATGTTAAAAGATAATTTCTTTAAAAAGTAGAAAATTGGGGAGGGGTGCAAAACAAAGTTGGAATGGAGCAGGGGTGCAAAATAGGTTGGATCTTAGTCACCATCTGTCAATTTACAAAAAAAGTTCTTTTCACAGGTTTTATTCTTACAATTTTTAGGCTAAAATATTTCTTTTTAAATATTGCATTAAAAAATCCATTTCAATTTACACTATGATTTCTTGAAATGCATCAATTTTATTTCAATAAAGACTGGTACATAGAAAATTTATTTTAGTTTTCTTTTGTTTTTGGAATATATTCAATTTCCAGAGGTTACAAATGTCCTTATGTATGACAAACACACATGTACAAATATATATCTATTGAAAGACAGAAGAAATGCAAATTATTTTGCTATCATGAAATATAAAGTTAAGAGTAATAATACCAATGTATCTTAAATCTAAGAGCCTTTTTCGCATGTGGATTCTAGGAAGTTATCATTGGATAAATAATTCTGAATAATGTATAATGGACATGCAATTAGTTGTATACTTGATATTTAAAAATCAATTAGAAAATGCTAAAAAAAAAAAAAAAAAAAAAAAAAAAAAAAAAAAAAAAAAAAAAAAAAAAAAAAAAAAAAAATAATAATAATAATAATAATAATAATAATAATAATAATAATAATAATAATAATAATAATAATAATAATAATAATAACAACAACAATAATAACAACAACAACAACAACAACAATAATAATATATTTCATTTTAGTAATTGTAAAAAAAAAAACTGTATGCAAAAAAAATACTCCAAAGAATACTGCTGGTAGGTCAAAACTGTCAGATTGATTAAAGTTAAATTATTATAGTTATAAAGAAAGGTGGATTTATTTAATTATTTATAATTTTATCAATGGAGTTGAATAACTGGATAAGAAATTCTGAAGAAGACTATTGATTAGTCCAAATTGTCAGACTGAATTTTATCAATAGAATTCAATAATTAGAGAAGAAAAAGCTCTGAAGAAGCCTTTTGGTTAGTTGAAACTTTCAGACTGAATTTTATCAATGGAGTTGAATAATTAGAGAAGAAATAGCTCTGAAGAAAACTTTTGGTTAGTTGAAACTGTCAGACTGAATTTTGTCAATGGAGTTGAATAATTACAGAAGAAATAGCTCTGAAGAAGCCTTTTGGTTAGTTGAAGCTGTCAGACTGAATTTTATCAATGGAGTTGAATAATTAGAGAAGAAATAGCTCTGAAGAAGACTTTTGGTTAGTTGAAACTGTCAGACTGAATTTTGTCAATGGAGTTGAATAATTCAATAAGAAGAAGCTCTGAAGAAGAATGTTGGTCAGTTGAAAGTGTCACATTAAGTTAAATAAAATAAATATTGTTATAGTAGTTAAGAAAGATGGATTTGTTTAATTAAACAAAAATCTATGAGTATTGAAATACATGGATTTTATAATTTATTCTACATCTTATCATTATCAGTCATTTACAAATAAGAATAGCTATGCCAGTTTTTAAATTGATTTATAAAAATTTGCCTTTTTAATTTTCCTTACAAATTTCCCCTTATTGCTTGTGACTTATATAACATTCAAAGATCAGAAATGATAGGTTGAGTTTCAATCTATTCTGTCACCATATTTCATACCAGCAAACTCTTTTGGAATCTAGAATTGCAACTCTAAACATCATCACAACTCATAGCCTAACAAAGATTACTCCTCTCTGACTTAACTCATCTTTGAATTATGTATTCCTTTGAGGATGATGGATAAATAATCTTCTATAAATATTTTTCAGAATATGACAATATCCTGGGTGTATATATTGAAGATCCAATGCTTTAATTACTGAAGAAATTCTTTTACAATCAAATGCCTTTGTATAATCTACAAACCCAAAGCCTAATGGTGATTCATATTCTTTGGTTCTTTCTATAACTTCTCTCAATACTTGGATATGATCTACTGTACTAAAACCATTTTTAAATCGAGCTTGTTCTTTGGTTGGGTAAAATCCAATGTTCTCTGTAGATGAGTTGTAATTATTATCTTAGTAAACACTTTGTATAAACTAATAAAAGACTGATTGGTCTGTAATTTCTAATATCTTCTTTATCACCTTTCTTGAAATATTAATAGTAATACTGCATTCTTCCAATCATCTGGTACATCTTCATCATTTAGTCATTTGGTATGTAACTTTGTCAAAATGTTTTCTTATTTCTTCCCCTGTTTCTTTTAATATATTGATTATAATCCCATCATTACCTGGAGTTTTTTCCTTCCTAAAATTAATTGCACGTCTCACTTATCCATTTAAAATTCTGGGAAATTCAGAAGATATAATAGATGTATGGGGTAGTGGTACTTTATTATTATATATTTTTTTATAGAAATATTTGACCTATTTCATGATGTCATCTCTCTTTTTAGTAACAATTCCATCTTTTTTTCTTATTGCAGATATAAATTTTCTACCAATACCAAAATGTTGTTTTACATTCTTAAGACTTTTATTTTCTTCTACAGCTTTCCTTACTAGTTCACATTTATACTTTCTTATATCATTTTCAACTCTTTTCTGCTCCATTTTACAAAATTTGAAATATTCAATTCTTTTTAATGCATCATTCTTGTATATCTTCATATTCCTTCTTTTCTTCATAAATACTTTAGTCTCAGTAGAAATTTTATTGATCAATTGCTGCTTTTTTCTACCAGCTATCTTTGTTGCAGTTTTTATAAGTGTATATGTTTATAACAACAATTTATACATATATTTATAATAAAAAAAATAAATAAATATATTTAACTAAATAACCAAAATGAAAGAAATTGTGCTATGTTATAATAATATCATAGGCATGGGACTTACAGAATTGTAAGATCCCTCCCTCATAAATAAAATCTTAAATAACTATCTTTTTATTGCATTGCCAAATCCATATAATATAATATTAAATCATCTATGCTTTTTATTATTGTTTCACAACACTTGATTTGCAACTGTCTTTTGTTTGACAGTTTCAATTGCCCCGGCAATCTTTTGTAGACCTTTCACTTATTTGGAGATATAAGAGAAAGTTTGAAAGAATATTGCTGGGGTAATTGAAACTGTCACAAAGAGGGTTGTAAATAAAGCATTGTGAAACAATAATAAAGAGTATACATGATTTAATATTATACTATAAGAACTTAAATACATAGATATGTCTTGAAAATAGCAAAAATTACTAAAAAAACATAATTTTAACTTTCATTCTTACTAAACATTTATAATCAAAATATTGTGTATGATACACTTTACATACATTTAGATTAATATAATTAACATCTAATTTACCTAAAAATATAAATTCTTGATGCCAGATAAAATTATCATCAGATATAGCTGATTTTATTTCTCCAACTTTGTAATTTGATATCATAATTTTCTCTAATTTCATCCTAATAGGATATTTATAAAATGAGTCAGTAAGATTATATAATAATATGACTTTCTATCT
Organism: Epiperipatus broadwayi; assembly: GCA_028023455.1. NCBI lineage: Eukaryota > Metazoa > Onychophora > Udeonychophora > Euonychophora > Peripatidae > Epiperipatus > Epiperipatus broadwayi. The sequence continues at coordinate 3,120,553 of JAQFVV010012454.1, forward strand.
TCAGCAACCTTTGTAAGGTCTGGACATCTTGTTTGCTGATAAAATCAAATATATATATATTGATGAGCTAGACTTAAGGCTGTCTGGCTAGAAATCAAGAAAGTGAAAAGGGGTTTGATTGCTTGACCCTTTTCCAAAGTACTGCCAATATATCTACCAAGATTCCATCTAGATTCTTCAAGTATAATAGTCATCTTAATAATAATTGCAAAAAAAATTATTAAGAAAATAAAAATTATTCTACCTACAAAGTAATAATAAACTTACCACTATTGAAAACCCTCAAGGAACAGTTGTTTACATCTATATAGATGATTCAAGCATGACATTCAAAAGAAAATTTGATCACAATACTGTATGGAGAGTTTTTCCTGTTTAAATACTAACACATGTTTGTTTAACCCAAATACAAGAAAGTTGACAATTTTTTTATATTTCAAATAAGAATATAGTTAATCAAAATAAAATATGTATATATAAAATGGATCTACTTATTTGTTAATGTAAATTTAAGAGAACAAAATAACATAAATACTTATTATGATATAATTCTTCTGAACTCCTAGTATAAGTGATATATCTGAAGTTAATTCATAATAAATAAATAAAAAAGATGAATATTTTTAATTAAAATAATAACACTGCCAAATATAAATTCAAACTTAGGAAAATATAACTCTCTTATATTTAGGTAAATAAATAGATCATCACCTAACCTAAAATTATACTACTATTTATATCAATAAATACTATACATTTTAAATGAAGACAAAAACATATAGCAATAATAATGATAAATATAAGCAAATGCCCTGAGCAATAATATTTAAATAAAGCATTTCTAAATTACCATAATTCTAATGTCTTTTTCTTAAAGCACAATCTGATAATGTTTTATTATTCCAGAAAAGATAAAGTATCATGATAAAGTATTAGATTTGAAGCACAATTTATTAATTCTGATATTTTCTATATATCCAAATTATCTTTTTATTCAGCAGATATTTTATCTATATAATATTATAAGTGTGCAAACATTAATTTATATTCACATTGATGGAATGTAGATATCCTTTCATTTTGCAAGTAATTAATTGATAAAACATTACAAGTGAACAGACACTAGTTTCATCCCTAATGATACTATGGAAATTGAACTAATTTCTAACTTCTGTATCAACAGGTAAACATAATCTTTGTTTACATTTTTCATTGTTAGCACTTAGACTTCATCATTAAAAAATAAGTAATATTATTTTTTTTTAAATGTGAAGAAATATTTAGATGGTTTTTAAATGCTATGAATTAGTTTTCATTCTTTCAATTAAATTGTCACCTCTCACAAATTTGATGATAAATTTGTCCATTAAATGGGCAAATATTATTGCTTTCACCACCCCATTCTATTTCTTTAGTAACCATACATTCTCAAAAATACATTTAAAAAATAATATGATGGAACTTAGGTCAGCTTCTATGAAAACCAAGACATGAGAGAGATCATTTTATCTGCTCAGTTGTATTTATAATTTTTTTTCTATTGCCATAAGACAAACCATAGCAATGCTCTATATTAACTCTTTGGTTAACTTCAGCCAGTGTCTCATAAATAAAAATCTTATTACATAAAATAATGACAAAAATATTTCACAATTATTATATATAACAAACATTTACATTTTTAAAATATAAATAAGATTCTTTCACTCCAACATAAATTAAGAAATTAGAATATTCTTTCATACCACATTGGAAATATATCTTTTATGCATATTTTTCAATATAATATTATATAAACAAAAACAAACATACTTGAGACATTAAACAGATAGATCTATTGTTTGTAACCTACTATTGTGAATGCAGTAATGAAAATACATATAATAAAGAAAGAATAATAATTTCATCGATACTATAAATTTTATTATTTAAACATTCATTTTAAAAATGAATAAAGTCAATTCACAATTTTTACAAACTACAATTAATAATAAACATTTCTTTCTCCCATATTATATGTTGTCATAGCAACATAGTCCAATGCAGTCCAGGTTAATATATTCTCCATTAAAATCAAACAGAAAGTATTTTTTACGACTAGCATTCCATCATGTAGAAGCTAAAAAGACTGTCACATCAGATCAAGAAGAAGTTCAAAGTATTGTAAAAAAAAATTTAAAAGATTTCATTTCAATTATTCTAGAACCCAAGATTAAGTTACAATTTTGTAGCAGAGTGTTTTTTAGTTCTTAATTTTGTTTATTCTAGGACCCAAGATTAAGTTACAATTTTGTAGCAGAATGTTTTCTAGTTCTTAATTTTGTTTATTAAGTGTCCAAAATTTATTGTGCCACAGGGAAGGTTTTATAATCTTCCTAAGATAGATGCTGACTGTCAAAATCAGAATAAGCAAACATTCAGTAGTGTTAAACTTAATGATATATTGAGAAGTGATCAAGTAATTCTGGAGGTATTTAAACAACCTAAATCAGTTAAAAATAGTTTAGAAAAATGTGTAGAAGAGAAAGAACTAAAGGAAGTTAAAAAAAAAATGGAATTTGAGGGAAATAAAAAAACTGTTCTAAAGGAAAATTTAAATGGTACCAAAAATTCAGTAGATATTGGCCCAAAGATCAATGAAAACATTAAAATACAGCAAATTAAAGTTGATACAATGAAACATAAGCTAAATCTTAATGATATTACTAAGTATCATAAAAATCTGTCAGAAAATATAAGTTGTGGGGGGATATCACAAAACTACTAAAAATCTAAAATGATAAAAATTAAAAAGTCACAAGAAAGAGGGCGCTGTACCGGAAGTGCCCCAAATTTATGATATAGAAACAGAACTGGACTGAAACAAAGACAAATATCACCAAGGAGTGTTTTTCTGAAGGTATGTGATGATGGTGTTCTAGCTGTATTTTTATATTGGACTATATCCATCATCTATTATGTGTGTTGAATGTCTTTAGAAAAGTTTAATTTTAGTTAACTATTCCAAATGCATTCAACTGTTAGTAATATCACAACAAACAGGTTAGTATATGCACCAACTGTTATTAATATCACAGCAAACAGATTAGTATATGCACTGACTGTTAGTAATATCACAGCAAACAGGTTAGTATATGCACAACACTCTCCTCTTCTTCAGGTGTTGCTGGCCTGACCAGTGACAGTGCTAGCAAGGGATTCGAACCTGGATCCTTGAAAATTGAATTTTAAGGTAATGCTCTAACCAATTGAGCCATCCTGCCAAAGGCAACAGTATATAGTAATTTCATATACTTATCTATGAGGTTCCTCCTGATTTCTCCACTTTTTCCTCAGAGCAAAGTTGATTAGTGGTTTCCATGCATTACGTATAGTCACACTAGGTTGGCTTATGGGATTTTTTGCCATTGTCATGTGAGCAGCTTCTTTAAATTTTCTTCTTTGTACCTTTTCTTCTTTATCCAATATTTTTGTATTATCCCCATTGAATGTATGTTCATTGGTCCATAGATGGTCTGCTACCTTAGACACATCTGTTTTTCTCTTCTAATCATCAGTTTATGTTCTTGCAAGCACTTTTGAATGGGATGGCTGGTTTTACCAATATATGTTCTTCCACATTCACATGGTATTTCATAGATGCAGTTTTTTCTTTCAGCATTTCAAGTTTAGGCTTTGTAGATATTAGAATTCCTCGTAGTGTGGTATGGCTCTGGAAAGCTGTTCTGATGTTATACTGATTGCATATTTTCCTTAAATTGTCTGCTATTTTTGGAATGTATGGATACACTACAGTACCAATAATTGTCTTTTCTCTTGATGGTTCTTTTTGTTGTCTATTTAATGTTTTCTTAATAACAGCTGATGGATAACCATTTTTCTTAAGAGTTTGTTTTATATTGTAACGATATATAAATATGCCATTTCATTAATTTAAAATAAAAACTAAGTTCGCAAATAAAAATAAATTATTAAAAATCTAAAAGCTGAAAAAAAAAATTAAAGAGTTGTTAAACATATATATTCACACAGATGCAAAACTTTAAAAATATTTTTTTTTAATAAATAAAACTATTTGAACGTACTTTGTTATAAAAAAGTACAAGATTTAAAGATAAAATATTTTTGTAAATGGAAATGATTGTTTTATAAATTAATTGAAAAGCAAACTGGCCCTTGGGGCTCTTATATACTGTAATTAAAAAGTCAGAGGATAAGATAGATAAGAGAATAAAAAGAATTAGCTTGACCAATGGAAGCACCAAGCCTCAGCCCGAACCCGAATGAAAATGATGGATTAGTGATGTTTTGTTGGTTGAATCTGTGTGGATACTATAAAAAGAGAAATATTGAGTTCCAGAGGGTTCCAGCTTGATTGTTTTTGAGAGTTGTGATAGGACACACATATCACACTCTATTTAAAAAAAATGAAATGACTGTGATTCTGAAATGAAACCAGCTAAGATGGCCTCCATAACATCAGACTGGTCTTCCAATGAGGACATCGTGGGAATCGGCACCAAGAATCGTGACTCTTCTTCTGTAAGCTATTGAACTGAACAATTTCAAAATTTAAAAATAATTAAGAACTTTCGTTCAAACTTTTAAGATTCAGCTAACCTAAATTTAAAAATGAACTCTTATCTGATTTTCAAATTGACAATTAATGTTTAAATTATATATATCTGACTTATGTTTCAAATTAATTATAAATGTTTAATTTTTACATATTTGCTTGCTAAAAAAAAATCATTTCCATTTTATTATTTTTTATTTATATTAATATTTATTGTTTGAATTTAAATGCATAAATTTAAGTTGGGTATGGACATTGCATGGATTCATTAGCGGTTGATTATGTTGTGGTTTTCATATTCGATTAGAATATATAAGTCATCGATGTCAATGCGGCATCTTATGATGAATGCCATTGGGTTTCTTGTATTTCCTCTGCAATTGACGTTATCAATGACTTTGTATTTTGATCAGTTATGTTTATTTTAAAATGTTTTTAACCGTGGAATCTATGCAGCCGATCTATATTCAACATTATAAAACAAATTTTATAAAATTCATCTGTGCAAATTTAAATAAATGTTAAATTTAAGTTGGGCATGAATGGCTATATAAATTTGTAAAGTTATATTAATTAATTAGGGGAGGGTGATCTTAGGTTATTTGTTTCATAGTTAAATTGGGTCAATGGATTGGATATATTGGTGTAATTAGTAGATGTAGTATGAGGCTCGCTACAGGCAGAATTGCTGTATATGCCACACAAACTCTTTTGCCTATGGATGGGATTGTAAGTCAGCAAAAAGGACCGCAGTCCATTCCTATGGAGTTTTTTGTTTATTGTTCTACTCACCAACAGATGCAGCATTCCTGTTTGGTTGAGAGTCAATGTCTTCTCTAACTATACTGTTCAGATGTACATTTGTGACAGTATAGTATATTTAGTGCTGTTGTATTTTCATGCTACATTGAATACATTAATGTATTAGATGGATTGAAGCCGGTTTGACTGCGAACTTTTGGCCTAAGGTTAAATAAGGGATAGAATTTTTTTTCAAATGCAGATCTATGTAGTTCTATTCATACTTGATGATCTAAATAAAAATATTAAATTCATTCATACTCAACAATGTTAAAATAATAATTTAAATTAAAAATTAATATAAAAATCTAAATAATAAATGTTATTCCTCAAATTTAAAATGATTATATATGTGCATAAAGAAATATTGTTTGTGTGTTAATTACTGGCAGTGGCTTTTATTTTTTTATATGTGAGATATAAATTAAAGATATAGATTATTATCTCTGCATCTCCACTGAGCTAGTGACAATGGTCTAACGATCTAAATATAAAATAAAGTGGAATCTTAACAAAGTGTATCTGCTTACTTTATAAATTTTTCTAAGTTCAAATGCCTAGATGGCGCCCTTGTAGTGCAGATTATGATAAGATCCGATATTCACTTTCTTTTGGATCATTATAATATAGATCTTTTCTTTTTCCAAATCACCAGTTTCTGAACAAACTTCTTTTGCTCTGTTCCACAGTGATAGTATAACTTCATGTTTTGTGTTTCTGGTGTGATTAGATGTATAGGCTAGGTATTTTCCTGTATGTGTAGGTTTTTGGTAAACTGTAGTTTTGATTTTGCCATGAGGCAGTCTTGTCACAAGAACATCTAAAAATGCCAATTTTTGTTCTTGTTCTGGTTCTATTGTGAATTTAATTGAAGGAGATATGTTGTTGATGTGTGTCCAGAAAGTTTGTAGCAATGCTTCACCATGTGGCCATACAACAAATGTATCATCCACATAGTGAAGCCAAACTTTAGGTGGTTAAGGAGTACTTTTTATGGGTGTGGTTTCAAGTACTTCCATGTAAATATTGCTAAACAGGGAAGACAATGGTGAGCCCATAGCCATTCCTTGATTTTGTTTGAAGAATTCTGTGTTATATTGAAAGTAGGTTATTTCTATACAGAATGTTAATAATTCCATTATGCTATCAATAGAAAGAGCTGTTCTGGTTTGTAAACTATTATCATCATTTAATCTTTTCCTTACAATAGACAATGCTTCTTCACATGGTACATTTGTGAATAAACTTTCCACATCAAAGCTTACCAGTAAGTCAGTTCTTTCAATTTTCATGTTCTTTATTAATTCTACAAAGTGTCTAGAATCCCTGACAAATGATTGGGTCTTGAATGCCAAAGGACTTAGAACTTTGAGGAGCAATCTTGCCAAATTCTGGCAAGGTGAATCTCTAGAACTAACAATAGGTCATAATGGAACATGATCCTTATGGTTTTTAGGTAGACCATAAAGATGAGGAATTTTGCTGACATATGATGTTATTTTACACTTTTCAGAATCTGTGAAGTACTTGCGATGCTTTCTGAGTAATGCTTGTAATTTTGTTTCTGAACTTGGTATCGGATCTTTTGCCACTTTTCTATATTGGCCTGCTGAGAGGAGTTCTTGTATTTTGTTGTCATAATCAGTTGTATCCATTACAAATGTTGCATTGCCTTTGTCAGAAGGGAGAATAATTATAGATTTATCTGCTTTGAGAAATTTAATTGCTTTTCTCTCCCCATAGGATATGTTTGACTGCAATTTTTGTTGCTTGTCAAGTGTTCTTTTTATTCTCCAGCGCAATTCTGCTGCTTCTTCTAAAGGCAATTTTTGAGTGACTTCCTCAGTGGCTGCCATTATATCTAATAAGGGAATATTAGATGGTGTTACAGCAAAGTTTAATCCTCTTTCAAGAACAGAAATTTCAGTATCTGTTAGATGTTTAGAACTTAGATTTTTAACAGATGAAGCTGTTACATTGCTTGGTACATTATGATTTTTGATATGCCCATGTAGGTTAGCAAGTTTCTTCTTATGACATTTCTTTTATTTTTCCATGTAATATAGAATATGATCTTCTTACTGCTTGAAAAACTCTCATGTAAAACCAGAACAGCTCTTCCTATTGATAGCATAATGGAACTATTAACATTCTGTATTAAAACAACCTACTTTCAATATAACACAGAATTCTTTCAACAAAATCAAGGAATGGCTATGGGCTCACCATTGTCTCTCCAGATCAGCAATATTTACATGGAAGAACTTGAAACCACAGCCATAAAAAGTACTCCTTATCCACCTAAAGTTTGGCTTCGCTATGTGGATGATACCTTTGTTGTATGGCCGCATGGTGAAGCATTGCTACAAACTTTCTGGACACACATCAACAACATATCCCCTTCAATTAAATTTACAATGAACCAGAACAAGAACAAAATTGCATTCTTAGATGTTCTTGTGACAAGACTACCTCATGGCAAAATCAAAACTACAGTTTACCAAAAACCTACACATACAGGAAAATACCTAGCTACATATCTAATCACACCAGAAACACAAAACATGGAGTTATACTATCACTGTGGAACAGAGCAAAAGAAGTTTGTTCAGAAACTGGCAATTTGGAAAAAGAAAAGATCTATATAGAACAAAATCTTAAGAAAAATGGTTATCCATCAGCTGTTATTAAGAAAACATTAAATAGACAACAAAAAGAACCATCAAGAGAGAAAACAATTATCGGTACTGTAGTGTATCCATACATTCCAAAAATAGCAAACAAATTAAGGAAAATCTGCAATCAGCATAACATCAGAACAGCTTTTCAGAACCATACCACACTACGAGGAATTCTAATATCTACAAAGCCTAAACTTGAAATACTGCAAAGAAAAAACTGCATCTATGAAATACCATATGAATGTGGAAGAACATATATTGGTGAAACCAGCCGTTCCATTCAAAAGAGCTTGCAGGAACATAAACTGATGATTAGAAGAGAAAAACAGATGTGTCTAAGGTAGCAGACCATGTATGGACCAATAAATATACATTCGATTGGGATAATACAAAAATATTGGACAAAGAAGAAAAGGTACAAAGAAGAAAATTTAAAGAAGCTGCTCACATGACAATGGCAAAAAATCCCATAAGCCAACCTAGGGTGACTATACATAATGTATGGAAACCACTAATCAACTTTGCTCTGAGGAAAAAGTGGAGAAATCAGGAGGAACCTCATAGATAAGTATATGAAATTACTACATACTGTTGCCTTTGGCAGGATGGCTCAGTTGATTAGAGAATTACCTTAAAATTCAATTGTCAAGAATCTAAGGATCCAGGTTCGAATCCCATGCTAGCACTGTCACCGGTCAGGCCAGCAATACCTGAAGAAGGGGGGAGAAAAATATCTCTCGAAACATTGTACATATACTAACCTGTTGGCTGTTATATTACTGACAGTTAGTGCATATACTAACCTGTTTGCTGTGGTATTACTAACATTTGTTTGCTATGATATTAATAACAGTTGGTGCATGTACCAACCTGTTTGTTGTGATATTACTAACAGTTGAATGCATTTGGAATAGTTAACTAAAATTAAACTTTTCTAAAGACATTCAACACACATATTAGTTGATGGAAATAGTCCAATATAAAAATCAACAAGGAGACTACATTGATCAATACAAGAATAAATATCAAAGGACAAAGTAAAAACAAGCTCAGGAAAAGTACACAAAGTAATTATCTAGATAAAGTCGCCAAAGCTTGCAAAGAAATATGAAAAAAAGTTACAGAAGCACAGCGGTATCCAGTCGAACCTGCTGATGAGAGCAGAAATGCAGAACTAACACTTTCAATCTTTGCAGAAAAGTTAAAGGATAAAGACTTTCAAATGGCAAGATTTCAATACCCCATATGCCAACAGCTTATGAAATGGAGCAGGGGGTTACGGGCCTTGAAACAAAGCTAGAGATAGTGGTCAGAGATCATGAAATCAATATCAACAATGCAAAGTATGAGGAAACTAATCACAATGGCTTCTCCCATGAGAATAAGTTTGAGAATGGCTTAATACATCTTAAAGTTGAGCCAAGTATGAACAACATTGATCAGGATATAAATAATTTAATTTCAGGAGGTTTTCAATCAGACACTGATGAATTTAATAATAGAATCCCTCAGACATTATTTAATTTCTTTCTTAGCTTCCAGAATCAATATACTTTAACATTGATCATAACAAAAAAAAAGTGAACTTTTCATATTTCTAATAAATGAGCTATTTGTCCTAATCAAGGACTTTTAAGTATCATGATTTAATAAGAAGGGTCTACTATCACCCTAATAAAAAATATGTCACAATAGAATTTGAAATGAAAATTGACCTGGAAAGACCAAGATTAATAACAGGTATGGTGTGGAATTGTCATGTAGCATTTGGAAAAGATGAATTGCATGGCCTATTAGTGCAGTTTGGCTAGGAGAGCAGGAATTCAGCTGCCATCCAACAATGCAATATTTACAATGAGGTTGACTAAAGGTATCAGTCTGCTGGATATATCATCAGTTCTTGAGTAGAATAAAAGCCTGATAGACTTAGTAAATTTGAGGAATTCAACCTGTGTTATGGATGCGGGTTTTACGGGCCATTTAATTAGGGCCTAGCCAAAAATATGCACAGAATGTGGGAAAAGCTATAGTGGATTTTACAAATGTACAACAACATCAAGCAATCCTTCACTAATAAATCAACAATTAGAACTGGAATTACAAGAATCTCATTTAAAAAATAACCAAGTGAAACCAAATAAGCTACCTTATAATGAAAATAAAGAAACCTTGCACAGTAAATATGAAGATGGAACAAATGCAGGTCAAGCTAAAGATATGGCTGAAGAGATAAAGGAACAATCAGCACAAGCAGAACTAACCAGCTTCGAATCATTACAAGCTGAAGTCTGAAGTCACACAGAAGAAATTAGTCAATTAAAAGAAAATAACATGTTCAGTGATACTAAACTAAGTGAGAATGTTTCAACTCAAATGGGTAAAATGACACAAGGTGCAAGTTTCAAAAGAAAAAGTCAGAATGGTTGTGGTTCACAAACTGATGAGCATAGTGTTGTGGGCTCAAACATTAAGCTGTATGGTTAGCAATAGGAAAAAACGGAGGGTCTCTCAAGGAGAAAGAGCAAAGATGATGGAAGAAGAAGTTGGCTCAATACAAGTCAGGGGATGAAATGGGATGAGGTGGAAATTGAATCAAAAAGTCAGATAGTCAATGACCCAGAGGTAATGGAACATGATATTTTAGCTCATTCCATGATCTTCAAATGTATTGTTGAATCTAAAGGGGCATGTCTTTTTGAAAGGGGCATGTATGTAGTGAGAGAGAAGTAGGGCAGATAATCTCAGAAGAGGCAGATAATCCAGAGAAAGAAATCAATAACATAGAAGAGCAATGAAGCAATGAGGCTCATAGTGATAGGTCCAGAAACAGGCAAGGTGAAGTAGTGCAGATTATCTCAAAAGAGTCTGATAATCCAGCAGAACTTGATAACATAGAAGAGCAATGGAGTGATGAGGCTTGTAGTGACAGTTCCAGAAGCAAGGAAGTATATGGCTGTCCAAAGGAAATGCAGCAACAAATTAGAACTAGCTCTATGTGTACTGATGAAAGAGAAGAAACCACAGATGATGAAGAAATAAGCTCGCAAGAGGAAAATTTTGAAAAAGACTCGGAACAGGAAGGTGATGGAAATTCAGAAATGGTTAAAAATATGAATTCGATAGATGTAGCTTATGCAAAGATATGGCAACATCGATGAAATTTCTAAGAATCTGCAAATTTAAAGGACTTGGCAATTCAAAGACTCATGAATCAATGGAGAAGACTAGGGTTATTGACTGTCGTACGATCTTAAGATTTCTTTAAATAAATATATTTACATCATGTAGTGGGTGATCACTGCATTTTTCTTCTTTAATAAAAAAAACCATTCCAATATGTACAAAAATTTATTTCAAATTTCAGTAGATACAATATATATATTGTACCCTTATATATCGATGTATCTATATATTTATATATATATATTTATATATATAGGTAACCTATATATATATATATATTGTAACCTAGTGTTATTGACACTTGGTTTATCTAGCATTATTTCCACAGGAAAACAATGCAATCCTTTTCTAGGAAATAAAAAGTAAAATAATAATAATATTAAGTGATTAATGAAGTATGCTATTTACTCACTTTAACGTATTTTAAGCAAATAACTAAAAAAAAATTTTAGTAATCCAATGTCATTTTAAAGAAGAGCATGAATAATTTAAAATATTAACCATAAGAGCAATTTAATATAATATAAAAGCACATCTCATAAACAGTAATTGATTTTGGATGGGTAGAGGGGAGAGTAGATGAGTGTCTTATCATAAAGCACAATAACTTCTGGTAATTTTTTTTATTAAATTATTTAGATAATAATGTATACAGAATTATACATCACTAATAAGCATTATTAGTTAAAGATATTTATTATTTTTCATTATTTGTCAAATTACCTTGTAATTCATTTAAATCATACAGAAAAATATAACTGTAATAAGTTTTTTTTTTTTCTTTCCTTTGTTTATGTATAATTAAATAATTATTTTTCTGTCAGAGGTCGCTAAAAGAAGACCGCTAAATTTTGTAGAAAATCTAGTCTGACATAAGTTTTACAAGAGGAAGCAGTGCTGAAATTTGGTAACAAATTTTTATATTTTTTTTATTGCAGAAATAAATATAATTCAAGTAACATTTTAACAATATCATGTCTAGCTAAAATATTTTGATAAGACATCCATAAGCTTCTGTTGCTATCTATGTATTATAAAGCTTTTTATACTCAAAATGTGCTATCTTATGCTAAAGTTCGAGATCACCGTATTGACTACAGCGATCACGGAAAATATCATTATAGTTAAACTAAGCAATATCAGTAATTTCCAAGAAATAATTAATTATTTGTTAACTTTACCTTATTTAATAATCTTTTCATGGTATAAAAGAAAAATTAGAATTAAAAGACATATTATAAAAGCCAAGGAAAGTTAACCAAAAAGTTTCGCGCTCTTTCTAACAGAAATTGTCTGCTTTAGAAAATAGTGCAAGTTCCCCACGTTAAAATCTGTTTTATTCACTGAAAATTATCGAGAAATAATATAAATAATAAATGATATTTACTTATGCACCTGTATATTTTTTTTTAAAAAAGAAATATAAATTTTCTCAAGGCAAAGATCGGAAAATTTGTATGTGTGCATTTACGGAGAATTCAGTATTAAAGAAAAATTACAATTCCTAGAGTAGGAATAAAAACTATAAACCCTAATGATTTAATTATAACCCTAAAATAATATGTTATATTATACATCAATGGGAGTCATTAAAAAAACTTTATATCCACGTAAGTCAGCTGCAGACCTTCTAAAAATAATATTTTGGAAAATTCGCGCATTCTTTTATTCATAAGCCAGCTAGCTAAAAATGATACGTATCGCCAATCGTAAAAAGAAAAGAATTGTATATGTGATCGTTTATCGTCAAATATTCGTAATGTTAAAATCTGTATTGTTTTCTTGGATCCCATAATTATAGCAGTTAATTCAAGAAAGAATTAAAATCCACGCTGCTATGTTTTGTTTTGCCTACTATTAAGTGCACCAGAATGAAGGCAACTTTTTATAAATGAAATAATTACATGTGTTTCTTGTTTAAATTTGCTTCGTGAACTACGAATGGATCAAGTTTTTCATCTGGATAAAGTGCCCAACGGAAAACATTTTTTTTTAGTGATATTATAAGCACTTGTTAAGTAATGTTTGTTTTTACTAATCTGTAAAATTATGTGTATTTTTTTTTATATCAGCAGGTTAAAGGCTGGATATTCAAATAATATTTAAATGACCTTGTAATCGTAAAGGTATGTTTTTATGTAATTATTCTAGGTTAAATTTATATTTGACATGAAAAAAAAATATTTTTTTTTTTTATAAAATGTGTTTACTTATGACATGCAGTTATGAGTATAAATTTAAATATTAGATGCGTAAAAGTAGAAAAATTTAGATACTCAATAGGCAAAATATCTAGTTAAAATTATCAGAAGTAATATACAAATATTACTTATTTAAAGTTTGAAACAAATTTATACTATGTTAATTAAGGAACTTATTCCCAATTATTCTTTATTAACGCATTCACTTGGTTTAGTTCAAAATACTATACTTCCTATTATTTGTTGAATATTTCTTTGGCAAAAGTGAAAATTATTATTGTATTCTGTGATATCCATTGATATCAGATGCTGATCTAAGTATACCCCGGAACATAAATTTAGTGTAATTAGTGTATTTGCTTGTCTTGCCCCGATATAGCATCGGTATAGGCTTAATATGCGCCTAAGTAATAATTGTAATGTATCTATTTTGTGGGATAGAAAATAATCTCCCCAAAAGCTTTATTTTCCATGAGGGGAATAGATAAATCTAGTATTCGGGTATGTTTATAACCCAAGTGATCGCTTCTCAGAGTTAGGACGATCAGTACTTTATATAGTATTTAGTGTATTTCATTAGTTAAAATCCCAGGAGAGGATTATATTTGGTGTGTGTTCCTATTATGCCCAATTAAGAGGCAAGGACCCACCAAACTATTTTAATATAGTAGTTAACTATACTGCCCTTCGGTGTTATTCCATATTCCTCATGAGAAAATAGAGATAATTCCACCACGGAAGGTGTTGAATATTGTGTTTGTTTAGAAAGTTATGGCAAGATAACGGGTATATTGGAGGTTAATTCCTCAAGCTCCATTTAGTATAAATAGCGTGCTAGTGTATATGATCAATGTCTGAATTGTGCGACGGAATAGTGCTGGTAATCCACACGTAAGTCAATGGAGAGAGTAAGTTTTAAAATTGCGTGATTAAAAATTTTCATTTGCCAATAGAGGGTTCAAATACTAGGTTTAATTCCGGTTAATGATTAAGTAGCACTCACAATATAACTTATACTGAGAAAAACAGTGTGTATAACAACTTCAGTTGTTATTAAGGTAAACATTAAAATAATAAGTGTAACTTCTGATACGTAACCCATAAATTATAATAAGTTATCTAAATAAAAACTATCATTTAATTAAAGATATGATAATAAAAATCGTTTGTACGCATTGCCTAGAATTAGATTATTTTTGTTTTAAAACAGATCGTTAGTCAATAAATTTAAGTAACCGTTCATATAAGATACACTAAACGAATGAGTTGATGTATCGATAATACTATTTATTTTGTTATATTCAATTTACATAAATGTAAAAAGAAGATGAAGAAGTAGTTCAAATCCAAGTCTAAAAGTATAGACGAATTAATATTAGTTATATTTTGTTTTATCCATATGGGATCGAATAAATTGTATATGTTTGTTTATTATGTTAATCATAAAAGATATTTTTGTTAAACCATAATAAAAAATTAGAATTTTGTTATAAGTTAATAATAAATTATCGTCTTGTTACAAGTTGTTTTGAGTCATTTTTCTTATGTGCTAAATAAAAGTGTATTGGCATAATACTTGCAATACTTTCTTGAGTCCAAAATCATTTATGAAATCTTAAATTCAAAACACCAGATAGACAATTGTAAGCAGATCAAAATATTTCATTATATTATATTTTAATAAGAATTATTTATGGAATTGAAAACTTCAGACCAAGACATTTTATTTTATTTTATGTGTGTGTAAAATCACTTTATTCCCCAAAATATTAGCTTTTATTGCACATTGTTGAATACACATTTAAGGAAGTATCTAAGTAATAAATCTTAGTTAAATTATTGTGTTGTCATGGATAATGGAAGGACACAAAAGCACCCTTGTCTTTTCATCATTCCGACTGAGATTCTGGATTTAAAGGGCTTTATTATTCAAAATTATGCGTTGTTATTGAATATGGTTATCATCTCATTAAATATTATAATAGTTAATGTGTGGATGAAGACACCTAGAATTTAAATAAGGTAAATTTTTCCTACAGCCGACCAGAATGTCAGTCACATGCGACAACACAATACTGCCGAGCAATTTTATTAAATATAACAGAGAACCCTGAGATTAGTGTCATTATTATAAGTGCTCTTAAATTAATAAGTGATCAAATTCAGATCAATATTACAAGCGTGGCATGGCTTAAGAGATTGAAACATCTAATTGTATAATAACCAAAAATATTGAGATCATATTGGCAAATTAATGAATATTTTGTTTTAGTTAGTAATATTAACAATGACATGAAAAATCATCATCATCATTGTCGAACAGTGCACGTACTTACAGCCCAGGGAATGTGTTTTGGATAGAGAAAGAATGTTAGTTTATTCTAAATTTTCTTGTTAAATTTATTTTATTAATGATAATTTTTTTTATTCTATCTCTGTCTGAACTGCATATCGCGGTAGCTGAATGATTATAGAACTAACCTAACGTATTATTATTATTAAGTAGGGTAAAGTTAATTATCCGGACTATAGACGAAGCGTAGTCGGAAGGGTTGAGGCCTTCCGAATGGATTTAAGATTAATTAGGTAACATCTCTTTTTATTAGGTTAGAAAATATATATATATATATAGTGACCTTCTCTTGGATCAACAACTAATCTAGACTCATATTTGGGGCTATAATCCGCCTTTTTGTCCTTCTCTTTGAATGCTGGAATCATGTACATGAATCTGGCCACACATTTCATGGCACCAAATCTGCCCTTTGTAACCTTTACTACCTGAATAAAAAGAATATAAGCATAAAGAAACAAAATTGTTAAACTAACGAGATGATTCCTTTATTGAACAAAACTAGCATGAAACTATAGATCTAAAGAAGATCACAAAGTGATTAATAAAGATAAGAACTTCTGGTCAAACCATCTTTAAAATCCACACAAACAAAATGTGATAAGCTAAATTTGATATTCAGCCAACCAATAAATAACTAATAATTATATCTCTGGAATGATTATGAAATTAAAATTATAAATGAAATAATAAGTAAATTATGATGTAGATGACTAAATGGATGATGAAAATAAGTAATAATTAAATAGTAGAATGAAATGAGTCTAAGAATGAAGAGAAAAGAATGAAGATGCATGAGAATGAATGATTAAGATGATGATAGAATAAGAGTTAATGAATAGTTAAGATGCTAAATGAATAAAAGTTAATGTATGATTAATCAATTATGATAATGAATTAATGTCAAATGAGAATGAATAAATAAAAGAACAATCAAGATGAAATTGAAGAACAATGTTAATGATGGAGACTGAAATTTTAAACTATAAACTAATATTGCATTAAATGGTCTGAAGATAAGCTAAATAAAAAATAGTGATTCCAAGTTTGACACAATCAGAATATTTATTATAAAGTCAAAACAAGCTATACAATTTTATGACAAAATTGAAGTAATTTATACCTTAAAGTTTGGTTGACTTTCATAAAACAGTGAAAGTAATCTAATTTAAGTCCAACTATAATAAATAACTAGCTATAAAATTTACTACAAATCCAAATTCTACCTTGAAACTTAACAACTAATTCTTCTCAGGGTTCAAACACCTCAAAGATTGTTATACAAAATATACTTGGGTCAGTGAGAGGGATTTTGCCACTACCCAAATAGAATGCACAAAACAGCTCTTAATATAAACTCAAATTAACAACTATATTTAGCAGTTTCACTGAAACTTTATACACTCAATAACTATTATAAACTTTAAAATTTAAGAAATAGGAATAGCTTTTAATAACTAAACACAATAACTTACCAGATTTTTTTTGTCAAATAATTATAAACCATGTGATCAAGATCAGTGAACGATAGCTCTGTGGGTTCAACTAAACCGATTAAACCAATATTAATTGTTTATCTTTTAGAATATCACTTAAAATAATATGTACTCTAGTTCAATACCATTTTGATTGTTAAGTGATGATGCCTTAGATGTACTCATAAATTATAGGACTTAACAAAATTATTATGATATACTAACCTATAGTTAATTGTACTGTATTGGTTGATGATGATTTTAATATATAATCCTCTGATATGTCGATAGCAATAACAATAATAGGGTGTATGGTGATTAGCAATAAGACCACAGGCAACTAAATAAATTTTTAAACACAACAAGATTTATTTACAATATTTACAAATTTATTTCAGACACATTGTCTGAAATAAAACCAATACATCAAATTAAACTCAGGGATGGAAAATACTTGGTATCCCATTATTTATACACTTAGTAAATAAGACAAACTAATACAGTGATGTTTATAGTATCGCTATTATTATTGGCTAAGTTTCTATAATTATTCTATCTTATAGAACAAAAGATTTAAACTTTATTGGAGCTAAATTAGCATTTAAACTATAAACAAAATGTACTTAGGTCTTTGGGATATACACAACTTTTTAAATCTAAAAACTTGAAGTTATGATTTAGTCATTGAACTGTAACTTTTTAATTTGTCGGAATATGATAAGGGCAATTATCATATGCAACACAATTAATAATTTATTATCAGTTAATATGAAAAGGTTGATTATATTAATGTGGGGATAGACATCATAAGTCAAATGCACATATAACAATAAAACATTACCTATGTCCACAACCTAATCATTGAATATTTAACTGATCTTACCAATCCATTGGCAAATCACTACTCGATGAAGATAAATCCATACTGCCCACATGCATTTCTTGCTCTTTCATCTAGAAGTTCTATAACCACTAGTAGGTTTTGGTTTGGTTTGTCTATAAACTGATGAAGATCCTACAACATCATAAAATACTATTCCAATTAGGCAAACACTATAGATAGACCAGTGTCCCTTAATCTAACTTTATTTTATCCTTGCTATGTGATTTTAAAATATGAAACTTCACCATCATGGTGGAAAACTAACTCTATAACCTCATGAGGGATCTAACAATAAAGGGAGGCTCTACAAAACATGATAGTTGTATAATAATATGGCTAATTCTAATACCTCTCTATAGGTATACACGTGTGGGTTTGGTATCATCACAGGAAAATAGAATTCAGACCATGATATCCTCTTTTGGGATTAATTATGCTAACTACGCATTAATTATTACTCAGCCTTGACCATAACATTCTCTCATGTATCAACAATGGGTGATTCTCCATCAGCTCATGCTCAATATTAATATTAATATTCTATTTGATGCCATTATATATGGCACATACTTATCAGCTAAAAGCTGTCACAAGTCCTTCTTAATACCATAGCAAGGTAAAATAACACAAACAATAAAAGTGGAAACATAAATATTCCATTTCACAATACAGAAACTATTAATATATTAATAGACAAACCAAAATATAGGTCAAATGATCATTAATTATTTTAATATAACCATTACACTTTTGTTATAGCAAGCACTATGCACGTAAACACTGAAGATCAACCTACATTTATATTTACAGTGGATATGTTCATTCATAGGCAAAATTAAGAAATGAAAAAGGCTTAGATCAATTTTTTTTTCATATAAGAAAAACAATTGGTTTATTATAGTATATCTTTGACAAAATGTCTATTTGTTCATTCTTTAATAAAATATTAAAGGCTATTTTAAAAGTGTGAGAGATAAATATCTCCCTTTCTCTCCAGATAAATGACATTTAATATTATGTTTTCCCTTAATTGGAAAAATAACAAAAATATGTGTAATAATAAATGTATATATCTTTATACATATTTACATCCCTTTTACAAAATATATTTTATACCACAATAAATATATATATATATATAAATATTCCCAAATGACACATGACGTAAAAATATTCCCAAATAACACATGACGTAAAAATATTCCCAAATGACACATGACATAAAAATATTCCCAAATGACACATGACGTAAAAATATTCCCAAATGACACATGACGTAAAAATATTCCCAAATGACACATGATGTAAAAATATTCCCAAATGACACATGATGTAAAAATATTCCCAAATGACACATGACGTAAAAATATTCCCAAATGACACATGACGTAAAAATATTCCCAAATGACACATGACGTAAGTATCATAACACTAACACAGCAATAATAAAAAAATAATAAATGAATATTTTCTACCATTAGATTTTATCCTATTAGTCAAAGTTTATTTCATCCTCGAGTTAAAATGATAAGACAATTGATATTATGATGAGTAAACATTCCTAAGTAATGCATATATATATATATATATTTATTATCCTGTTCGATGCTAACATAATAAGGCACTATTCAAACATTTTCAAGTGTAGCATAATTAAAATCGGTTTATCCACATTTTAATCCAGATAATTTTCTTTAAAATTACTTTAGTGTTTCATTACAATTAACACATTCAACTTTTTAAAATTATTTATTGATTTTGTTCTTTCCTCCGCAGTAATATCTGTAACAACTTTAAGTAATTTGGACATTTTTCAAACATTTTTTAAAATCTTATTTATATGTGTTGCACAGTAAAAAAATTAAAAGTTAATATTTATTTTATTACATTTTCATTGACAAAGTAATAACTGCTTAGCAATAGTAAGAAGAATTTATCCAATTATAAATACGATATCCTTAGCATTTTAATTAATCTGTAACTTTCCATTTCTATCATTACACAAGTTGGTGCTAAAGAAAAATTGGCAGATGAGTTTTATTTCTTAAGAAAGAATAGAGAATAAAATCACGCAATTATCTTTTAACTTTATTAAAAGTTAGATGATTCAAAAATGACCTTTTTGATTTGTTTATTTTATCTTTTGACATTTTTCTTCAAAATTATATCAAATTATTTTATTGAAATTATCATTTATAAGTAAGCCCACTCTTCTAATTAATAATAAGTGCGCGAAAACAAACATTTTTGTCAGCTCTTTCTTTTAAATGTAAATAATTTGTGCGTCATTTTTAAATCTGAGAATTTAAAAATATGAACAAAATAAAAGCAAAAGCTTACTTTTTCTTGAATTGTTCTGGGTTTGAAGTAATATTTATTGAAGTAAATATTTATCCACATGGTTCCTATTTCTCCTTTATAGTATGACTTTCAGGAACTATCAAATTGATGGAAAAACAGTGTTGAAATGATAGCAAGGCATTAAGATTTTTATTCAATCATTTTAAAGAAACAATATTTTATAATCCCCTTCAAATAGATTCCAAATTATTCTGATTTTTTTAGCTTTTTTCTTCCTTATTTTATAAGATTAGAGTTGGTCTGTTGATTTTGATTCTCTTTTTCGTAATCACCCCCCTACAACTTTGTTATATCATATATAGCTTGTATTACAATGCATTGTGGTAACAAATGGACCAATAACCTTAGTGTGAATATCATTAATATTACCCCATCTACCTTCATTTTTAATAACTACCCATAATCTGCAAGACTGTTTCTGATCCACTACAAAAAAAAATATGCTTAAGGAATTAATTATAACCATTCATTTTACAAGATTTAAGAAATTTATTTTATTTGTTTGTTTATTTCAATTGCTATTCAACAATAATAAAATAGCAATATATTTATCTTCCAATTAATAATAATACTTTTAATTTATTATTTTATCCCTAGTTAAAGCCTAGATTGGGTTTGAAATCTCATCTCCACTCAAACAGATTTCCTAGTGCATCCAGAACAGTCTTTATTGAAAGCCACTTGTTAAGATTTTAATGCCAAATATATTATTATGATTCAAAATTTTGGATTATTTGATACAGGGACCTGAATAAAAAGTCACAATATATATATATATAGAGAGAGAGAGATTATTAATAACAAACTATATACAGATAGGCAAAAGTTTGAGTAAACTATCACTGTAATGGTAGATAAGTTGTTTAACTTCAATGACATGTAATGCAAATTTTGAAGAGTGTCTTATTTTAACATAATCATGATGACTAAACTGAAGAAGAGTTCAGATATTTATTTTCAGAAATGAAACATGATTATAAATATTAAAGGAAAATAAAGATTTAAGCTATGAGAGAGGTTTTAATTATTACTTACAAACCCATTTATCTTTCAGCATTATTACACTTATATATATATATATATATGTTGATACGAAGATTTTCACAGGTTGCATATATAAAAGACATATTTTGCGGGTTCATCCATGTTAAAAAATTTAAATATTGATATACCAACATTTTGACTTGATCACACAAGTCACCCACTGGGTGATAAAAGGTAGAAAGATGGTTGTAGAGGCACTACAATCACTGATTTGAAAAAAAAAAAACATTAAAGTTCCACCAATAGCAAAAATGTTAAATTAATAATGTTTTTTAAAAAAATCTTTCCAAACAGAAGGATGTTTGCATGTATCATCTTGCTTATTGATACAATATGGCCTTTTAAGTGTCTCAATGGCTTCTCTAATTTTGCACTGGTAGAGATTATCACATCTGGATATGATTCTGATATTAGAAAAATCAATTTTATGACCTGAATCTATAGTATGGAGTGAGAGTGCTGCTGATGATGAATGTTGTTTAACTGCATTAGCATGCCCATCTCTCCTAACACTGATGTGATGATTACTCATACCTATGTAAGAAGCTTCACAGTTTTCACATGAGATTCAAGAGGGATTGAATCCTTAGGTTTTGTTATTATATTGCTGATCTTTTGATGAATAGAAAATGTTGTATGTATATTATAGTGTTTTAATATATGTCCAATACTCTCTAGTTTCTTTTACATATGGAACACAAATTCTAATAGCTGATTTATCATCTTTTTGTTTCCTATTTTGTCCATTTTGGGATTGAAATAAGGCTTTTTTTTAAAAATGTATAATTATAACTATTTGCTAATAAAACACTATTAATATGATTTATTTATTCTTTCAGATGTGACTTGTCTGAAAGGTTAATTATTCTATTTAAAAGAGTTTTGGCTACAGAAACTATCTGAGTTGGGTGATGATGAGAATGTAAATGTAAATATCTGTCCATGTGTGTATTCTTTCTGTAAATTAAAAAAGATAAACCATTTCATGTTCTGGTGACTAAAACATCAAGAAAAGGGAGTTTTTTTATCAGACTCTGTCTCCATTGTAAATTTAATATGAGGATGCATATTATTTAAGTGTAAGAAAAAAATCATCTAATTTATTTTTTTCATGTTGCCATATGACAAAAGTGTCATCTATGTATCTGAGCCAAATGAGAGGTTTTAAAGATGATGATTCTAAAGCATGAGTTTTTATATTTTCCATAAATAAATCAGCTGTTACTCCTGAGATAGGTGAGCCCATAGGAGTACCAAAAACTTGTCTGTAATGCTGTCCATTGTATGCAAAATATGTGTTCAAGAGACAATGTTTAATCAAAGCAATAATATGGTCTGGTAAATTACAACATTGTGAAATTATATTTAAAGCTTCATCAATTGGAATGTTTGTAAACAAAGACACAACATCAAAACTGACCAGAATGTCATTAGCATTAATTTTTAAATTTTTTAAAACAGAAATAAAATGAAAAGAGTTTTTAATATATGATTTAATAGATGGCATTGTAGGTTGAATGAAATCCTATAAATATTTAGCTAAAATATAAGTTCTAGATTCTATTGTGCTTACTATTGGATGAAGGGGGGTACCTGGTTTGTGAGTTTTTGGAAGTCCATAAAATTTTAGACAGACACATGATTTTTCACAGGGATTATTTTATTTTTATCTCTGTTTCAATAGGCGATTTATTAATAATGGCTTTTGTTTTTTTTTCCAAATATGTAGTATGATCTCTTTTTGATAGTTTATAATAAATGATAAAACTTAATGATAAAACTTATAAACTATCAAAAAGAGATCATACTATGTATTTGGAAAAAAAAACAAAAGCCATTATTAATAAATCACCTATTGAAACAGGGATAAAAAATAAAATAATCTCTCGTGAAAAATCATGTGTCTGTCCAAAATTTTATGGATTTTCAAAAATTCACAAACCAGATACCCCCCCCCCTTCATCCAATAATAAGCACAATAGGATCTCCAATTATATTTTAGCTAGATATTTATAGCATTTCATTAAACCTACAATCCTATCTATTAAATCATATATTAAAAACTCTTTTCATTTTATTTCTGTTTTTAAAAATTTAAAAATTAATGCTAATGACATTTTGGTCAGTTTTGATGTCATGTCTTTGTTTACAAACATTCCAATTGATGAAGCTTTAAATATAATTTCACAATGTTGCAATTTACCAGACCATTTTATTGCTTTGATTAAACATTGTATCCTGAACACATATTTTTGTATACAATGGACAGCATTACAGACAAGTTTTTGGTACTCCTATGGGCTCACCTATCTCAGGAGTAACAGCTGATTTATTCATGGAAAATATAAAAACTCATGCTTTAGAATCATCATCTTTAAAACCTCTCATTTGGCTCAGATACATAGATGACACTTTTGTCATATGGCAACATGGAAAAAATAAATTAGATGATTTTTTCTTACATTTAAATAATATGCATCCTCATATTAAATTTACAATGGAGACAGAGTCTATATTATATATATTTAAATATTGTGGCTCTGATGATGACTGCTGGACAGTCAAAACTGTAAGAAAGAATAAATTCTATTTTGTATTATATATTGCATTGTATAAGTGTTTATTTAAGGGGTATATGGTATTTTATTTATAAATAATTTAAAGACAGTTTAAAATATGAAAGTATTTCTAGATATTTTGATAATCCCAATAGTTGTAAATAAATAATTCAATTGTAGTTATACTTGAATTCAAATCTGCACATGGTATTAGAAGTATTTTGGCTCACAAAGAGCTGTTTAAAAATTCATCATAGCATACAAACAAACAAAAAGTGTTTTGAACATTATTAAAGAAGTTAAATGTGCTTTTATGAAAGAAAGACTGATGACAATTTTTTTGAAAATTTTTGATAAGGAATAGGTGAATTACTCTTATTTTAGATATTAAATAAAATTAAAATAAATCAACATGTATCTACAAATAATTATTTAGAATTCTAAAACAGACATAATTTCTTATATAAATGCAATTTATTCAATCTACTTTGAACACTATTTAGCAAAAAGTTTTTGTTGTATATATATATATGCATACACTTCTTATGTTTCAACTGTCTTGCAGTCTTCTTCAGAGTTATGATATAATGAACAAAAATAAAATACATAACATATAAATAATACCATAAAAAATGTAAACAATAAAATTAATAAATTAATTTAAAAAACTTTAAAAAAAACAATGTAAAACTAATAAAACTAAAGTTTAAGTTTATAAGGAATAGAAGTAATTAGGATATTAGAGATAATAAAGATAAATAATATGTTTGGATTAATAATTGTTCATGAATATGTATATACAGTCAGGAATACACATGTATAATTTGTATTTATATTGTATATTTTATTTTATATTAACTGGATTATTTTACTTGGGTTTGATTATATTTATTTCAATTTTATTATGTTTTTTTTTATATTTTATGTTGCTTTTTGGTTTTTATTTTATTTTATTAATTGTATTGTATACATTTTTGATGGTATTATTTATATAGTTATGTATTTTAGATCTGAAGAAAACTGCAGGATAGTTCAAACATAAGATAGTATCTGCATATATGTACAATAAAAGGTTTTTGCTAAAAGATGTTCAAAGTAGAAGAGATAAATTTGCATTTATATAAGATATTTCAGCAAAATAAAGAAAATGGTGAATTTGGTAATATTTCAGACATCATTTACATATATGTTTTTATATTATATATAAATTACACAAAATCATTTGCTAAACTGGAGATCTTGCCCCCTGGCTATGTTATATCATGTTCAGTCATATAATACTTCTTATTAATAAATAGAATATTCTAAAAACTGGACACTGTGGTGCAATATTCATGGGTATGTATTGGCAAAAATTCGCAGATAAAGATAACAAGTTGCTAGGGGAAAAGGACAACTAGAAATAAGTTTTCTCTAACAAAATAGTATATATTTCTTTTGATGAACTAATAATAATCATCTTCGCATTATATCTTTAATAATATATAAAATCAAAATTGTTGATATATACATAAATGATTAAAGCAGTCATACCTAGATGACCTTTTTAACTAAATCTATATAAGGTAGCTACGTGGGTAGATAATATGTGTGTGTGCGAAAAAGCTTTTAAAAATAAAAATGATTAATACGCTTTTTTTAAAAAAAAAAACATCATTAAACTTAATTGCTTAAGGCAGAAGAATTATGAATTATTTTTTTTTTTTTTACATTAACACAGAAGGGAGCAACTTCACTCAAACAATGACTCATTTAACAAAGTAAAAGAAAACAAATAGTATTTTAATAATGTAAATTAAGGTGTGTGCACTGAAGTAAGTTTGATTACTATAAGGCCAAAAGTAATTCAAATTTTTTTAAAATTAAATTTTCTTTAATTGATAAAATTCTTTATGAAAACTTGTATGTTTAATAGGATATTAATAATATAAAAGAATTAAATCTAATTAACATATTTTAAAAATTAAGTTTAATTAACTGTAGAGAAAAAAAACTAAGATAATCTTTTTTCTATCTGCGGAAACTGGAAGATCTATTTAAATATGAAAACGATGAAAGACTTCTTAACTTTTGACATGAAATGAAGCGTTTACGTCAACCTGACACCAACTGATGAGTGCTGGTTTAGCACAAAATACTTGTATTGGTGATTATTTATCTTTTCTGCATGTGTGTGGTCATGTGTATCAGTAGTATGAGATAGTGTGGATAGTAAAGGGGCTTGAACGTCTGCGTTCAAATCCTTTATATTTATATATCTGATAATAAATGTTTAGATATTTTTATTGTATACAAACTTTATAGCCAACCATAATATTTAACTTAATTGTGCATTATATTACCTCATTGAAAAAATTAAAAGACTGAAGTGGAGTTGGGCTGGACATATTGCTAGAAGAGATGATAATAGATGGACGATTGAAATCTTAAAGTGGATTCCAAGAGATTGTAAAAGACCCAGAAAGAGACCACTTGTGAGATGGATGGATGAAATAAGAAAGTTTTCAGGGGTGATGTGAAGAAGAGAAGCTAAAGATCGGAGAAGATGGATTAAACTTGGAGAGACCTACGTCCTGCAGTGGATTGATAATGGTTGATGATGATGATTACAGAAATATTTTTTATTTAATCTTAATCATACAAATGAAGTAGCTTGCAGTTAAAGTTTATATAAAAGTCAATTTATTTCACATTGTGGAGATATAAAAAAATCCATATAGCTTTACTGCTAGGAAGTTAATAAGATGTTTGAGCACCAGAATTTGTCCTGGGATCGCCCAATCGCAAGGCGGGCATTCTACCAACTCCGCATGATAAGGCAACTACAGTAACTTGTTTATCTTTGTTTAGCAAAAAATAGAAAGCCTTTGAATGGGAAAATACTTATTAAAAAATGATAATTAATCTATATAATTATTAAGCAGCTTTATTTCCAATTTAAAAGAAATCCATTTACAAAAATGAAACAATGTTACATTGATATCTTTGTGAAAATAATGAAATGATACTATTTATAAAAAAACCAATGATTTTTGATTTGACGTTCTCATAAAAGTAGATTCTCCAAACATCTAATGAATGTTTATTGATTAATAAGCCCTGTATGGATCAGAACTGTGGTTGTAAAACTCATCTTATTTCCGGTGCTTAATATCACATAATTTTCAAAACAATTAGACTTTAGATGTGATATGTTGGACTATTTCCATCATTTATGAATGAATGTTGAATGTATAGAAAGTTTAAACTTTATTTAAACTTTCCAAATACAAACAACTTGTTAGTAATAACACACAAATAGTCAATATAGGTTAGTAATTTATTACTAACAAGTTGTTTGTATTTGGAAAGTTTAAATAAAGTTTAAAATTTTCTATACATTCAACATTCATTCATACATGATGGAAATAGTCCAACATATCACATATTATAATATACCATCATCACAAACCTTCAGACAAATTAGATATTTAATTATTATTAGTAATATTTCACTTTGATTAATGTTATTCAATGATTGAGCAATATAGTTAAAAGTGCTCAGTAAATTTTACATCTACTGTCTTTATTTAAGCAATATATAAAGTCCAGCAGTTTTCACCATATGTAATCCGAATTCTATTGAAATGTGCTGAAAAATATATGATCTTCTAGAAAATAATTTGAGGAAGTATTTGCTTCACTCAGTGAATTCCCAATTGTTAAAACAGGCAAAACTCACTATACGTATTGCCACACACAGCAAGTAGGCACTAGGTGGGGATTTTATGCACAAGCCTTCTGGTATCCATTGATTACTTTAGCTTGCTGTATGTGGCAATACGTATAGTGAGTTTTGCCTGTTTTAATAACAGTTATACACAAGCATAAGAAATGGTGGTCATGTGATGTTTATTGAATTCCCAATTGCTAAATTTACAGCCAAAATCAAGGTGTTAAACAATCAATTTTTTTAATTGTGCTAGATCAATGGATTATCACATTCTCTGGAATATTTATCAATTCTCTAAGAATTTTTGATCTTTGATATTATCGAGAGATAATCCAACTTGTAACTGAAGTTTTGCACAAGAAATGTTTTCCAATCTTCAAGCTGTAAGATTTTAGAATTTATGGTCCGTAGATAAATCACATGCAGAAAATATTGTTAATTTTTTTTTGCATCCTATATTTAATGTTTTTCCTCCACTATATGAGAGAAGTTTTGTAGTTTTCCATCAATGTTTATTAGCTGCATAGCACTATGATTATTATTTTTATGCATTTTATTCAATTTTGCTTGTGAGTGTTTTGTTTTTAACATGATAACTCTTATGATTTAGTCATGAAATGATTTGTTTTCTTCATTTTTACTTTTTTATTTTTATTTAAAGACTTGCTTGCTTAATTTTTTTTTAAACCTATGTAAAGCATATATATAATATAATTTATATTCTGGTCATATTGATGTATATTTTGTCAATAATAAAAACACTGAGATGGCTCTATATTACAGTTTAATATACGGTGAAAGTGTCTGTTTAAAAACTAAAAGTTTCCTGATGAATCCTTATCTGTAAAATATGAAAGAGGTCTCAATTTATCCAAGTGAATAAAACTGTTTTCCTCATTCTGGTGCTTTGATGTTCAAATGTCACATAATCTTCTTGCCATCTGATTTTATTATCATCATCTTTATTATTACAATTCAATTATTACTAATTTTCTTATTTTTTGAGCCAAGGTAATATCTGTTAAAATAAAAATACACACAGAAAAGATAGTTTTTTAATAATATTTAACTTTCTTACTGCCTAACATTCTTTCATTATATTTTACTATATCATATTCATGGCATATAGCGGTATGATGCTATTCCCATATTCAAGTGTAACCATTTCAAAGAAGTGAGCTATTTAAATATTCAAATTTAAGTTTTAAATTAAAATTGAATATGTCAACAGTTAATTAAACATTGATATAAAAAACCATTTAATCACACCATTATATGCCATGAATATAATATAGTAAAAATATACTGAAAGCATGATAGGCAGTAATAAAGCTAAATATTATTTAAAAAGCTACCTTTTCTATGTGTATTTTCATTTTACCAGATATTACTATTTATTACACCGAAAATAATTAAAATCTGCTTGTTTTATGGTGCAAGAGAATTTTTTTTTAAAATAAAAATTTATTAACTTATTTATTTGCAAAACAAATTGATATATTAAAAACATTTATAAAAAAAAATATTTACTGTATTTGCAATAATTTTAATGCTTCCATCTTTAATAATCTAATTAATAATCATAATGCAATTTGGAAAGAAATTCACATTTCTTTCATAGTTACATTTGAGAATATTCCAAAACTTTCTTTTAGAATAAGGTATACCTCATTTAAAGTAAAATTTGAGTATTTAGTGTCTGATTAATTGGTAATGTAGTTATTTTGGTTAATATTAACATTTTGGCACAATATGCATTTGTAAATTTTAATTTTAATCTTGTAACTTATCAGCAATGGGAAGCAATTTACAACAGTTGAATTTGACATGCATGAGACATGACCTTATAAATACAATCCATACAACCAATTTGATAAATTTTGGATATTTGGAGGTTAATGAAATGTTAAGTTTCAATTATACTGTATTTGACTTTTTTCAGTAATTTTCTTTCCAGATATTAAAAGGTATATATAAGTGTATCAAAACCTCCATCCCAGTGGAAATTTAACAGATAATAAGATTAATAGTGAGTTTTTGGATGAAACTCTTAATTTGATGATATTGGTTGGCCCTGTGTGAGATAATTCAGTGGTAGAATGATAGTTTCAGAACTAAAGTCCCCCAAATCAATACTCCAGTGAGTAAATATAAATAAAAATATCTTCAGTCACTTGAATAAAACTATTGTGTTCAAACTTCCAATCTCCCATCATCTGATCATGTGATTATTATATAGCTTGGTTAGACTTTTACTATTTTGGTTTACTACATTTTACAGCCTTAACACCTGCATTTATATATGTAATATATGCAGGATTTGAACTCAGACTTTCACATGACTCACAACTCTCAGTGCCATCTTATATTGCTCACCCACCTGATCACACACATGTTGAAAATATAAATAATCACAATATAAATAATCACCAATATATGGTAATCTGGACCAACTGATGAGTGCTAGTTTAGCATGAAATACATATATTGGTGATTATTTATCTTTTCAACATGTGTGTGATCAGGTGGGTCAGCAGTATAAGATGGCACTGAGAGTTGTGAGTCATGTGAAAGTCTGAGTTTGAATCCTGTACATATTACATATTTTGATTTACTTAATTTTTTATTACAATTAACTTGTTTGAATATTGATTTTATAGTAGTAATAATTAGTAAATAGTTCAGGATGGTAGGATTTGATGATATGATGGTTCATTTAGTAAATCATGAGGTTCTATAATGAAACTATTTTGAAAAGTGTTACCTGAGTAAGAAACATGTAGTAATAGATAGATTGGAAGTGATCCGTAGCTTTAAACTAATATTTCCAAAGATAATAATAAAAAATTTAAAACTTATGATAGGCCAGATATAATCTGTAATAGTTAACAGGCAATTGTGTAATAATTAGTTATGAGATAAAAGAAATTGTCCCATATATAATATTTTTAAATTGATTTAATCTATTTTTTATGGGATTTAGTAAATCTAAGCTTGGATTGTATATGAAGGTATTATTCCAGTTACGATGACATAAATAATTTTTTAGTTACTTTTCAGAGATGATGCATAAAATATGATGTTATCATAGACTGTCAATGATAAGACTATATAACTGTTAACTTATTTATGAGTCAATAATCTAATCATGGGAAAGGAATAAATAGTCTCATTAGTCATTATGACATAATGAACAGTGTTTTTTTTTTCAGAAAGAATTGTGGAACAGCGTGGAACAGCTTATAAGGATTATAGTATCTTTTTATTATTTTTGAATAAATGCAAGATAAAAAATTTAGATAGTTGTTATAGTAATATATATATAAAATAAATAAAATATCCGTTAATTAAAAACAATATTGTAATTATAATTGAAATAATATTTTTAACGGTTTACAAACAATTACAAACAATCCTTAAATCCGCAGAAATACTTTCGGTTACTTTTTAGCCTGCCTCAACTGCCATTGAATTCAAAAACAAAAGTGGAAGCAAACATCATCAATTCAAATTCCACGAATCTCGTATTTTAATGTTAGAAGCTTGTCGATTTATTAAATGGGTTTTATTCCTGTTTATAAAAATTGCCTCTTTAATTTTTCTTTTACTATGGTTTCTTTCTTCATGAAGAATTTTCACATTTTCAAATTTAAATTTACATGTTTTTTCATGATCAAAGTACTTCTGCGGATTTAAGGATTGTTTGTAATTGTTTGTAAACCGTTAAAAATATTATTTCAATTATATATATATATTTGTAATATTAACTATGCATAGATCTGGGAATTATGAGTAAGGTGCTGATTAGATGTGTTCTATCTACAAGTTTCCAGTCGAATCTCTATGCAATCTTATAAAACACCACAAGATTGGGGAAGGAATTCACCATTTACTTACTCACCCAAACGATCATTACATAGCGCTGGAATTTACCAGCTGGGCAAACTGCAACAATTTTAAGAGTTCTTATAAAACAATTGATAATAAATTCCTAATCCACATTGATGTTAATAGAAGTTCCACACTACATAGAAAAATTAAAAACTGCACTGCTGGATTTGAGGAGTCACACTTCAGGAGTTGCTTTTACCTTTTGGGAAAGTTCAGTGATTTAGATACTTAGAAAGAACTGGTACCAGAATGCTCTCTAACACGGGGGTGTTTGAACTTCAATTAAAGAAAGGTTTAAACCCAGCAGACATACCTACAGTTAGAAAACACCGTAATTCATCCATGATATTGTCATTCCTAGGGATAAGACCCCAGTGCTTCTATTGTGGCCATAGAACACATTTAATTAAAGAATGCCTGGCTAGGATATGCAATCATTGTGGGAAAACAAAAACCGACAACATAAATGCAGGTAGTACCAATCAACCAGTACAATTCCAGCATTGTCCATAATAAAAAATCAACAGCCCGAATCCCGACGAAGAAATCATCAATAACACCGAAATTGATCTGTTGAGGCTTGCAAATATGTCTTTTATGAGTGCTTCACATAGGAATAATCTGACACTGAGTAATATGAGCAAACAAAGAATATCCTCAGACATAAACTCATATTCCAGATGTTCCGAAGGCAGTGAAACTACAGAAGCATCCTTGGGTGATATAAGGGATAACTACTCCATCGAATATAAATCAAAAGAGAATTCTACCAGCATCTCTCTTCAACAAAAATGACACAAAGACATATTACATTTACAACCAACATTCAGCCTCCTTAATCAATCTAGTCACAGCTCAAACAATGCTCACCTGGCTGTAACTTGTGCCTCCATAATGAATTGTGGTCTGGAACCTTGTCCAGCTTCTCTTCCTTCTCCAATCATTCGGGATGTTTCTACTGATATTGAGTTTGGAATGGAGCTGATGATTGGCTCATCCACTCAAGGGGAAAGAAAGTCTTCACACAGGAAGGAGTCAAATTCAGAAGATAAGAATGCTCCATTCTTTATTCAGTCTACCAATCATGGGTCCCCTTCAAAAACAATCTCAAGCTCGCAAGCCTAAAAAAAAAGCGAAAGATAATGTCGTCCTTTTCCTCACTCGATCCTGATGAGCATGCTGGTGATGGCAATCTCAACCTTATTCCCTCTTTTAAAAACCTGTTTCACCCACACTCTGTCAATATTCACCCAGAAATCCATCATCTAGCGGTAGAATCCAATTCATTATCTGTTAATGTCTAATTTGTCTTGCCATATTATTGGGGTTATTATAAGGAGAATCAATTCTATGCTTCGAGTTCTGGCACTTAAACACTGGTTCCTCTCATCTTCTCCACATATCTGTTTCTTTGGAGAAACTAAATTTCATGTGAACTCCAATCCTCACATTATTTCAGAGCTTAGTAAACTTGGTTATGCATATCTTTCAACTAACCTCACTGCTTCAGAGAGAGTTGGTGTTCTTACTAATGACAGACATCCCCCAAATAATTTCAAAATTACATATCAGGACAAGAACATTATAAGCATCATCCTGACATATGGAAGTAGTAACATCAATGCTATTTACATATACTCCACAAACAACCACTCCAATTTCATCCGAATCATTAACACTGTTAACATGGTGACTGCCAACAATAGTGCACCAACCATTCTCATGGGAGATTTCAACATGTCATATGACCAATTTACTTTTAAATACCTCCACTTGCTAAATAGAAAATTTATAAATGGCCATGGATTTCTTCCACAAAATGCCTATTCATTCTACACACATAAATATCAAACACTGATAGATTTGGTTTTCTATACTGCTGAACTACACCATGGCCTGGAGATCATGCTTCAACCAGTTGCCTTCTCAGACCATCATGCTATTATTTCAACCATACAGCTTAGCAACTATGCTACATTCAATCTTAACCATTCACTCAGATTGCTAACTAAAGCATCTATCATGGAAGCTATTCCTTCCGAAGCATACATTCTTTTCCATAAGATTGACCTGTTAAACAGACCCCCTGAAGAGGCTTGGTTTGCATTCATTGGAATTTTGCAAACATTGATTGCACACACCAAGAAAACAAAAGGCCCATTGACTCTGATTAATGAACTAGATGATATTCATCTAAAAATAAAAGGCTGCCATGCTGAACCGGCACATACAGCTCGTCTTTTGGATCTTAAACATCAATATAAAGTTAAACAGGTTGCCATCGCCGAATACATTTCCATAAAACGAGCACAAAATTATCTCACAGCCCAGCATTGCTGGACCAGAGGTTATCTGTGGTGGGCGATGGGTGCTATAAAAAACAACTTACACCTACATCACTGGTAATAAATGGAAGCAGCGTATCCGGTCCATGTATGATTGAATACATAAGTCAGCACTTTAAAAAGCGTCTTCAAAATAATCTAACTACAACCAAATATAACTGGCAGACTCACTCTGATGCTATTAACCATGAAATTACATCTTCTGATCTGCAGAACAGACTTTCTGCTCTTCCAGTCAGTGTTCATCCAGGGATGCATGCCATACCAAAATTCCTAATGTCACACCTTAGTAATTTTGCAATCCCGATTATGATGGTCACACCTTAGTAACCTTGCTACTGGGAAAAGACAAATACACAATCTATACCCAATAGCACTAGTGCCATATATAAAAAAAATAAAGACTCTACCAATATCAACAACATAAGACCTATCTCCATGACTCCCATTATGATCAAAGTAATTGAAGGAGTAATAAAGGAAAAAGTACAGCAGGCGATTCTTGACCACATTGTTCAGTCCCAATATGCTAAGAAAGGATCTTCACCTTTGATGGCAATTGGTGAAGTTAGGACACTTTTTGATTATGTTAGATCCAAGCGAATGTCCAAGCCTATTGCAATTCAACTCAACATATCAGAGGCATTCGACTCTGTCAACATTTTCAAACTTCTTGCTCTATTAAGTGAAATCAATATTCCCTCTCAAATTATCCAGATCATAGAAAATCTGCTTAACAATAGACAAATTCACATCACCCTGAATGGATGCTATACTAATGGTTTCCAACCTGATATTTCCATTCCACAAGGTTCCCCACTCAGCGCCCTGCTGTTCATCTGTTATTTAAATCCGCTTCTAAAAAACATTGAAAATTCTTTCCCAGGAATATTCATACCCAGAATTAAGAGATCGCTCAAGGTATTCGCATATATGGACGATATCTTAGTTGACCTTCCACCCCAAAAATTCCTACCAAAGCTTTGCCAAATAATTGACAATTTCTCATTGTCATCTCATCTTAAATTCAACCCCAGGAAATCCTCTGCATGGAAAATTCTTTCAGGAAAAACAATAACCTCAAGATTTCTTGCCAAGCCACAAGATTTTTTAGGGTTTCCTATTTACCTTTCTCAATCATCAATGTCAAGACAGATACAAAATACTCTAATAGATTCTACATCTAAAATAATTCAAACTCTCTCAAAAGTTTATTTGTCATTACAAGGAAAGGTGGCACTTCTCAACATGAAGGTCATGTCGAGAATTGCATACTATCTGCCGATCATTACCATTTCAAAAGCTTTTTCCAAAAAGATTAATAGCTTATGCTCCAAGCTTTTCTGGAAGAACAGCACCACATCAATTAGTATGTCCAAAATGCAAGTACATCGTAAATTCAATGGGATGTCCTTCCACTCCATTGATGCAATTTTTTTTCAAAAATCTTTTACATTAATTATTAACCTGATGAAAAAACATGAATCAATAACTTTCAGTGAAACAATTCAGCCTACAGACCGTCCTCCGCCTAGTAAAATGTGCTGGCTTGATCAACTGCTCTTGACACTTAACCAGCATTTAACTATAGATCAAAAATTACAAAAATCAAAAATTACCATCTGGGAGGCGTACAATATAATTAATCCAAATTATCCCACAATTACTCCAAATCTTGGCGTCACCAACTACAAATTAACAACAATTTTTAAATTTCTCACTCTTGAGCCTAAGTACCTTAATCTCATTATTAAAATAAACTTAGAAGCCATGCCCACAAATAAATTCCTTCATTTCAAAAGATTTTACAATAAGATAGACCCTTTTTGTCAAATATGTAAAAGGCAAGAAGAGTCATTCAACCATATAATCTACTCATGCCCTGGACTCAGTAAAATAAATTTAGCCATATACCAAATCTTAAAGGTGAATTACTATAAAATCATGTCTATAAGGGAAGCCTTACAAACTAAACAGTTTCCTATTATTAGACTTTCCATCTTTATTGTACATGCTATATGGAATGTTAGATGTAGGCTATTGTTCACAGTGCCTGTCCCGGATCCAGTCAGTCTTTTCATGAACACTATTAGGAAAGTAAAAAACAGAGATTTTATCATTGCATCAAAATTCTTGTATAATGAAACGTGGAAGTTAATTGATGTACCGGATCCATCGAATCAGTAGTAGCTAAGCAAAAGATGAATAATAGATTCAATTTGCATCAATGATGATAGGTGAATGGTAAAACTACATTAGTTTACTATTATTTATCAAAAGATAATCAATATACAAATGGTCCCAGACTGTTGAAGATGTGTAAAACATAATTTTTTCTGTCTTTTATAAGCATGTAAACATTATTTTTCATAACTAAAAGATTTTGAGATGTGTAAAGTAAATAAAAATCAGTGATAATCACAAGGTCTATCATCAATTTTATTAGTGATTAACTGCTTAAGGGACCAATGTATATTGTGAAGAATAGGGATAAAATCAATGATAAGCCCAAACGAATGTCCACAGTATCATGATAAAGATGGATAATAAAATATAATTTTTGATTGTAATATCTATATTGATTAAGTTGTTTTAAATTTCTTTTTATTAAAGACATATTCTAAGTTGTTATTTGCTACAACATCGACAGAAGAGGGTTCCAGTTGTTTACACAAATTAGCAGTCAGTCATAAGTAAATATAATTTATTCTAATTCTAGAAGATAAAAAATAAATTATAAAAGTAAGGCATAATGCAATAGAATTGAGTTTTGTATATATAATTTATCAATAAAACATAAATTTGCCAATGCATATATTACATATTAATTTGTTGGCATGTTATTTTGGCATTCTGCCTTTTAACCTTTTTGCTTTATGAAACACTTCAACATTCTTTATGCATAGATCTATATAGTACTCTATTTTCAGTCATATTTTCCTAATATGGTCATTAGTAATTAGTATTGCATATCTGAGAATAGTTTGAAATAATCGTTATAATGTAATAGGATCTGCCTTTTCCTTGAAAACAATATTGAAGTTCAATTTTTTTTCTTGTTACTATTTACTCACTTCGTATACACAAAATAATAATAATCCCAGTGTTTAATGCTAAACTGAAATAAATATCCAAAGTATTAAGTCATCCACATGATTAAGAAATTCAGAACCTCCCTTTGTGAAATAAATATATAAATATATTAGATTCCATATGATATATAAATATATTAGAGGTATCATTTTGAGGTGGCTATTTTGAAATATGAAATATAATATATTTATATATTTATTTCACAGAATTGCTATTTATATTTCCAAAACCATCAATAGTTAGTTGTAAAAAAGCATTGTAAAAAAGTAATAAAAAACATAGATGATTTTAATATTATATAGATTTAGCAATGCAATAAGAAAAATAAAGCTATAATACTTCATAAAGAAGATAAAGAATACTGGAAATAGAGTTGGATAAAAGAAGAAACACACACATGCATATACATCAAGAATTTAAATGACTATATTAAAGATATATATATGGAGCATTTAACATCAAGAATTTAAATGACTATATTAAAGAGAAGGAAAGTAAAGAAACGTCAATAGTAGGTTGTAAAAAAATATTGTAAAAAGTAATAAAAAATCTAGATAATATTAATATTATATGGATTTGGCAATGCAATAAGAAAGATAAAGTTATAATATGTCACAAAGATAGTTTTGAATTTCTTAACCATGTGAAGTGATTTAATACAATCTAATAAAGATCTAATAAAGATATGTCTTTATAGTAGATTCAGTGTTATCATCTTCAACAAGCTGAAAAACATTTGATTGAATTTAAGATCTTGCCATCTTATATTTATAATCCTATGGAGCACTTTTAAAGTTTTGTAGAGAATCCATTTTCATACTTTTATACAAATACTTTAATTGAAGTAATTATTTTTTGACTGCATAAAGAAATTTGTTGTTAACTAAATGAAGATCCTTTAATTCTTCTTTGAAGACAAATTTATTATTGTTTATTTGTCATTTTAGCTGTTATTATTATGTGATTATTCATATTTCACAGATTCAAAACTCTAGTAGCACCACTCAGTGCAAACCAAAGTAATCAATGGATGCAGGAAGGTTAGTGCAAAAAATCCCTAACTAGTGCCTACTCATTCAATATCCCCACACTAGTTTATAGCTTATGGCATTCATCAGTGAGGAGCTTGGGATCTGAGAATACTGCACCTAGATCTTAGGATCAAATAAAATCCTCCAGCAGCCACCTTTTACTTTTTTAGCTAACTATAAAGCTTTGAGTCCAAAATGAAAACACAATAATGTTTTCAAGATCAGTTATTTTTATATAATATAAAAATTTTTACACAGCAGTAATTAAAATAATAACATTTGTTGGTGGTGTTGTTGTTTTTGAAAATTGTGTTGTTGTTTTTTTACTACAAAGTTTTCTTTCCTCCTTAGCAATTAATTATATCATTCATCAATAATTAAATAAAACTATTGAGCAAAGAGAGAAAAAAATAAAACAGCTCATAGATTTATTTTCTTTGGTCTTTAATTTAATTTTTAAATGTATATAATTCTAAGTTATTTACTCTCAAAATATAAAATCACAAATGAAATGGAAATAGAACTAAATGAGATAGTTTGCTAAAAATCCCAGATATACTGTTAAGTGACTAAAATT
This sequence comes from Epiperipatus broadwayi, assembly GCA_028023455.1. Classification (NCBI taxonomy): domain Eukaryota; kingdom Metazoa; phylum Onychophora; class Udeonychophora; order Euonychophora; family Peripatidae; genus Epiperipatus; species Epiperipatus broadwayi. Next base: position 3,159,318 of record JAQFVV010012454.1, read on the forward strand.
TATCCTATTTGGTTACCTTTGTAAAAAAGAACAAACTGTTACCAAAAATCTTGCAAAAACAGAGTATCTATAGTTTAAAATACAGTATTCTGAAAAGGACTAATAATTATTTATTTAACAATAAACTTACTTTGGCCCAATTAAATATATGTTAAAGAAAAAAGTTGCATTTTATGAAACAGTAAATACAGACTTATTTAATGTAGAAAAAATAAAACTTAATTTTGTAAGTAATTTTATGGTATTTGTGAAAATATTTGAATGCAACATATAGAGGTTTTTTTTTTGTATTTTCTTTAAATTAAATGTTCTTATAGAGACTCTATGTTGATAATGTAAGTGATGATTTTATGTAAAGCATTTAGATTGTGGTTGAAAGTTGGGAAAAGCATAAGATATTTTAGTCTTTCAGTGTTCTTTTGTCTTTTGGGAAAAAAATAATTTGAAAGCATTAATAATAGATTCTTTCAATCAGTTTTCTTTAGCAATAAATAATCTGTTTTCAGAAATAGAACTTAGAAATACATTTCTACTTATATGTGTTTAATATTGGGTTTTTTTTTCTAATTTTATCCAACGTTAATATAATAGGTTGGAATTTCTAAAATACCTTATATGTATATGGTTCAGCATGGAATACATATATATATATTGGTGATCATTTATCTTTTTCATATGTGGGTGGACATGTATATCCATGGTATGAGATAGAGGGGATAGTTTAAAGGAGCTTGGAAATTTGTGTTCAAATCCCCTATAATTACAATTAAACTCCAGGTATATGAAGTTTGCCTGTATTTCAAATATTATATATATATATATATATATATATATATATATATATATAATATTTCAAGCACTTATATATATATATATATATATATATATATATATATATAAAGAAGTGCTTGAAATATTTTTTCTATAAATTTTGCTGAAAGGGTGTAAGCAAGCAGAGTGAGCCCAGGGATTCACAAGGGACTGTGACCTCCTAGTTTACTAATAAATTTGTGTCAAAGTTGTATGTACATACTTTATACCAATAGTGAAAATATCGTTACTATATATATTAAAATTGTATATTATATATAATTGCAATTATTCACAAATTTTAATATTTAAATCAGGGCTTGACAACAATTGCTGCAGGTATTGGGGTGGGAAGGATTACAATACTTTCAAATATATGCTGGTGCTTAATTATCCTATTATTACAGATTCAATTATTTACTTTAGAGTCAATACTATTTTCTGTTGTGTTTTTCTTTGAGTAATTTGAATATTTATCTAGAAAAACAGCTTAATAATAATAATAATAATAACAACAACAACAACAACAATTATCATTAGAAAAATCTAAAAATAAATTCAATACCAGATAGTAGATAAAAGTTTAAAATTTAATAAATATTAATTTTAAAAGAGTTAAAATTAAATAGAACAAAATATGTTGCTGTATAACTGCACAATCTTCTGTTAATGTAATATATGACCATTGCCAATAATAAATAAATCATTGACCAGCTTTAGTGCTTGGGAGGTCATAAAAATTTCAAGCACCAGATATACTGGAACTGGAATCAATCTGAGATTTGAGGAATTTATGCTTCAATATGCCATTAACCACATAATCACTATAATAAATAATGACTGAGGTTGAATAGATACAACTTGTCAAAAATTATGTATTATAATACTATTTTATGAGATTTACATTAAAAACAAAGAAATATATTTTAAACTAAATTACAAATAAATAACAAAAAAAAAGTGAAATATTTTTCCAATATTATTAGGTTTGTTTTGATTTGTATGTCAGACTATTATGCCTTTGGCAGAATAGGTTAATTGGTTAAAGCATAAATTCAAAATTCAATATTCAAAAATCTAAAAGTCTATGTGATAATATGTTGGACCATTTCTATCATCTATCCTTAAATGTTGAATGGCTAGAAAATTTTAAACCTTATTTAAACTTTCCTATTACAAATAACTGTTAGTAATAACGCATAAGTAGACTACACAGGTTAGTTGATTGGACAACATTTTGAGTGGTATTATTCTCTGCTCTTCTTTCGATGTCTTTGGCCTGACCAGTGACTATATTAGCATAGGTGTCAAAGTAACATTTCTAGATTCTTGAGTATTTAATTTTAAAGCACCGAAACCAACTGGGATATTCTTGTAAGACAACAATCAATAGAAATTTCATATTCTTATCTATGAAGGTTGGTTCAAATATTCCTGATTCCTTCACAAAAATGGAAGAATAAAAATGATTTAAACTGACTTTCATAGATCAATATATGAAATTTCTACTGATTGTTGCCTTTGACAGAATAAGTCAGTTGGTTAGAGCATTGCCTTAAAATTCAATATTTAAAAATCTAAAGGTGTAAGTTTATTTCCTATGCTAATATATATCATTGGTCAGACCTGCAATATCTAAAGAAAAGTAGACAATAACATTATTCAAAACATTGTGTAGCTACTAACCTGTATTGTCTATTTGTGTTTAGTACTAACAGTTGTTTGTATATGGAAAAGTTTAAATAAAGTTTAAAATTTTCTAAACATTCAACATTTAAATGATATCACATCTAAAATAGCATCATCACAAACATTCAGGCATATTCTAAAGACACAGGTTCAATTCACACGCTAATACTGTCGCTGGTCAGGCTAACAAAACTTGAAGAAGAGAAGAAGGTAATACAATTTGAAACGTTGTGTTACATTCTAACAGTTGAATCTAATTGAAAATTTTGAAATAAAGTTTAATATTTTTTCCCCCAAAATTAATCTATATTTAATGTTAGTTGATGGAAATAATCTATTATACAAGTACAAGTAAATACCGTGATTAATATATTATAATAAAAACTATATTTATTGACATAAAATTTGTACAGTTGAATATTATAATACACTTTGTTAATGTTGGCTCAATTCTATTGCTGGTATTGGCTTCTTCCATCAAGGTTGGCTTGGTAATGTGTGTGTTCTAGGTTTAGTAAATGCATGGCAGAGCCATTTAATCACACTAACAGGTTGATGCATGAGTAGGTAGCATTCCATTTTGTTGGTATTGTCCACCTCTTTTGAGGTTGGCTCTATAATGCTGACGTATCAGAACTGGTATCCATGTAGTGTGGAATCATTCCCTCACTAGTAGGGTCCGGCATGATTAATATATTTTTGTATAAATGTTAAAAAAACAACAATTACTTTACTGTTGTTGTTTTTTTTTTTAAAAAAAATTCCGTGTCATTTCCCCTAATAGTCTGAAAGTGTGACCTCAGGGCATCACAATCTTTAGATAATCAAGAACAGCATTATACTTATAATTAATTGTATTAATGTTAATATTAAAGAATAAATAAAAATATAATAAAATTTAAAATAATAAATAAAAATAATTGATCTCTTTTTATGAATAATTGTTTAGGAGAACACGTGATCTCTTGAGCTTCAGATTATAGGTTGAGTACAACAATTCCATTCATTTGACCAAAATGAAATTTTTATTTGCAAAGCAGGTATTTCATTCAAGAACCTTTAGTCATCCAGTATGCTAATTGTACCTTTGCTGAGCAAGATTTAACTAATTGAAACATAGATTTAAAGCAATAAAACCAAACTTATCTAGCAAGGAAAAATTTCAAAGTTTACCAATTTTCTGACTTTATTTTTAATATATATATAAAAAGAGAAGAAAAATAAATACTACATTTTAAAGCAAATGCTATCTTTAAATCAAAAATATTTAAAACAAATAATTTTCCGTTTCATTACTGTTTATTTGATGTGCACAAAGAATTAAAAGTTCAATATATTGAATAAAAAAAAACAGCTTTGAATATAAAATCATTATAATGTTTAACACCTTTTGTATTGATTGTTTTATTTATGCTGGATGAGATACATATAAAAAAGTCAAAAGAAATATTTAAAATCATTGGAAAACAAATTAAAATAACAGATTATCTATATATGAATGTTATCTCAAATGTAACGAGAAACTCAATAAGATAAAAAGTAGTAATTTCTAATTCTCAACCATCAAAAGCTGGCAGCCATGATTCTGAGAATTTTATTTTTTCAATAACAATGCCTCACTACTCATCTTCAAAATGAATCATCTGAGATTATTTAATTTTTTTTTTTTTACTGTTTATCTTTTGTCATATTTACTCGCTTTATAAACTCATTAAAAAACACGTTCAATATGCATATACATATATGTATTTACAACATAACGAGCATGCTAATAGCTCTAAACAAGTTTATTTTATTTATTTATCTGCAAGAGAATGCATTCAGAATGTTTATCTAGAATTGTCCCTATTTCCAAACCGGTTTTGAGCTAATGACTCTCATCAGTGAGAAGACACCAGATACCAAATACAAACTCAAGCCCAGCATTTATATAATACTTAACTATTATGTAGAAAATCTGAAATTTTCAGATATCTATATGTCTTCAAATCCAGTTATCTAACTTAAATGGCCATATGGGATTGAACTAAATTTAGATACATCATATATTAATAGCTTTAGCAATCTAACATAGCCAAAGCCTTAGCAGCCAAACTACAATATTAATGAAAACCCAAGTCATACATCATGTGACAAGTATGCCAATAACTCTAAACAAGCTTATTTTATTATTTATTTACTATTATTATTATTTTTACATGATAAATGCCACAAGAGAAAGCAATAAAAATCGTTATCTTTTATTATCCCTATCCCCAAACTGGTTTCGAGCTAATTGCTCTCATCAGTGATGTATCTGAATTTGATTTATTCCTATATGGCTATTTAAGTTGGATAGCTGGATTTGAAGATATATAAATGTCTAAAAACTTCAGATTTTTATAGTTAAATATTAAATAAATGCTGGACTTGAGATTTGTATATTGGATCGGATGTCTGGATATCCTAACCCCTCACTGATGAGAGCTATTAGCTTGAAACCAGTTTGGGGATAGAAATAATTCTAGATAAAGATTTTTAATGTATTCTCTTGTGACATTTATTGTAAAAAATAAATGAATAAAAAATAAATGAATAAAAAATAAAATAAGATTGTTTAGTGTTATTAGCATGTTCGTTATATTATATTTGTAAATACAAGCTAAATAAATCATGTGATGTATGACTTGGTTTTCTTTAATGTATTTACAAATATAAACCCTTAAGCTATTATACTAATGGCATATAGAAGACAATCTAGTCATTCAGATATCATCAGATATCCTTAGATCTACATAATTTTTAAAATATATATTATTGTTTTTGTTTATAGGTAATTATATATTACAATGGAATGGAACATTTAATAAGTATACTCATTTTATTAGATCAGCATACAAGTCTGGCTGATTTGTGTTCCAAGGTGCATTGTTATATTTCACAGAAAACACATTATTCTATATTTATGCATACAGTGACCTCTATTCGTAGAAATAGGATATTCAGGAAAAAGAGACATTTATTTTCAGACACTATTCTTTTGCTATCAAAACTTGTCCATTTAATACCAACTCAAAATAATTAATTTTATAAGTATTCTGCACCATAGATTAAGTAATCATGAGAATTAATATAATAGTTTAATCATATGTTTATGCTGCAATTTTTAATTCCATTACATGTAGAAATAATAGGCTAAAATTGATGTGTCCAAAACCAATGCTACTTATAACAAAGCCAAAATAATTTTGCTGCTTATAGAAAATGGAAAAAATAATATAATAACCCCTTATTCAACTTTCTACTATACAGATACAATACAGTTAACTTGAAATTTAATTTAGACAAAATCGTGAAGGGTCCCTTATATTTTTATAATAACTAAATTTTTATTTTAGTATATACTGTGATTTATTTAATAATATTTTCATCTAATTTTGAACTAGCATATTTAAACAAATAACAAACAACAACAAAATTAATAAGCATATATTTAAAAATAAAATTAGAAATAAACACAATCAATTTCAAATTAATGTCTGATTACAATTAGTTCTATATTATTATTATAAATTTATAATTGTCATTTTTCCCAGAAAGTAAAACTTTAATCACTAACTTTTTAAAAAATTATTTAGTTGATCTTATTTAAAAGAGAGAGAAATTAATTGCTATATCTTATATAACTAAAAAACATTACTGAAATATGAGATGGCACTGAGAGTGGTGGGTCATGTGAAAGTCTGAGTTTGAACCCTGCATATATTACATATATAAATGCAGGTTTAAGCCTGTACAATGTATTAATTACTGAAATAAATAGAGGAAAAAAATTGCTAAATATGCTGAAATATATTTACATATATTTTTGATTGATACAAACATGTTCTGATATAAAATTATGTGTTTAACACAGAGAACATTTTATAAATGTATATCCATATGTTTAATAGATTTTAAAATTAATAAATATAGTATTGTTATTATTTGATATTTATGTTTAATAATAACGATCAACCTTTAAGCTATCAACAATCTCATCTTGTAGTCATGGCAACCTCCTTTAACAACAAAATAAAAAAACAAAACTATCAGTACATTTTTTACAGATTAATATAAATTATAATATATTGAAATAAAATCTTCTTTAAAACGAATGTATTGTAAATAATATCTAACAGATATGAAAATAATAATATTATTTATCATTTTCTTTTAATATTCATCTCAGTTTCCAACAGCATATTAAAGATACTTGGAACATATAAAGAGGAAGTAAAAGGTATGTTATTGAAATATAACTACATAGTTTTTATTCTGGCAATATCACCGATATAGAAAATCTAGAAAACTAAAAATCACCAGATTGCATCTACAAAATCTAAAAAACTGTATAGTTTTGAACTCTCTGCTACTTATAATGAACTTAAAGATAAAATTAATCTGAGAATGTTGAAAATATATATCGCAAATTTTTCAAAAATAAAATATTTCTCTGTCATTTTTCTATCCAATTCACACAATTATGAAATCCTTTCAAAATAATTTATAATATCACTTTTGATTTGTATATTATCCTTATAATTGAATTTATATATATATTGTAATGTTTATTTATATACGTTACAAATATATTGGCATTTGGTAAAAGCTAAAAAAGTAAATTTAGATTTTTTTTTGATTAGTATAATTTTTGTTAAAACGTGCAATGAAGGTTAAAATTGTCATTCTTATTTTTTTTATCTAATTGGAAAGAATAAATGACATGTAGATTACTAATCCAGATAAATTAAAAGAATTCCAAAAGTATAAGCTAAAAGAAAAATATTTTAGCTAATTAAAGATGGAAGAATAATGCTAAAAAAAAAGAGAACTTTGTAACTTAAATTTAAGAGAGAGTGTATAAGATTATTATCTTATACGCTGATAAAAAGACAAAAGAGTGCACAGAAGTTCCAAAAATGGAGCGCGATATAAAAAGGAGATGACAACTTCAATCTGGGTCTTCTCTTTAACTTCTAGTTACATCTCTGAAAGTTGGAGGTTTCCATGAGCATAACCTGTGGCAAGAAATATACTTCTACCCAGGTATGCCCCTTGCTGTACCAAGCTGTCATGCAAGCATGGAAACAGGACTTGTGAAGACCGCTTTTTGTAATAAAAGGGTCACTACAACCATGCCTTTTCTCCAGCTATAGAACGGAACAATAATGGAAGATGCCGGCAGGAGAGACCAATGGAAATTCTCATGATCTGGGATCCCATAAACCTACATGAACTTACCGGTAAGTTAAGAATAAATTTTCCTGATAGTGACTTAAAAGTTTGCAAACAATTATTTATCTAAGCTTAGACTACCATCCTGATATAGACTTTTCGTATTCAAGGGACTTTCTAATAAAGAATTTTATACAAGATCTTGGAACATTATTAAATTGCATTCATTATTTAATCTAACTGTTTTTGTTAATCGATTCATTATCTGGATTAGCATGTGTGTACTTTCCAGTTTAGTTAATTCGTAATTTAACTTATAAATATTTTAGTTTGTTAGAATAAAAGAGATTATACTTTTATCAACCTTTTCATTGTGCGTTATTAATAATGGTTATTATTCTTTTTAGTATTAAAGTTATTATTAGTTTAATAAGATTTAAAAGTAATTTACCTTGCCAATATGTTTGAATAAGCCCAGCAATAATAATCTCAAAAAAAGATAATTCTAGTTTACCGTAAAATTACCGATTCTTAAAATCTAAGACCAATAATTTTAAAAATATTTTATTTTTTTTTATTTGCGAGACATGCTCGGGACAGATATCAGCGGTCTCTTTAGAATAAAAAGACCTGGCACCTATCAAATAAATTAAAAGCTGATCTCATCAATAGCATAATTCTCAATCATCAATAGGCAAAGTTTGATCAGGAAATATAGCTGTGTTTTTTGGGAAAAGAAATACAACTTTCTTTTTTCTTTTGATACAGCTTGATCAACTCACGCTCAAATATAAATTTGAGGTGTATAGTGGCCAAGTAATACGAAAAACATTATAATGGCAACCCAACTTGGGCTTCGATTTAACAACTACAACCTGAGATGAGTTGTAATGATAAAGAACATTACAATGATGACTCAAAGAAACTCACAGCCGGAAAATAAATTATGATTTTTTTGAAAAAAGAAAAAAATTATAAAAAAAAAACTAACTAATTAAACCCTGATTATTAAAATATGAAAGAAGATATTTTTTTTAATATGACTTCCAGAAGGAAAAAATATATATGTATATTTTTTTATATATGTCTAAAAACACGATTGTGGCTGATGTAGACATAAGTCACAAGTATTTGACCGGGTAGGCGGTTACTGAAGAGGGGAATAACATAGCCCCGAGTCCTTATCCGCAGTATATGAACATAAGACCGTCTTTAAATGCTCGTCAGACTATTTCTAGCAGAGATCCCAATAAAGGGGAAGGCGGATCAAGTTGGACCAAGTTGCCACGAGCCTGTAAGACTCAGAACGATGAGCAACGCTCGTTTGTGCTTATAACTTGGGCTTCTTATCGTTAATATTACACTAAAGCGGATAGGACACAGATGAATGTTGAAATATTTTCCATTCCCGCCGTGTTAGACCTAAAAGTGGGCGTTAAAGCCGAACGTCGCTTGTGAATGAGTCTACACAATATATCAGCACGCTACTACAGAAAAAAAAATACGAATATGAATTTAAAAAACTTAAGAATAAAATTAGTGTAAACCCCTATTTTATTCTCATCTCCTGGCACTGGTGGTATTGTAACGTTTATTTATATACGTTACAAATATATTGGCATTTGGTAAAAGCTAAAAAAGTAAATTTAGATTTTTTTTTGATTAGTATAATTTTTGTTAAAACGTGCAATGAAGGTTAAAATTGTCATTCTTATTTTTTTTTATCTAATTGGAAAGAATAAATGACATACAGATTACTAATCCAGATAAATTAAAAGAATTCCAAAAGTATAAGCTAAAAGAAAAATATTTTAGCTAATTAAAGATGGAAGAATAATGCTAAAAAAAAAAGAGAACTTTGTAACTTAAATTTAAGAGAGAGTGTATAAGATTATTATCTTATACGCTGATAAAAAGACAAAAGAGTGCGCAGAAGTTCCAAAAATGGAGCGCGATATAAAAAGGAGATGACAACTTCAATCTGGGTCTTCTCTTTAACTTCTAGTTACGTCTCTGAAAGTTGGAGGTTTCCACGAGCATAACCTGTGGCAAGAAATATACTTCTACACAGGTATGCCCCTTGCTGTACCAAGCTGTCACGCAAGCATGGAAACGGGACTTGTGAAGACCGCTTTTTGCAATAAAAGGGTCACTACAACCGTGCCTTTTCTCCAGCTATAGAATGGAACAATAATGGAAGACGCCGGCAGGAGAGACCAATGGAAATTCTCATGATCTGGGATCCCATAAACCTACATGAACTTACCGGTAAGTTAAGAATAAATTTTCCTGATAGTGACTTAAAAGTTTGCAAACAATTATTTATCTAAGCTTAGACTACCATCCTGATATAGACTTTTCGTATTCAAGGGACTTTCTAATAAAGAATTTTATACAAGATCTTGGGACATTATTAAATTGCTTTAATTGCTTAATCTGTTTTTGTTAATCGATTCATTATCTGGATTGGTGTGTGTGTACTTTCCTGTTTAGTTAATTCGTAATTTAACTTATAAATATGTTTAGTTTGTTAGAATAAAAGAGATTTTACTTTTATCAACCTTTTCATTGTGCATTATTAATAATAGTTGTTTTTTTTAGTATTAAATTTATTATTAGTTTAGTGGGATTTAAAACGGAATTTACCTTGCCAATGTATTTAAACAAGCCCAGAAATAATAATCAAAAAGGAGAAAATAGTTCTCGTTACGGTATGATGCAATACCGATTAGTTTAAAAGCACTTTTTTTTCTGTTTAGTTTACGAGTTACAATATGTTTGACGCCGACTCAGTGGGTCTAACGACTCTGGCGCCCTCATGTAGAAATTAAAAACTGAGTCAGCTCACGATTGTACTTAGCAATAATTCTAGGCTGAGTTGATCAGGAAATATAGCTATGTTTTTAGAATAGAAATATAACTTTCTTCTTTTTTGACATAGCTTGATCAACTCATGCGCAGTTTATATTAGCGTGTAAGAGGCCTAGCAAAACGAAAAATGTTACAATATATATATATATACTAACTGTGTCTATGACTTCAGTATCATTAGTAAAATAAAATAACACAATATGTAGCTGTTTATGTGGCATCTATATTTACATATTATTTAAATGAAATAATACATGAGTATCAACAGAAATATCATATAAAAGTTTAATTTTTTACAATCAAGTTATACTCCTAAACAACTTATAGTATTTTATTTTAAATAAATGAAGTAAATCACACTTCCCCAGGCTATGAATTAAAAGCACTCTAAATGTTGAAGAAAGAATCAAGAATAGAATGAATGCACCTATTCTAGGAACCTCTGATGTTTATAAACATACCTTTGTCAACATTGTTTGTAATTCAGATTGAAATTAATTTATCAGCCAAATGAATATGGCAGTTAAAAGTTATTAAACTCACCATTAATAAATTTCTCACATGATAAAATAATGAGTATTATTAATTATTTTAAGCATACACTCTAATATATATATAAACCAAAAAAAGACTTATAAATCCAATAAATATTATATTTCAACCAGAGGACTGGTTTTCATCAGAAAGAAAAAGTACACAGTAAAATGGCGATAATAAAAAATTACAGATTTGATAAAAGATTAAAAGATTAAAATTTTTTTAAAAAATTAAAAGATTAAGATTAAGAGAAATTAAAAGATTAAAAGATTAAGACAAGTTATTGGTGAAGAAATTTCGTAATAAAATGTATCATTGGTTCAAAGTTATGGGTAATGAGCCAGGATTTGAATTAGTTACTAATCAGTCACAAACACTAATTAATTGTGTGACTTCTGATAATCATATTGTGTCGGATATTTCTACATTGGATATGATTCCAATTGATACTGATCAATCATTTATATCATCTTCACATTCATTAGATTGTGCTGAAATGTTACCGTCTGTTCTTAATAGTGATGCTGATTTAGCATTGGTTCATAGAGTTACAGATTCTTCTGAATGCACTAACAATATTTTAGTTTCTGGAAATACTAACACTAATAAATCTAATTCAAATATTTATAGCAATAACTTTTTATGTTTAGCTAATAAGGAAAACAACGTGATTAATCTGACATTAATCTTAGTGAGGCAGAATGTTCACTCTTAAATAAAGGTTTATCTTTTTGCCCTACAGTTCACTCATTTTATCAAAAAAATGAATTTAAAATTCATCAGGATTTAGATAATTTTTCAAGGAGACTTAGATTAAGAGAATTTTTTGGAAACCAAGAATATGATACTATTGGGAAATTACAATCTGATTGGACACCACCACATCAAAGGAATGTGTTATTAGATACGTACATTGATAATGTATATCAGGATATTATTAATGAAATTAGACTTAAACAACATAGTAAGTATAAGAGTAATTTAACATTGAAAGAGATGAATGCATTACACAATTTAGTGAAAAGACAGGATATTATTATAAAACCAGCTGACAAAGGTGGATCAATAGTAATTATGAATAAAGATGATTATGTTAAAAAAGCTCTGGAGCTTTTAGATGATAAAATTTTTTATGAGCCTGTTTCACTAACCACTGTTAATTCATTATTCAAGGGTCTACTTGTTAGTTTAAAAGATATGAAAACTAGGGGTCTTATAAATAATAATGTATATAACTTTTTAGTACCAACCAAAATTCATCCTAGTAGTTTTTATATTTTGCCAAAGATTCATAAACCAGGTTGTCCAGGCAGACCTATTGTAGCTAGTATTGGTAGTCCTACAGAAAATATTTCAGCATATGTTGATAATGTTATTAAATTTATTCCACCATCATTTAATTCTTATGTTAAAGATACTACTCATTTTCTTTGTGTGTTAGAAAATATTAAATCTGAATTACCAGATGATTGTTTTTTGGTTACTTTGGATATTGTATCACTATACACAAATATACCTCATGATAATGGAGTTGAGGCTATTAAATGTGCTTTACAAGATAGAAAGTATGATCATGGTCTTATTACTACTATGGTTGAATTAATATATTTGGTTTTAAGAAATAATTTTTTTACTTTTGATTCTAGATACTATTTACAGAAACAAGGTACTGCAATGGGTACAAAGATGGCACCAAGTTATGCGAATATTTTTATGTCAAAACTAGAATCCTCTATACTTGATAATGCTGGGCTGAAACCTCATACTTGGCTTAGATATATAGATGACATTTTCATGATATGGCCACATAATGAAGTTGAACTTCATAATTTTTTAAGTTATTTAAATAATTTTAATAAAAATATTAATTTCACAATGAACTTTTCAAAATCAATTGCTCATTTTCTTGATGTTGAAGTTATTTACACTAATAGAGTTCTTACTACTACTGTATATAGGAAACCAACTGATAATAACCGCTATCTACATTTTTATAGTAACCATCCTAAACATTTAAAGGCTAATATTCCTTATAGTCAATTTTTAAGAATGAAGAGGATTTGTAATGATGAGAAATTTCTTCAACAAAATAATAGTATTTTATATAATAGATTGGTCAATATGAGGTATCCTAAGACATTGTTGGATAATGCAGTAAGGAGATCTTCTTTAATTGATAGAAAGAAACTTCTTTTATCTAAAAAGAGTAAAATACAATTGGATGTTCCACCATTGGTTCTTACTTTTAATAGAGATTTACCTAATATTAACCGGATATTGGCGAAACATTTTAACATATTACAATCCACAGATTATTTAAAATCTATTTTTTCTGATCCACCTAAGGTTGTATATCGAAAACATAGATCACTTAGAGATATACTTGTCAAAACAAATTTTATTAGTAGTTCTGTACAGGAAAAAGGATGTTATCCATGTGAGGATAAAAGATGTTTTACATGTAAACACATTGTTGTGACAAAAGTAGTCTTTAGTACTAAGAATCGTAATTTTAAATGGTATATTCCTAATTATGTTATATGTAAAAGTGTTAATTTGATATATTTGATAGAGTGTAGTAGATGTTTAAACCAGTATATAGGTGAGTCAGCAAATAGTTTACATGTCAGAATGACTAATCATAGATTTGATATTTTGCATAGGAATAAAGATAGACCGGTTTCAAAACATTTTAACTTACCGAATCATTCAATTGATGATTTAAGAGTAGTAATTCTTCAGGAAGGTTTTTCTTCTACAAGGGAGAGGAAACAAAAGGAGAGTTTTTTATTTTTAAATTCAAGACCTTAGAACCACATGGATTGCATTTAAACACTGGAACTATTACATCTCTGGGTTACCTGGTCTCCTAAATGATTATTATGTGTGAGTTTTTTATGTGAAAATTTTCTTATATGAGATTTTTTATGTAAAGATCGGTTATATGGATGTTTAATATCTGTGTTTAATTGGTATATAGATAAATAATTAATTATTATAAATTATTGTACTTTGCACTAACTATAATTTTTGATTAAAATGCTTAAGTATTTTAGTTTTTAATGAATATTAATGTGAATTCAGCTATTTTTTGTATGTGAGCATAGTCTAATTTTTATATGTATGCACATATGTATATATATTTTTTAATTTTTTTAATTTATTTCAATTTAAATAGAATTTAAGCTTGATTAGGAGGAAATGTAGTTTTTTTTTTTTTAATTTTGTCATTGATTGGGTAGATAATCTGTGTTAGATTTTATGACTAATCAGGGGGAGGGGGTTGTTAAATTTTTAATCTTTTAATTTTTTAAAAAATTTTTAATCTTTTAATCTTTTATCAAATCTGTAATTTTTGATTATCGCCATTTCACTGTGTATTTTTTTTCTTTCTGATGAAAACCAGTCCTCTGGTTGAAATATAATATTATTTATTGGATTTATAAGTCTTTTTTTGTTTTTATATGTATTTCCTTTGGTTAGTTTGTTATATATTAATATTTATATATATATATATAATATTCAAAACATGTCAACACCAAAAATATATAACAAAGTTGATTAATTGTGTATAATAATCATGGGAATTATGGCATTTTATAGAAGTAAACATGCCACTGTTTCCTTCACCACAGGAGTGAATGTTGTCCCATTGTCAGTGACTGCTTATTTACACTACTCTGCTTATTGGCAGCTAATCTTCATATCTGAAGACCATTCTTCTATCTGCAACCTGGGGGCACTCTGGATGGCATGGGACCCATGCCCTGCTATCCAAACCAGCAAAAAATTATAAACCCTTAATCGATCGATAAATTATAAATAAATTGAAATAATAGACAACTCATTGATATAGTACTTAATTTAATATTATCTAATCAATTTTCATTTTAATATGAGTCTTCTCAAGATGCAATTTTTAAAATTTATCATGTGACAAGGTACAATATGATTTGTCCCTATCACATGATAGTTTTTAATAATGGTATCTTGAAAAGGTTCATATTAGAACAAAAATCGATTAGATGATATTAAATTAAGTTCTATATCAACGAGTTGTCTATTATTTCGATTTAGTTATAATTTATTGATTGAGTAGGAATATATATATACATAATATTATAAATTGATGTCTGTATTTCTTCAAAATAATATATGCAAATTTATAAATAAATATTTAAAAGTACTGTATTGAAAAGCTTATAAAAATATATGTATAACCGTCACCTAAGAGCGCTTTCAAATAACTTGTAGCTTTGTCAACTATCGCATTTAAAATGTCAGCTTTCCCATAATTCTATGATGTCAACTTTCCCATAATTCTGTGATCTTAATGTTTGCTGCTTGCCTATTAACCAAAAGTTGCTTGTATTTACATATCAACATCGCCTCTTTAATCTTCCTTTTATCATTATTTCTTTCATTTTCCAATATCTTTACATTGTTATAATTAAAATCGAAACCATATATACATGATTTATTATGGTCATAAAAGATAGAAGCTGATAAGTTATCATTATTTTTAAAAAATTTTTTTGTATTTTGAACTCTTTTAATTAACAATAAGTGTTCCTTTGTTCTTTTTTCCAATGTGCACCTCGATTCACCTATATATCCATGGCCACACCCACATGTCCATTTGTAAATGATACAATTTTTATTTGTAAATAAAGTTTTATCCTTTGAATTGTTTATTAATTTATTTAATGTAGGTGGTGCATAAAATGCAATATCACATATTCCTTTATAAATTTTCTTAATGAAACTTGCCTGTTGATTTGAAGTATATGGTATTGATATCCACAATTTTTTATCAGAAGAATTAACACTATTATTATTTTTATATTTATAAGTAAAATTTTTAATAGTATAATAAACAGAATCATAATTATATCCAATGTTTAACAATTCATTATAATAAATTTCAATATTTTTATTTTTATCTGATGCATATTTACAAAGGTTATCATTTCTAAATAAAAAGGATTTCAAACCTGCCTTTTTATGTGACATTGGTACTTTTGATTCATATGAAATATATCCTCTTTTTGCTATTGGTTTAAGAGTCATATAGTAATCCAGTTTATCCTTGTTTCTGGTTATCTTGAGGTCTAAAAATTGGACACTCATTAAATTTTAATCTGTTTTAATCCACTTTAAGCCCTTTATATTAGTTAATTCCTTGAACAAATCATTAATAGCATTTAGCTTTCCACAAACAAAAACTCACCAACATATCGATTGTATAAAATAATATCTTTCTGATAACCAGAAACAAGGATAAACTGGATTACTATATGACTCTTAAACCAATAGCAAAAAGAGGATATATTCCATATGAATCAAAAGTACCAATGTTACATAAAAAGGCAGGTTTGAAAGCCTTTTTATTTAGAAATGATAACCTTTGTAAATATGCATCAGATAAAACTAAAAATATTGAAATTTATTATAATGAATTGTTAAACGTTGGATAAAATTATGATTCTGTTTACTATACTATTAAAAATTTTACTTATAAATATAAAAATAATAATAGTGTTAATTCTTCTGATAAAAAATTGTGGATATCAATACCATATATTTCAAATCAACAGGCAAGTTTCATTAAGAAAATTTATAAAGGAATATGTGATATTGCATTTTATGTACATCTACATTAAATAAATTAATAAACAATTCAAAGGATAAAACTTTATTTACAAATAAAAATTGTATCATTTACAAATGGACATGTGGGTGTGGCCGTGGATATATAGGTGAATCGAGGTGCACATTGGAAAAAAGAACAAAGGAACACTTATTCATTTTTCATTTCAATAAAAATTTTATTAACAATAAATAGTGATTATATACTGATAAAAGAAAAAATAAATGAATAAAATGTACAATAATATGATTATATAATGTTCTATTTGTCATCTGGCTAGATTATGTTATGAGAGCACAATGTTGTACTCTTATGTGGTTAGGTATAGTGAAGAGATTCTAAGAACTTGTTTAATGGTATTAGCATTTTTAATATAAACATGAATATTTTCTTTTACAATTGACTATTCTATAATGCTGGGTAGGTGGGAATTGGTAATCAGGAAAAGGAAAGAGCAATTAAAGACCAGGTGTCAGCAAAGACTTTACTGGAGGCAAGGAGCTGGTCACGTTTCTTGATTTTTTTGAGCGTTTGATAAAACAATGGTATGATTTGTGGTGGGGGAAATTCCATGAGACTTTTGCATCTCTCTATCCATATGGAATAAAGGACAAAAGTAGAAAGCCTTATTATTGAAAAAATCCATTATAAATGGCATTTTCAAGTGAGAAAATCATATCAGGTCTTATGTTGGAATTTATTATAATTATATCTTTCAGAGTTTTAAGTCTTGGGAACCGGTGTATAATATGGTCTATGGTTTCATCTTCATGAGCTCACAGGCCACATATAGGGTCAATGCAGGTAAAACCTCTTCGGTGATAAAGAAACCAATTCGTGGGTAGCGCATTAAGATTTATTTTAATGATTAAGTCAAGGAATTTGGGTTCCAGACTCCATCTTTTGAAGTGTGTAATGAGTCTTTGGTTGGTTTTTTAGGCTGGTTTTAATGGGTTGTTGATTATAGTTGATTATATTGTATGCTTCCCATAAGGTGATTTTTTGCTTAAGGTTAAAGGGTATTATCGGGTTATAAAGTTGTAGGTGTTGTATAAGGGATGCTATCCATGAGGAAGAGGGTGGAGGATGATCTGTCAGTGTAATTTTTTTAATAATGTTAGAGTATCCGCAGGAGAGGATCAGATTATGTAGAGTGTTGTGGGTTTTCTGTAAAATGATTGCTTGTATTGAGTGAAATGACAGTCCATTGAACCTGCATGGTCGTTGGATACCTCGCAAGCTAACAGCAACTGTCCTTCGTCTCCAGAGAAGTTTGGTGCATAATCGGTTAATTTTATTTTGAAACTGTTTAGACATTTTAACAAATGGAAGATAATACGAGATTTTTGGCATTATGATCATGTTGAGGAAGCCAACCTTTTCATATAATGAAAGGTATACTCTAGAGAGTAAAGTGGTGATGGCTTCAGTTGTATGGAGGATTGCATCTTGAATCTCTCTTGCCATTGCAATTGGAGTTTTGTAGATTGGAAAACCTAGGTATCTTTGGGGTTTTGCAGAAAAGGGAGAGTTAATTTGTTTACCAGACATTATCTTCCAGATGGAAGATTTGTTAAAATTTATTTGTAGGCCAAGTTCTGCTGTATTTCTGTTTAATATGTTCATGAGATGGGGAAGGTATTTAATGGAGGGAAGCACAACCATGATGTTATCTATATATGCAAATACATTGAAGTTTTTATTGAGAGAGAGAAGAAAAATTCCAGGGAGGTTTTTTTCTATATCCGTCAGAAGAGGGTTGATGTATGCTGTGAAGAAAAGGGCACTGAGCGGGAATCCTTGAGGGATCGACTTGTATGGCCTGAAGCCTGGTGTGATCTTGCCATCAAGAGAGAGAAAAATCTCTCTGTTGTTGAGCAGATTGCTGACCATCTGTACAATCCCGGCTGGAATGTCGCATTGAGCAGATTGCTGACCATCTGTACAATCCCGGCTGGAATGTCGCATTCCAACAGAATATCCAGGAGGGTGTTTATCTGGACTGAATCAAATGCTGCCGCAACATCCAGCTGGACAGCAATAGGTTTTGATTTACGATGTCCTCTGATGTAATTGAACAGTGCAGTTACATTGGACATAGCATGCAAGGTTGATGATCCCTTTTTTCCGTATTGGTTTGATGAGATATGGCTAAGAATTTGAGTTTGGATTTGATCTTTAATGACTGACTCAATTATCTTGATAAGCAAAGGGGTCATGGAAATTGGCCGGATACTGTTAATGTCGTTTAGTGGTTTTGCTTTTTTAATAAAAGGCACGAGTGCCACTGGGTAAAGATCTGTTATGTTTCTGTTGCCTGAGGCTAGGTGATCGATCATTTTTTAATAATTGGCACAGTGAATTGACTGAGGTGTTTGAGAAGGAAATTTGGGATGCCATGAAGGCCAGGATGAACACCGTCAGGGAGAGATGTTATCTTCTTTTTGATTTGGATTTCCGTGATGCCATGTTTGCCGGGGTCACCAGCAACCAACCAGCTGTTTATAGGAGGAGCTCCATCTTTTTGCATTAATTGGCAGAATTGTTTGCTGATGTGCTGCATCATTGGAAAGCCAATAAGATTGGTTCCATTAGTATTAATGGATAAGGGAGTGATTTGTTTTTTATTGTATCCCAGTGCCCATCTGAGATAGTCTCTCATCCAGCAGTGTTGTTGTGCTAAGAAACATTTGGCTCTTCTGATAGATATATATTCTGCAAGGGACTTTTGCTTGATTTTGAAGAGATTTTTAAGGAAGATAATTTTTTCTATATTTGTGAAATTTTGCTGTGATGCTTGAAGTTGTATATTAATGTCTGTTAGGTCATTTAGAAGGCCATTAGGTCCTTTGATTTTCCTGGTGTGGTGATTTGATATGGACTGAAGTATTCCAATGAAGGAAAACCAGCCCTCCTCAGCAGGAAGGGAAAGGATGTTTATTTTCTGGAAAAGGATGTATGCCTCAGACACTATCGCTTCAGTCATATTTGATTGGGTGATCATGCGCATGGTTTTACCAGGTCCATCAATAGGTGTAGGGATTGCAATAGGTGTAAGTTGTAAGATTAGAGCCATATGATCAGAGAAAGTAGCAGGGGCCAAGGCTGCATCAAGGTTGAAATGGAGGTCTGGGGTGTAGAAAACAAAATCAATCAGGGACTTTTTAGTTTTAGTATAGAAAGAGTAGGCTTCAGGAGGGAAGAAACTCTCTCCACACATTAATCTGCGATTTATTAGATGCAAAAATCTCTTGTTGAAGTCGTTGTATGTGGTGCTAAAGTCTCCCAGAAGAATAGTAGGGGAGGCTCTGTTAGCATTGATGGCATTTAGGATATGGATTATTTTTAGATATTGAGGTGTCTTTGGCTGTATATATATAAGCTATGATGATCGGATAACCCCAATAGTCTATTTCTATGACAATAATATTGGCATCTAGGAATAGAATGCTAAAACTGTTTGGTGGTGTTGACTTGCTGAGAAGAATACCGACTCCACCTGAAGCAGAATGGCCTATGGAAAATCTAGTAAATCCGAGAGCTGAGAGAAGAGATAATAATTTATGATCAGTCTTATGGTGATATTTAGTTTTACCCATAAGAAGTATATGAGGGGAGCAGAGTGAGAGCCAGTTTTTAATAGCTAGAACTCTATCAATTGAGTTGATGCCACGAATGTTAATGCCAGAAATTTTGCAGAACATGATAGATTAATCCAAACCATCCTCAGCAAAGTATACCAAGTCAATGTGGGACATCTCCATGTTAATGAGTTATGATGTTGTTTGGCAATCACAGTCTTGTGATTGAACTTGTGGATGGATTGGTGATATATTTGTTGGTTGAGGAAATGCATCCATGATGTCTTCGGTATCTGATGAAGTAGTGTAATCTGTCTGAGATTTGTCAGATGGATCAATGGTATCGATGGTTATAGGATCCATGGCTTTCCTCTTTTTTTCTATGGATTTGCAAAGTTTTGTGCTGGATATATCTGAAATTTGTTTGCTAGCGGGTGGTGGTGAATAATGTATTGGTTGGGAGCTGTCATCATCAGAGCTTGATTTATCTGAGCGAATTGATTTTCTTTTAATTTTCTTATTTGTATTTTGGGTATTTGTTGTGTTGGTTTTTTGGGGGTTTTTAAGTTTAATAGTGTTGTTTTCTTTTACCTGTTCTTTTGATGAAAGTGTTTTTTTATTGTTTTAAGAATTTGATTTAACATTTAGACCTGAGTCATTTTCGGTTTGCTGTAACTGAAGCATTAATTATGCTGACTTTCGGGTTGAGTGTTTGATAAGTTTTTTCATCTGGATGGTTACTTATTGCAGGCATTGAAGAATTGAGGACAGTTTGTAGATCACTTTGTTTAGGTTTGTTAGACTTAGCTGGCCCGAATGATGATGCATCATTGGTTTTAAGCTGGGTGGGAGTTGTTATAGATGAATTGTTTTGAAATTTTTTAAGTGTATTTTCTTCATCACCTGGGTTTTCCTTGCTCTCGTTAGATGGTTTGGTCATATTGTCTTCTTTTGTAGAAAGAGTTTGGCCTAGCATTGTTTCTCGGGGATTAGTACAATATGTATCGTATGAATGATCTTGAGTATTATTGGTTTGAGATATTGGTTTAGTAGTAGTATATGTTATTGCTTGGTTCTCTGATTCACTACTATTAGTGTAGAGGTTGGTGTTTGTTCTTTCTTGAAGATTTTCATTTTGAAAGATAGGTTTGGATGTGAAAGGGTTTGTTGGAGGATTTATTTGAATCTGATTGTCTGGGTTTGTGAGGCTGCTGTTTGAATTAGTCCCATGTGGTGATTGTCTATTTAAGGATGTGATAGCCGTATTAATAGGTCTACCAGGGCATCTGTGAACTTTATTCTTTTTCATACCACAGTGTGTGCATATTCTTGCTGCACAATCTTTAATAAGGTGTGTTCTTTGAAGGCAGAAGAAACATTGTGGCTGTACTCCCCTGAAGGTCAAAACCATAGGAGAGCCTCTTGCAGTAATAATGGTGGGTATGTCAGTGGGTATAATGATTTTCTTTAATGTAAGTGTGAAGATAACTGTATTGGACAGGATTTGATCTTCGAAGTGAGGGTTTAATAGGTGTTTAAATTTGCTAACTGAACCATAATTAATAAGGATGTCTTGTAGTTCTTGTTCTTTCAAGTGGGCAAAGGCAGTTTTGAATTCTGCTAGATAGTGTAACTGGACGGTTCATATCTATGGAGCATAGTATATAATTTCCCAAAGATCGGTAGTTATTTTTAAAGTTCATACGGTCCGCCCATGTTTTAAACTCAATGATAACATAGCGGTCATTGGGATGATTAAGGATCATGTAAATGCCTCTGCCTAATTGATTTTGATTGATTAGGCTGTATAGTTGTTCTAGAGGGAACTTATATAACGCACATTGTTGATTTGTTATGGCTAAGATTAACGACTTATCGCTGTAGTAGTTTGTAAACGATTTATACAGTGTGTTGGGAATCGTTTTGTTGAAATCGTTATTTATTTTTAGGAACATGTCGTCATTAAGATCATTTATATTAAATGAGACATTTTCCAGAGTGTTTGATTCTTGTTGTGTGTCTAATTCTGAGATATTCAAATATAGTTCATTGTAATTATCGGCCTTAATATTTTCGGAGATGCTGTCAGAATTTTTAGATCTTACGATATTTGCGTACGTAGAGGAATTTTTCAATATTGGAATTGAGGAAATTGGTTTAGATTGCAAGTTGGCTGATGTAGCAATGGATTGTTCTGTGCTATAATCTTTGTTTGTTTTGGAATGAGATTTATTAGTTTTAAAATTTATTTCTTCTTTTTGATTTTTAAATTTACTGTTGACAAACTGTAATGTGACAGCGCAGGTTTTGTCAACCTCTGGTGGAAAAGTTTTAACTTTAAAAAATTCGCAAAAATCATCTTGTTGGAAATTTTGTCTATTATTTTCAGATATGGTTTTCAGGGTATTATTGGGCAAAGGAAATTGCTCATTAGAGTCTTCTGAGGGAGCGTAAAGTCTTCGGAGAGGAGATGATTGGTTTTTGCTTGTATTTTTAAGAATTTCAATAGTTTCGGTTGATGAGATATTTGTGCTATTGTTTATTTTAGGGGTAAGTTGAATATTTTCTAAACTTTTGTTGATATTTGCGATGGTGTTTTCATTTGATTTATTGGTTTGTGGGGTTTTATTTGTAGTAGAAGTTAGTTTAGTTGCATTTAGATTAGATCTAAGGCTATAATATTTATGACCGATGACTGCATTGCTAGATTGAATGCTGAGATCAGGGTTAACATTAATTTGAGAGTTATCGATTATATTATCACTTTCCATAATATATAATGATTAAAACCGACTTACCTTCAATAAAAAACATAAAGGTAAGGGGACAATCATCCCTGTCTTCTTGAAACTGAATCACTAAGGGACGCTTTTAATAAGACCAGTTGCAAAGATGGCTGCCAAAAGCGGAAGTATAAAGGAACACTTATTGTTATTTAAAAGAGTTCAAAATACAAAACAAAACTTTAAAAATAATGATAACCTATCAGCTTCTGTCTTTTATGACCATAATAAATCATGTATATATGGTTTCGATTTTAATTATAACAACATAAAAATATTGGAAACTGAAAGAAATAATGATAAAAGGAAGATTAAAGAGGCGATGTCGATATGTAAATACAAGCAACTTTTGGTTAATAGGCAGCAGCAAACATTAAGATCACAGAATTATGGGAAAGTTGACATCATAAAATTATGGGAAAGCTGACATTTTAAACGTGATAGTTGACAAAGCTACAAGTTAGTTGAAAGCGCTCCTAAGTGATGGTTATACATATATTTTTTATAAGCTTTTAAATACTGTATTTTTAAATATTTATTTATAACTTTGCGTATATATATATATATATTGTAACGTTTATTTATATACGTTGCAAATATATTGGCATTTGGTAAAAGCTAAAAAATAAAAGTAAATTTAGATTTTTTTTGGGACTAATTTTTTTGTAAAAAAAATAATGTACAGTGAAAGTTAAATTATTTTTTCATATTTTTTAAATGTAATTAGAAATAAAAGTAGAATTGGAGAGAACAAATAAATTTCCAATCTAGATAAGAGAAAGTAAAAATATTTTGGCTAATTAAAGATGGCCGAAAAACTTGATAAGAAAAGAGAACTTTGCATGCTAATATCATGGTGTTTTTTGGTTCATCTACAAGATTATGAACCAAAAACATGCACAGAAGTCCAAAAACTGGACCTCGAGTATAAAAAGGAGGGATTCGGTTGGAGGATCATCTTGGTTTAGCTGATATTCTTTTGGTTGGTTTTGGATTAAAGAATCCAGACCACTCTACGATGAAAAAGTTATTCATACGAGAGTAGACCGGAGCTTTAGCTGACATCATTACCAATGGACACCAGAGAAGCTTACGCGACTAGCCTATGGAACCAGCACCAAGATCAACTAATAATCAAAGGCCGTGAGCTCAATTCAACCCCAAAAAACTATGCATAGTTATCTACAACCTTCGTGAATTCACAAAACTTACCGGTAAGTTAAGACTACTTATTCCTGATTGTGACAAAATTAAGCGTTTGCAAACAAGTCTTAAAATAATCCCGATAGAGACTTTTATTTTTTCTGTACAAGAGACTTTTGTTTATACCAGAACTTTTTAATTAATTATTTTATTTTATTGATTGCGTCATGTTTGAATTAATATGTGTTGATTAGGAATTCTCATTTTAATTTAAACAGATTTTTAATCTGTTATAATAAAAAACATTTCTAATATCAATTTTCATTTGTCCGTTATTAATAATAGTTATTATTTTTTATTATTAAATTTATTATTAGTTTAGGAAGATTTAAGAATATAATTTACTTTTGCCAATATGTTTGAATAAGCCCAGGAATAATAATCTTAAAAAAATAATTCTTGTTACAGTATGATGTAATACCGATTAGTTTTAAAAATATACTTTCTTTTTAATTTTCGAGATGCTATGTGACAGTTCAGTGGGTTCTTGCAGAACTATGGTGCCTTTCAAATAAATTAAAAGCTGATGTCATCGATAGCATAATTCTCAACAATTACAAGGCCGAGTTGATCAGGAAATATAGCTATGTTTTTAATAGAAATCGAAATACAACTTTCTTCTTTTTAACATAGCTTGATCAACTCGCGCGCAATTCATATTAGCGTGTAGAGGCCTAACAAAACGGAAAACGTTATAATATATATATATATCAAAAACAATGAATTGCATTAAAAAATGATACATTTTGTAAATTCTTATTTTTTATATATAAAAATTAAATTCTGATCAAAATATTTATGTAATATTTGGCAAAAATAAATCATAAGAAATCATACTATAGAAGAAAATAAAACAGAATCAAGTCACATTTATGATTGAGCATAAATAAAATTTGGTACCAATTTAGTTGGCACTCATGGTCATTTTGAAATTTAAAAACCATCCAAAACCACCACTGATATTTCCAACTGATATTGAATAAAAGTACTTCAAATTCATATTTTAGAAATTATAAGCTAGTAAAAATAATATTCTTTATTTCATATGGGCATACAGTATAATCTTTTAGGTTTCGAAAATTATAATCTTGGTTTGATCAGACTTCTGCATATTTTGGCTGATACTTTGTATCGGCCAAATCAACCATCTCCTGCCTCACATTGCACTGTCATATTTCAAATATTTTATGAAGGTAAATTTTAAAAAAATCCTAATAAAATAAAGCATATTATTTTTACTAGTTTATAATTTCTAAAATATGAACTTAAAGCCTTTTATTCAATATTTAATCATTTATCAGTGGGTGTGTCAGTGGTGATTTTTAGATTTCAGAATGGCCATGAGTGCAAATTAATTCAGAACCTAACTTTTATTTATGCAATCTATCAAATTAAATTATCTTTATTTTAATAACTTATTTATTTATTTAATGAACTATTAACAAATTATTATAAAGAAATCTGTGGAGATTCTTATTAGGAGATAAATTCCCGCATGATTTTTTGTAAAGTCTTCAATTTTTCCATTGTCACCATAGATTTGACCATCATTAGGTATATAGTTCATAGTTTATGTTCACATTTACATAGCTTAGTGTCTGCAATGAGCACAATGGTCATGGGTTACCTCAATCTGTTGATGAGATTCCAATTGTGTCTAGGAAGATTAAATTCAACTAACTTCATTGTTGGATCTGGAAAAATATATCGGAATTCTATTTTCTTTACATAATAATTTTTTGATTGTAGTTTTTGATTGAAAATTCAAAACGGAGTCTTAATTTGAGAGTTGTCTTAAATGGTGATACTATATATTGAGTTATCAGCAAAATTAATCTTACTTAACAGATTTTTATACAATAAATGTACATAATACACATGTTTTAAGAAAATATTTTGTAATAGAAGTTATTGTTGCAGATCAACCAATATAAAAATTGCACCACTGCTTACGTCACTTTTCATGCCTTTCCTGGCAACAAAAATTATATCTGTAATGTTGCTTGATTCTCTACAAAGATACCAAGTCTTTG